>LNAC01000232.1:491483-589085 GCA_002007465.1 Ailurus styani | reverse complement strand
AAAAAAAAAATTTAAAAAAAAAAAAAAAAAAAAAAAGTTGGATGCTTAACTGACTGAGCTACCCAGGAGCCCTTATTCTGTTGTTTTTATAGTTAGAGTATTTATAACTGAAGAGATTCCTTAAGGAATAAAAAGGTACTTTTAAAGTTTTATGACCTTACTCATTTCTGATACATATCATTTTTTGATCACTGGAATTTTTTACATTTCTGGGGAATGGTGGCAGAAATAGGTCACAAGTCCTGAACAGAGTTGACTTTCTGCAACTGTATGCGTTACTCTTCTCTCATCATAGTTTCTCTCTCTTTTTTTTTTTTTTTAATATTTTATTTATTTATTTGACAGAGAGAGTCACGGTGAGAGAGGGAGAAGCAGGCTTCCCACTGAGCAGGGAGCCTTATGCGGGGCTCTATCCCAGGACCCTGAGATCATGACCTGCGCTGAAAGCAGCCACTTAATGACTGAGCCACCCAGGCACCCCTCATCATAGTTTTTCTAAGAGCAAGACAGTCATTGATTATTTCTAGAGTTTGTAGAAATTAGCATTTCCTTTCATGAGAAAGCATTTCCTTTCATGCTGAAAGTCTGTAACTTATCAGTTCCTTGGCCAAACTGATTTATGATCACCGAAAACTCTTTTTTAGTTGAGATTTGCTTTAACTTGGAAAGCGATCTGAAAAATCTGTGTGGGGAAACATTTCCTTGGTAAAAGATGAAAACCCAGAGAGATGGAATAGTTTTTGTTCAAATCAAAAACTTAACTGGAAGTTCTGAAGAAAGAGTTGCCTTTTTTTTTTTTTTAAAGATTTTATTTATTTATTTGACAGAGAGAGAGAGATCTAGGCTGAGAGGCAGGCAGAGAGAGAGGAGGAAGCAGGCACCCGGCTGAGCAGGGAGCCCGATGTGGGCCTCGATCCCAGGACCCTGAGATCATGACCTGAGCCGAAGGCAGAGGCTTTAACCCACTGAGCCACCCAGGTGCCCGAGTTGCCTTTTTTTTTAATGTTTGATTCCCCCCTCCTTTTTTTTACTGTGGTAAAATACACATAACTTAAAATTTACCATCTTAAATATTTTTAAGTGTATAGTTAAGTGGTGTTAAATACATTCACAGGGGTGCCTAGCTGGCTCATTGGTAGAGCATGTGACTCTTTATCTAGTTGTAAATTTGAGCCCCATATTGGGTGTAGAGTTTACTTAAAAATAAAATCTTAAAAAGGAAATTGACATTGTTGTGCAACCATTACTACCATCCATCTTCATAACTTTATCTAGCAAGAATGAAACTATCCCCATTAAACATCAACTCCCTATTACCCTCTCTCCTCAGCCCCTAGCAACTACCATTCTGTTTTCTGTCTCTATGATTTTGTCTACTCTTAGGTACATTGTATAAGTGGAATCATAGTATTTATCTTTTTGTGACTGACTTATTTCACTTAGCATAATGTCCTCAAAGTTCATCAGTGTTGTAGCACATGTTCCTTTTTTCCTAAGGCTAAGAAATATTCCATTGTATAAATATACCACATTTTGTTTGGTCATTTATCCGTTGATGGAAACTTGGGTTGCTTCCACATTTTCGCTATTATGAATAATGCTGCTATGAACATGGGTGTATGTGGGTCTGTTTGAGACCCTGCTTTCATTTGAAAGAGCTGCCATTTTATCCTTACTATTAAAATTGGCATCCTTAATATGTACAGGATACTGTGTTTGGCAAAAACAATTTAAAAAGGTGAAATTAGACCCTCTTTCCTAAGGGGTTTTTTATTTTACGTCTGAAGACATGATATCAACCTAAAAAAAATTACATATATTTATTGTTTAAAAAAAATATATAAATATATAGGAATGTAAGTTCATGCTGGATTTCATGGTACTGATACAGGCACCAAAAGCAAAAGGATTTCAGAGTAGAGAACAAGCTGTATTAGTGCCACATAGATTTGGATTATCTGTGATTATTTTGTCTTTTTCTCATCTACTTTCCCTGGTTATAAATCAGTGGACTGGATTATGATTGGGAAAATAGACAAAAGGAAGATATTCCTGGTTCTGTAGCCACAGACAAGGAAACTGTTGGATCACCAATTCATTTGGAAATGACCAAGGAAGTGAGTTAGTCAGCAAGTACTTATTGATGGCCTTGACCATCTTTTGTGATCTAGAATCCAGTTACATCTAAACTCTTCCATGGGAAGCCCAGCAGAACAAGTCCTTGAGTCTGAAGGAAGAAAACAACATGTTTTAATAGGTAGAGCACAGATTCTGGTGTGGTCTTAGGAACATTTCTGAAATTCTTTGTTTCTATTTCCTATTACGCAAAATTAAGTGGTAACGTATGCAAATTTCTTGATATTAAAGACTGGCCAAGTAAAGGTTCACTTCTTTTTCTTCTAGGTTGGTGTCTTTTTACAGCCTTTATTTATTTTAAGATTTTATTTATTTGTCAGAGAGAGAGAGAGAGCACACAAGCTGGGGGAGTGGCAGGCAGAGGGAGAAGCAGGCTCCCTGCTGAGCAAGGAGCCCCCTTGGAGAGACTCCATCCCAGGACCCTGGGATCATGACCGTAGTGGAAGGCAGATGCTTAACTGAGCCACCCAGGCATCCCTTTTTACAGCCTTTAAAAACTACCTTTTCAAAAATGGTCTTTGGCAGCTGCTTCCTTTTTTTATTTCCAGTGTTCTTCAATTTTTTGCTTTGCAGTAATTGCCTTACACTTTCCCTGCCTCACAGTTCATCTTCACACTGCTGCCACAGTACAAATGTGATTGTGTCATGCCCTTGCTTGAACATTTGACAGTTCCTTATTATCTCCAAGATAATGTATACTCTCCTTAGTATGGAACTCAAAATTTTCCCAATAGAATGGCAGTTGCAGTAATATTTGGAAAATTGAGCACAAGGAACACATCGAGGTTTGTGAACTGTGTTTCATTTTTCCACTATTTTGTTGTCACTTTTCCTCATGTATATTGTAACTTTTACCTTGGCTGAATTAGAAGATATGTGGGTAAAAATGGATTTTAACTTTCCTTTAGTGTTTGATATCGTGAGGAACTACACTGCAGATTATGACAAGACCTTAATCTTCAATAAAATCCACCATGAACTGAACCAGTTTTGTAGTGCCCACACACTTCAAGAAGTTTACATTGAATTGTTTGGTGAGTATCTTATTTATTGTAAATTAAATATGTGAATAACCAATTGGAAATCTTATTCAACTCTGTGGACTCTGTATCTTAGTAAACATTATTGTATTTGAGCATTTCTTTTGAATTTATAATAGAGCACATGTCTTTAAAATATTCTTTCTCAAGTTTGAAATTTCTAATGATTAAGTGAATACTTAAAAGATACTTTAAGAATGATAATTTTCTGAAATCTATTATATGTAACTTAATAGAGATTGGAAAAAGATTATTTGCAGGCTATATTCTGTTTTTACTGTGATAACTTAATGAAAATAAGCTTTGTTGCTATTTTAATAGAATATTTGGGGAAATTTAGAAGTCTTTCTTAGAGTTTCCCAAGACCCATCTCCATGTTTGATGACTTGCTAAGAAGACTGACAGGATTCAGTATATGTTCTACTCATAGCTAAGATACAAAGTAAAATCTGGAAGAAGCCAGACACAAGATTCCAAGAGTTTTCTCCCAGTGGAGGCATGCAGGATACACTTATTTCAGTGTTAAAGTGTGACAGCAGATGTGAAATGTTGTCAGCTAGGGAAGCTCATTAGAGACTTACTGCCCAGAATTTTTTTTTAGGGGGGAGGGGCAGAGGGAGCAGTAGAGAGAGAATCTTGGGCAGACTCCACACCTGGTGCAGAGCCTGATACAGGGCTTGATCTTATAACCCTGAGATCATGAACTGAGCCAAAATCAAGAGCTGGACACTTAACCGAGTGAGCCACCCACAAGGCCTGCTGCCTGGAATTTTTACTGGGGGCTATTATATAGGCATCTTCTGCCTATAGCACATACCAAAATTTCACAGTCCCAGAGGAAGGCACGTTTTAGCATAAACCACATTGTTTGTATAAACAGGTTAGGCAGAGTGAGTCATTCTTACCAGTTCTGGGAATAGTGGGAATCCTTTCCAGATCCATGTTCTGGGTGACAGCTAAAGGCCAATTTGCAAATAGGCCTTTCTGAGGATCACAACTTCAGGCCTACTGTGTTAACTCTTTTCTGCACAAATTGCTTTTCATTTGTGGTAGTGAAAGCTATGATAGAGTTGTTGCTGTAGGTTGCTTACTTCTTCCCTCCGGAATTCTTAGTGAATTTCTTATAGGCAGGCATGGGGATGGTTAATCCTTTTGGAGATCTACCAATTAATTCCTCATTGATGATTGACAACTACTAGGTGATGAGAAAATTGTCCTCATTTCTCACATCGGTCATTTTAATAATGGTGAAAGTACATTGAGGTGGATAGAAAATTCATGATTTACAAGGCTAAGTGAAGTGGTAGCTTCATTGTCCATTCTTGTGTACTTCAAACACCTTTCTGTGAGCCTCCCCCCTCCCTTTTTTTAAATTTTAATTTTTTTTAAAGAGAGAGTGAGTGTGCACACGAGCAAGGGGTGGGAGGGGCAGAGAAAGAGAGAGAGGGAAAGAATCCCAAGCAGGCTCCACACTCAGCACAGAGCCTGCCACAGAGCCGATCTCACAACTCTGACCTCATGACCTGAGCCAAAATCAAGATTTGGATGCTCAGCCGACTGAGCCACCCAGTCGTACCCTCCCCCACCCCTTAAATCCAAAATACTAGCAGAGATCCATGGAAATGGAATTTAGTTATTTGGAGATTTGGGTTAAAGACTAACTGAGGGGCACACGGGTGTCTCAGTTGGTTAAGCGGCCAACTCTTGATTTCAACTCAGATCGTGATCTCAGGGTCCTGGGATCAAGCTCTGCGTAGAGCTCTAAACACTGTGGGGAATCTGCTTGAGGGTTTTTTGTTGGTACCCCCACTGATTTGCTCGTTCTCTGTCTCTCTCTCTCTCTCTCAAATAAATCTTAGGGGCGTCTGGGTGGCTCAGTCA
This sequence comes from Ailurus styani, assembly GCA_002007465.1. NCBI lineage: Eukaryota > Metazoa > Chordata > Mammalia > Carnivora > Ailuridae > Ailurus > Ailurus styani. The sequence continues at coordinate 584,028 of LNAC01000232.1, read as the reverse complement.
GTTAAGCATTTGCCTTCAGCTTAGGTCATGATCTCTGGGTCCTGGGATCGAGCCCTGCATTGGTCTCCCTGCTGAGCAGGGAGCCGGCTTCTCCCTCTGCCCCTCCATCCTACTTGTGCTCTCTCTCTAGCTCTATCTCAAATAAATAAATAAAATCTTAATAAATAAGTAAATCTTAAAAAAAAGACTGAAAAAGGGAATTTGGTTTTTATGAGAATCAGGACACATATTCAGTAACGACACTGAATTAAGATGTTAGAGACCTAGAATCGCCATTTATTGGATAAACAACCTGTTTTTCATCTTTCTTCTTTAATGTCTTTGACAGTTCTCCACACTTTCTCTCATACAAAAGGAAAACTAAATATGTATTTTTAATGTATTTATCTTATATATTTATAATATATAGTTTTATATATATATATATGTATTGTGAAGTGGTTTAAGCTCTATAGAGTAGTACCATGGACTCTTTAGGTCTAATAATGATTGTTTTTTTTTCAATATTAATATAATGGAAAAAAATTTTTTTGAGTATCATGAGAGCTGTTGTTCTTGGCCTCAAAAACAGATCAAATAGATGAAAACCTGAAGCAAGCTCTCCAGAAAGATTTAAATATCATGGCCCCAGGCCTCACCATACAGGTAAGCCCTTTTCCTAGGGAAATTCTCTAGGAATTTTGAGAACTTTGAATTTAATTGTTCTTTCATCGGACATTATTTATTCAGCTATTTAATTGAAATGCTATGGAATTTTATAGAATAGCTTTCTCAGTTTGACTTTAGGTCTCTGCCAAAATAAAATACTCTGTAGCTTGCCCTGGCTGGCATTTTCTTCTGATAAGCTGAAAAGCTGAGTCTTTTACAAGGAAATGAAATTCATGCACTGCTAATTGTGATGCATTATTAAGATACATTAATGGTTATAAATCAGTATAAGAGTAAGGCTTTAGACTCAGTAAGATTATGAACAAGGATTTCAAGCATAAGATTTGAACAATAATTTTAGCAAAATAGATATCACATATGATTAATTGACAGATGAACTGGTTGGGTGATTATTGCTGTAAGTCTTTAGAATTCAAGAACATTTCAAGAGTGTCTGGAAATGACTATAATTGAGTTGGGATTTTAGGTGGGTCTGGAAGAATTAGCAGGATTTATATGGTGGGGAAGGAGTAAGGAAGGTATTTCAGATGGGTAGAATGGCCTGAATAAAAGGAAGGTAGCAGACGAATTTGGTGGTGGTGGTGGCAGCGGTGGCAGTGGCATTGGGAGATAGAATGGTGAGAGGTTGTAGGCCGGCTTTTTTAGGTAAGTGTTTTTACAGATTGGGTTGAAATCCATGAGTGATTCTAAAATCAATTTTAGTGTATCATGACAGCATTTTAAATAAAATAAAATTGAATAAGAAAAGAAATCAGACCACATGTACTAAATTTATTGTTATGTAAAACGTTTGTTTTCTCTAAGCATGTTGTAGGTGTTTATATTGGGCGTCAATGTGAAATGCATGTCTTACAGTGGTCATAGTAATGTTTAAAAGCTATGGCTGTAGGTCTGTATTGCCTGAGAAGTGGTAATATGGCTTCTCTAGTGCCCTTTCATAGAATTTCTAGATCAGTTGTTGTGCTAACGAATGTTACTGCACCTAAAGAGAAAACTTTGTTTGGTGTCATGAGTCTCAAGTGTTGCCCTGTTGAGCATGTGCATTCACTGTAAGTGACCACGTGTGATCTCATAAACAAGACTGGAAAGATGGTGAGGGTTTTTCCTGTCCTTATTCATGCCATTATCTCTGACTGGTGCCTGAGGGGAAGCTGCCACAGTTAAAGGGTCATTTGAAAAGTCCAGCGCTAACTTCGTAAAATCCTCGTGGTTGTCCATTCAGTTGTGGCTGGAGTTGCTTTTCCATATTAAAGATAATAAATGTGAATGTCACAGATTCTTAGATTCTGCTCATGGTGTTACTTGGGAGATGTAGTTCATTCTCAACAGCTGCCTAGAATTCTTTGCCTTATATTACATTATCATTTCTCTGTTGTTTCCAGTTTTTTGCTATTAATAAACAATAGGGTAGGAATTTTTTGGCACATCTCCTTGTATGGACAAAGTATCTTCCAAAAACCTGCACAAATCTTTATTTTTATCAGCAATATGTGTGAGTACTTGTTCCTCCGTAAACCTCACGAGCAGTTGAAGTAATGAGACAATGAGAACAATGAGAGCAATGAAATTTTTGCCATATGGAATGATGTTGTATCTCTTTTTGATTTGCATTTCTTTAGTTATTGATGGGTTTGAGCATCTTGATTTTTTTTTTTTTGGCCATTTTGTACTTTGTCAACTGCCTATTCATATTCTTTGCTCACTTTTTCTGTTGTGTCTTACTTTTTTTACTGATTTGTGTAGTATTTTGTATATTCTGAATATTTTTACACACACGTGTTCTGTATGTTTTAAAAAGAATTAGATATTGGGTAAAAGATGAATAAGAAAATGAAATTCACAATTGTACCATGCAGAGAAGAGTTTGTTGTATCTTTCTAGACTCTTCTTACTAGAGGAGCATATGTTTGTTTACAGGTATAAATAACGTTAAACTAAAGTGGGATTGTACCATAGCTGCTTTTTTCACTAATAGTATACATGAGCTTCTTTCCAAGTCAAAAATATCGATTCACTACATTATCACTTTTAATGTTTTTATTTAATCTACGGCTTCCAGTTTTCACTGTCACACACTTGTTGCAATGACAAGCTTATACATCTTTTTAAATCCTTCCCTTAAAATATATTCTTGAATGTAGGATTGAGGAATCAAAGTGTATGCCCTGTTTGGAGGCTTTTTGATAAATATTGCCAAATGTGGCCTTTCAGAAAAATTTTACCATCTTATTTTCTCATCAGCAGTGTTGGTGAGGTTTCCTACACATTTGATTTTATGATTGTATCCAGATAATTAACAGATGCGTGCTGACTCTCTTAATCCTTTTAGAGAAATTAATCTGGTATTTTGTATTAATTATTATTATTATTTTAAAAAATTTATTATTTGCCCCAGGGGTACAGGTCTGTGAATCATCAGGCTTACACCTTTCACAGCACTTACCATAGCACAAACCCTCCCCAATGTCCATAAACCATCCACCCTATCCCTACCCTCCCACCTGCCAGTAACACTCAANCCCAGTAACCCTCAGTTTGTTTTGTGAGATTAGGAGTCTCTTATGGTTTGTCTCCTTCCTGATCCCATCTTGTTTCATTATTTTTCCTTCCCTACCCCCCATGACCCCCTACCCTGCCCGTCAAGTTCCTCATATCAGAGAGATCATATGATAATCGTCTTCCTCTGATGGACTTGTTTCGCTTAGCATAATGCCCTCTAGTTCCATGCGCGTTNTCGTTGCGAATGGCAAGATTTCGTTTCTTTCGATGGCTGCATAGTATTCCATTGTATATATATACCACATCTTTTTTGTCCATTCATCTGTTGATGGACATCTAGTTTCTTTCCACAGTTTGGCTATTGTGGACATTGTTGTTATTCAGGTGCATGTGCCCCTGAGGATCACTACTTTTGTATCTTTAGGGTAAATACCCAGTAGTGCGATTGCTGTGTCATAGGGTAGCTCTATTTTCAACTTTTTGAGTAACCTCCATACTGTTTTCCAGAGTGGCTGCACCAGCTTGCATTCCCACCAACAGTGCAGGAAGGTTCCCCTTTCTCTGCATCCTCGCCAACATCTGTCGTTTCCTGACTTGTTGATTTTAGCCATTCTGACTGGTGTGAGGTGGTANATTTGTATTTCTCTGATGCCGAGTGATGTTGAGCACTTTCTCATGTGTCTGTTGGCCATTTGGATGTCTTCTTTGGAGAAATGTCTGTTCATGTCTTCTGCCCATTTCTTGACTGGGTTATTTGTTTTATGGGTGTTGAGTTTGAGAAGCTCTTTATAGATTTTGGATACTAGCCCTTTATCTGATATGTCATTTGCAAATATCTTCTCCCATTCTGTCAGTTGTCTTTTGGTTTTGTTGACTGTTTCCTTTGCTGTGCAAAAGCTTTTCGTCTTGATGAAGTCCCAATAGTTCATATTTGCCTTTGCTTCCCTTGCCTTTGGTGAGGTTCCTAGGAAGAAGTTGCTGCGGTTGAGGTCGAAGAGGTTGCTGCCTGTGTTCTCCTCGAGGATTTTGATGGATTCCTTTCTCACATTGAGGTCTTTTATCCATTTTGAGTCTATTTTTGTGTGTGGTGTCAGGAAATGATCCAGTTTCATTTTTCTGCATGTGGCTGACCAGTTTTCCCAACACCATTTGTTGAAGAGACTGTCTTTTTCCCACTGGACATTCTTTCCTGCTTTGTCGAAGATTAGTTGACCATAGAGTTGAGGGTCCATTTCTGGGCTCTCTATTCTGTTCCACTGATCTATGTGTCTGTTTTTGTGCCAGTAGCATGCTGTCTTGATGATGACAGCTTTGTAAGAGAGCTTGAAGTCTGGAATTGTGATGCCACCAACTTCGGTTTTCTTTTTCAACATTCATTTGACTATTTGGGGTCTTTTCTGGTTCCATATAAGTTTTAGGATTATTTGTTCCATTTCTTTGAAATAAATTGCTGGTATTTTGATGGGGATTGCATTAAATGTGTAGATTGCTCTAGGTAGCATAGACATTTTCACAATATTTATTCTACCCATCCATGAGCATGGAATGTTTTTCCACTTCTTTGTGTCTTCCTCAATTTCTTTCATGAGTACTTTATAGTTTTCTGAATACAGATTCTTTGCCTCTTTGGTTAGGTTTATTCCTAGGTATCTTATGGTTTTGGGTGCAATTGTAAGTGGGATTGACTCCTTAATTTCTCTTTCTTCTGTTTTGTTGTTGGTATATAGAAATGCAACTGATTTCTGTGCATTGATTTTATATCCTGACACTTGACTGAATTCCTGTATGAGTGCTAGCAGTTTTGGAGTGGAGTCCTTTGGGTTTTCCACATAAAGTATCATATCATCTGCAAAGAGTGAGAGTTTGACCTCTTCCTTGCCGATTTGGATGCCTTTTATTTCTTTTTGTTGTCTGATTGCTGAGGCTAGGACTTCTAGTACTATGTTGAATAGCAGTGGTGATAGTGGACAGCCCTGCCATGTTCCTGACTTTAGGGGAAAAGCTCTCGGTTTTTCTCCATTGAGAATGATGTTTGCTGTGGGTTTTTCGTAGATGGTTTTGACGATATTGAGGTATGTATCCCCTATGCCTACACTGTGAAGAGTTTTGATCAAGAGAGGGTGCTATACTTTGTCAAGTGCTTTTTCAGCATCTATTGAGAGGATCATATGGTTCTAGTTCTTGTTCTTTTATTAATGTCTTGTATCACATTGATTTGGGAATGTTAAACCAACCTTGCAGCCCGGGAATAAATCCCACTTGGTTGTGAATAATCCTTTTAATGTGCTGTTATNTGGATCCTATTGGCTAGTATTTTGTTGAGGATTTTTGCATCCGTATTCATCAAAGATATTGGTCTGTAATTCTCCTTCTTGATGGGGTCTTTGCCTGGTTTGGGGATCAAGGTAATGCTGGCCTCATAAAAGGAGTTTGGAAGTTTTCCTTCCAATTCTATTTTTTGGAACAGTTTCAGGAGAATAGGTATTAATTCTTCTTTAAATGTTTGGTAGAATTCTCTTGAGAAGCCGTCTGGCCCTGGGCTCTTGTTTGTTGGGAGATTTTTGATGACTGCTTCAATCTCCTTACTGGTGATGGGTCTATTCAGGTTTTCAATTTCTTCCTGGTTCAGTTTTGGTAGTTTATATTTCTCTAGGTATGCATCCATTTCTTCCAGATTGTCAGATTTGCTGGTGTAGAGTTGTTCATAATATGTTCTTAGAATTGTTTGTATTTCTTTGGTGTTGGTTGTCATCTCTTCTCTTTCATTCATGATTTTATTAATTTGAGTCCTTTTTCTTTTCTTTTGGAGAAGTCTGGCCAGGGGTTTATCAGTCTTATTAATTCTTTCAAAGAACCAGCTCCTAGTTTCGTTGATTTGTTCCACTGTTCTTTTGGTTTCTATTTCATTGATTTCTGCTCTGATCTTTATTATTTCTCTTCTCCTGCTGGGTTTAGGCTTTCTTTGCTGTTTTTTCTCCAGCTCCTTTAGGTGTAAGGTTAGGTTGTGTACTTGAGACCTTTCTTGTTCCTTGAGAAAGGCTTGTATTGCTATATACTTTCCTCTCAGGACTGCTTTTGCTGTGTCCCAAAGATTTTGAACAGTTGTGTTTTCATTTTCATTTGTTTCCATGAATTTTTAAAATTCTTCTTTAATTTCCCTGTTGACCCATTCATTTTTTAGTAGGATGTTCTTTGACCTCCATGTATTTGAGTTCTTTCCAACTTTCCTGTTGTGATTGAGTTCTAGTGTCAGAGCATTATGGTCTGAAAATATGCAGGAAATTATCCCAGTCTTTTGGTACTGGCTGAGACCTGATTTGTGACCCAGAATATGGTCTGTTCCGAAGAATGTTCCATGTGCACTAGAGAAGAATGTGTATTCTGTTGTTTTGGGATGGAATGTTCTGAATTTATCTGTGATGTCCAACTGGTCCAGGGTGTCATTTAAAGCCTTTATTTCCTTGTTGATCTTTTGCTTTGATGATCTGTCCATTTCAGTAAGGGGGGGTGTTAAAGTCATGTACTATTATTGTATTATTGTCAATGTGTTTCTTTGATTTTGTTATTAATTGGATTATATGATTGGCTGGTCCCAAGTTAGGGTTGTAGATATTTAAAATTGTTAGATCTTCTTGTTGGACAGATCCTTTAAGTATGATACAGTGTCCTTCCTCATTTCTTATTATATTCTTTGCCTTAAAATCTAATTTATCTGATATAAGGATTGCCACTCCAGCTTTCTTTTGATGTCCATTGGCATGATAGATTGTTTTCCACCCCGTCACTTTAAATCTGGAGGTGTCTTTGGGTGTCAAATGAATTTCTTGTAGACAGTGTGTCGATGGGTCTTGTTTTTTTATCCATTCTGATACCCTGTGTCTTTTAGTTGGGACATTTAGTCCATTTACATTCAGAGTAACTATTGAGAGGTATGAATTTAGAGCCGTTGTATTGCCTGTAAGGTGACTGTTACTGTATATTGTGTCTCTTCCTTTCTGGTCTATGTTTCTTTTAGGCTCTCTTTGCTTAGAGGACCCCTTTCAATATTTCCTGTAGGTCTGGCTTGGTGTTTGCAAATTCCTTTAGTTTTTGTTTGTCCTGGAAGCTTTTTATCTCTCCATCTATTTTCAGTGACAGCCTAGCTGGATATAGTATTCTTGGCTGCATTTTTTTCTCATTTAGTGCTCTGAATATATCATGCCAGCTCTTTCTGGCCTGCCAGGTCTCTGTGGATAGGTCCACTGTCAGTCTAATATTTCTACCATTGTATGTTTATAGACCTCTTGTCCCGAGCTGCTTTCAGGATTTTCTCTTTGTCACTAAGACTTGTAAGTTTTACTATGAGATGACAGGGTGTGGACCTTTTTTTTATTGATTTTGAGGGGTTTTCTCTGTGCCTCCTGGATTTTGATGCTTGTTCCCTTCACCAAATTAGGGAAATTCTGTACTATAATTTGTTCCAATATACCTTCTGCCCCCCCTTCTTCTTCTGGGATCTCAATTATTATAATATTGTTTCATCTTATGGTATCACTTATCTCTCGAATTCTCCCCTCATGGTTCAGTAGTTGTTTGTCTCTCTTTTCCTCTGCTTCTTTATTTTCTGTCATTTGGTCTTCTAAATCACTAATTATCTCTTCTGCCTCATTTATCCTAGCAGTAAGAGCTTCCATTTTTTATTGCACCTCATTAATAGCTTTTTTTATTTCAACTTGGTTAGATTTTAGTTCTTTTATTTCTCCAGAAAGGGTTTTTATTTCTCTAGAGAGGGATTCTCTATTATCTTCCATGGTTTTATCGAGCCCAGCCAGCACCTTGATAATCGTCATTCTGAACTCTAGTTCTGTCATATTACTGATGTCCACATTAATTAGGTCCCTAGCCATCGTTACTGCCTCTCGTTCTTTTTTTTGTGTTGATTTTTTCCACTTTCTCATTTTATGCAGATAAGAATAGATGGATGAGAGAACAAAATACTAAAGGGTAGCAATGACCACAGAAAAATACATACTAACCTAATCAGAAGAGACCTGAAACTGGGGGGAGAAGAAAGAGGGAAAAAACCAAAAATCCCACAAAACAACAACAACAACAAAACCCCAAAACAAACAAACAAGAAAAATAAAACAAAACCCTATATCTGTATCTATATCTGTATCTATATCTATATCATCTATTTCTGTTTATATATTTCTGTCTCTGTATCTATTAGATTGGTGAATTGAACAGACCCTATATGTATACAAAAAATAAGGTTAAATACAATGAAGGGATAAAATATGACTATAACAATGAAAATTTAAAAAGATTAAAAAGTATTGATAAGATACAATAGTTAAAAAACGTTAAAATAGGAAAGAAGAAAAAATTTAAAAGAAAAGAGTAAGAAAAAAAATAAAAGCATTTAACTTTGAACGACTAAAGGATAAATGGGAAGAAGCCATGAATTGTATGTGTTGCTTTCCCCTAGCTTTAGAGTTCCACAATTCTCAGTGATCGGTGAACTTGGTTCTGGCTGGATGTTCTTGCTGATCTTCTGGGGGAGGGACCTGTTGCTGTGATTCTCACGTGTCTTTGCCCGAGGCAAAATTGAACTGCCCTCGCCAGGGGCCAGGCTAAGTAATCAGCTTGGGTTCGCTCTCAGGAGCTTTTGTTCCCTGAACGCTTTCCGTACCACTTTGGAGGATGAGGATGAAAATGGTGGGCCTCCTAATCTCCGACCCAGAGGAGCCGAGAGCTCGGGAACTCACCCCTCAGTGTGTCCTCAGAGGAAAGCAGTCAGTCCCTCCCGTCTCCTTGGTCTCTGGCCGCACTCCGAGCTCACCCTGCCTGTGACCAAGCGTTTCTGTCTCTGGCGCGTGGCCTCGTTTGGAATCTCCAAACCCAGCAGATTCCTGAAGCACGCTCCCCCGCGCCACTCTTCCCGGAGGAGGAAGGAGGGGGTCTCTCCGGATCTGCCACCGATGGGGTCCCCGCTCAAAGAGCAGTGGCCCGACTGTGCTTTGGATCACGGCCCAAGGTAACACCGAGCTGAGAGACACCTCAGCTTGGCTCCATCTCTCCAGTCGGCTTCCCCTCTCTGATACGTGGGAGCTTTGTTGCTCTCAGACACCCCTGGTCTTTTTCTGTCCCCGTGGGTCCTGAGACCACACTGTCCCCATGAGGCTTTTACCCCCTGCTTAGCCTCTGTGGTGACATCCCTCAGTGGAGCAGACTTCTAAAAGTTCCGATTTTGTGCTCCATTGCTCTCTCACTTGCCAGGAGCCAGCCCCTCCCCTCTTCCCGTTGCTTCAGATTCACTTCTCTGCATGTCCTACCTTCCTGGAAAGTGGTCGATTTTCCGTTCCTAGAATTGCTGCTTTTCTTCTCTTCAATATCCTGTTGAATTTGTAGGTGTTCAGAATGGTTTGGTAACTATCTGGTTGAATTTCTGGGACCTGATGATAATCGGTCTCCTACTCCTTTGCCATCTTGCTCCTCCTCCTCTATTTTGTATTAATTATTGAGGTTGAATGCCCTAGGATGTTTAATGGCCATTTGTATTCCTCTCTCTCTTTTTTAAAGATTTTATTTATTTAAATTGACAGAGAGAGAGAGAGAGAGAGCAAGCACAGCAAAGGGAGCAGCAGGCAGGGGGAGAGGGAGAAGCAGGCTCACTGAGCAGAGAGACTGAGGTAGGACTCGATCCCAGGACTGGAATCATGACCTGAGCCAAAGGTAGACACTGAATCGACTGAGCCATCCAGGCGCCCCCAACCATTTGTATTTCATTTGTGAATTGTTTGTTGTGTTTGCTCATTTTGTAATAATTTATCTTTTTCTCATTTAAATTTGTTATTTTTTAAATAATCTATTTTTAATATGTTTATTATTACAACTCTTAAATGCGTGGGAAGCATTTTCTCCTAGTTTTTTCTTTACCATTTAATGTCTTTTTCCTCCTGGCAGTTCTGAAGTTTTAAACTTTTGTAGAAATTTTAGTATTTTTTCTTTGTGGTGTTTTGCAGTGTTGGCATGCTTTAAGCCACTTTCACTACTTTAAAATATAGACATTTAAATAAAATAGGAAATTACAACATTTTTCTCTGCTTTTATTTATTTTAAAGACAGGGTGAGAAAGTGCATGTGGGCAGGGCAGTGGATGGTAGGGAAAGGGAGAGGAAGAGAGAAACTTAAGGAGAGCATGCTGAGAGTGGAGCCCAACCTGGGGCTTGATCTCATGACTGTGAGATCATGACCTATGCCGAAACCAAGAGTTGGACGCTAAACTGACTGTGCCACCAAGGCACCCCTTTACACTTGTGTTTTTAGATTTAAATCTTTAATTCATCTGAAATCCATTTTGATGTCAGGTGTGAGATAGGGCTCTAATTCCCCATTCCCCCCAACTTGGTAGTAACAAGAATTATGGAATAGTTTATGTCCCCATCTCCCTTATTTGAAGTGCCATTTCTAGTGTATGCTAAATCCCTTTATATAGTACAGTGTTTTTTGGACTTTGTTCCATTGATCTGTTTCCTGTTCCTTCATTAGTTATTGAGTCCTTAGTCTTTTACCATCAAATCTTCTATCTTATTTTTTCCTTCTTGTTGGTAAATGACTCCTCCTTCCCTTCAGACAAATCTAGATTTATGGGAGGCATCTTTAACAACCTTCTCACCCTTAACATCTAATCAGACCCCATATCCTCCTGATTTTACCACCAAAATCCATGTAAAACTGTTCCTCTATCTTCATTTCGACCTCCCTAAGCCAAACCACCATCTCTTGCTTGGACTTCCAACAGTAGTCTCCTGCCATGTCGCCCAGTTTAACTTTTACCTTTATCCACATCATTTTATGCATAGCAGTGAGAAGGATCTTTTAAATTTAGTTACATTTATTTGTTGTTTTTATAAAAACAATTACTAAATGAAGAAAGTATCACTTCATGTTTTTAAACTGGTAGATCAAGATCTCCATTGTTTTGCTTGCTTTAATCTTGCCATAAAAGTTTCTTACAGGAGCTAGAATGCATTTTTAGAACTTCCTTCTTTCTTTAACACATTACTGTATGTTTATGATAATCAACTTTTTATTCACTTTTAAAATCTGGTAAGATGTATTATCTTTCCAGAAATAGTGGCCTTCGACATTTCTGCCAGCTTATTCTTCCAGCTGAGTTTTCATTACTGATATTTTCAAGCTATATCAGGTACCTAAATTGGCACATAAGTTTAAAATTGGGAACATAGTTTATGGCTTTACTTAATCATATCATTTTTGTTTCTTTAGAATTTTTGACCAGGTAAGAAATTCATATATCAAATTAAATTAATACTCATGGATTTACTGAGTTTTAATGCTATTAAATGTAGTCTTTTTTTGTATAATCATTGAGAATTGCAAATGATTCTTGGTGAATTTATTGTGTAGCTACTAGTTTGCTGAATTCGCTGTTTCTAATAAATTTTTTGGGTTACTTTCCTTGAATTGTTGTTGTTGTGTATGCAGTATAAACATTTAACGTGAAATCTAGTCTCTTAAATTTTTAGGTGTGCAATACATTATTATTTTATATTTTGTCTTTGTATTATAACACAGACTGTAGGTACTGTGTTATACAATAGATCTTTTAGAGCTAATTTGTCTTGCTTGACTGCAACTTTATGAATTTCCTTAGATTTCTTATTTATATAATTATGCCAAAGTAAATATCTTGATTTTCCCCTCTACAACTATTTCCCAGTCTCCAAATCATCCTATTTTAAATTCTTCACTTAACATTTATAAGTATCCAAAAGTTTCTTATTCATTTGCTTTTTGTTATCTATTGTGTTTTCTCCCTTTAAAATTTTCAATTCCATGAGAGCAGTCTTGTCTTGTTCAGTGCTGTATCCTTAGTGCCTAGAACAAACAACACTTGGCACAGAGGCACCTAATTAATAGTTGTTGAATAAACATTCTCTGTAACAATCAGTATTTTAATTTTGCTCTTCTCTGTGTTTATACTCCATTTTTCTTGAACAACTACTGTGTCAAATTTGAGTGGTGAAAATATGCATCCTTGATGTTTTTTCCCTGTTATTAAAGAGAGTGACTGTATGTTGAATTTCCATTTAAAATATATGTTTATAAGCCAGCGGTCACTTTCAAGTATATTCATTTCATCAGCTTTTTTCCCCTCTCTCCACTCTGTGTGTATTTTAGCCATTGTTTTTGGAAACGTCTATTTATTTATTTTAAGATTTTATTTATTTGAGAGAGCATGAACAGGGGACAGAGGCAGAGAGAGAAGCAGGCTCCCCGGTGAGTAGGGAGCCTGATGTGGTACTTAGTCCCAGGACCCTGAGATCATGACCTGAGCCAAAGGCAGCCATTTAGTCACCCTGGCATTTTATTTTTTAAATTTATTATGGTGTAACTTACATTATCTGTTACAGTAGGTGCTTATTTTATACATACTTTCAAATTCTGAGATTCCCAAGATTGGCAAGCATGTAGTATGTTCTTCAGCCTCACACAGCAAGATAGAAGGTTTCAGAAAGCAGTCATATTTTATGCTTTTTAAAAAATAAGACTAGAGGGGGCCTAGGTAGCTTAGTCGTTAAGTGTCTGCTGTCAGTTCAGGTCATGATCCCAGGATCTTGGGATTGAACCCCACATCAGGTTCCTTGCTCAGTGGGGAGCCTGCTTCTCCCTCTCCCACTCCCCCTGCTTGTATTCCCTCTCTTGCTGTGTCTCTGTCAAATAAAGAAAGAAAATCTTTAAAAAGTAAGTAAATAAAAAATAAGACTAGAAAGATATATGGCCAGTCTCTTAATTTAATGCAAAATGACAGTGCTTCCTTCTAAATCATATTAAAACATTGGAAGTCATCTGCATTTCTGGTAGTCACATAGTGAAATCTGGCATCTCTCACAAATGCTGGTTATAAATTTTTGTCTTCTAGATATCTCTCTGAGTTGTTCCTTATGTTCTCACATGCCTCAGCTTCAGCATATAATGAGTTTTTCACTACAGTCCCCAGCTTCTTTTTTTTTTTTTTCAGTCCCCAGCTTCTTATTCCATTTCACTACTTCTTGTATTTGATTATGATAGTTCTCAAATTCTTTACAGTTTTGACTGTTCTCTTTCATGTAGGGAAGTCTGTGTTGCTTAAAAGTCTTCTTTCAGAAGCCTTAAAAGAAGGTTATATGCTTGAGAAAGAGCACAAGCAGGGAGGGAAAAAGAAAACAAGATGAAACCAGAGAGGGAGACAAACCATAAGAGACTTTATCATGGGAAACAAACTGGGGGTGGTTTGGGGCTGGGGGCTGGGGTAATTGGGTGATGGACATTAAGGAGGGCACATGATGTAATGAGAACTGTGTATTATATAAGACTAATGAATTGCTGAACTCTGCCTCTGAAGCTAATAATATACTATATGTTAATTGAATTTAAATAAAAAGAAGGTTATGTACTTAAAGATTTTGTTGCTTAAAAGTTTAGCCAGTTTTTGAAGCGAAATTAAAACTTTCTTCAGATCAGCAGTGTTTTGTGTGTGTTGCAGTATAGGTGGGGGGTGAGTGATGTTTAGTTAAATCAAAAGCTTTTGAGAAATCAGTCGCCTGATGTAGAAAAGTCAGCCTTCAAAAGGCTGCACTTCCCAGGTAGATAATCTTAATGTCAAAGTCCACGATGGTTAGGGAAACACAGTGTCTAGTAAACAGTATCTACAAAGACAAGTAGACTTTGTTCTAAGTGAGATTTTAAGAAGAAAGAATGTAAGCTATTAACTGATGTTTGTTTTCCTTCAACTTTGGGCTCTTTATGTATAGTCAGTACTGAGTGATTGCAGGTTTAGGAAATAGTAAATACATGTATTGTCCACTGTATTAAGTTGCGTATACTGACCTAAACTTTATTTGCTTTTATTTTTGTTTTTACTGTTTCCTACTTTACAATTTAAATCTTATGATTTTGCCTTCCTTCTGTTTCTTTGGTTTGCAGACTTGAAAAGAAAGCAAAAGTATCCAGCTGAAGAGCTTTGTAGAGGGTTTTTAAGGGAGAACCTTTTCCCTAAAGCAGTTTGTTTTTGTAGTGGATAGGGTGATTTTTTTTCCCTATAGGCAAGCATTTTTTAAGGATGCAGTGTATCTTTAATTCTTGGTGTGATGGCATGAAGAATAGATTTTCTAGTGGAATCTCCACACATGTTAGTAGGCAGTTATGTCATAATTGTTTTATTAGTTTCATTTGAGGAACTTTTCTGTAGAAGATTTAGTTTGAAGATTTATTTTTCAAATATACTTTGGCTTTTCACTTTTATTTTTTAGGCTGTGCGTGTTACAAAACCCAAAATTCCAGAAGCCATAAGAAGAAATTTTGAGTTAATGTGAGTAATATGCTTGGGATCCCAAAATATTTATTTAGGGCTGTCTACATATTAATATACCAGTGTAGAGAAAATTTATATGTGAGATGTTACACTCTGGGGTGGGGTGTATAGCTATTTTCCATACTTTAATTCTGATAATACTGTCTATTCTTGTGTCTTAATTCACCAGATTATTCTTAGTTTTTTCTTTATGTATGAAGATTTTAGGAGCAGTGTTAGTGGCTAAGGATGCAGTTTGCTCTAGAACTATTGTTGGAAGACTAAGGAGCTGTAATTTGGACATGAATATCTTGAATTAAATATGAGTTGAGGGGGGAGAGTCTTAGCTGCTAGGGTTGAAGAGAGTGCCCATATTGTGTCACTGTGTTACAATAGTAAGAATAGACATCTTATTGGTATGAAGTTTGGTTTTCCATTATATGTGATTGTGTCTCTAAAATTACACCTAGATCTTTATAATTTGCTTCTGGGAAGCTTTGCCTGAATTGACTCCTGGTAGTCTTCTCTTTTTTGGGTCCAGGGCTAAGTGGGAAAGAGAACTTATTTGCTTGACATGAAATTAATTTCTTAGTGTTCTGAAGATTCGTGTTAGGGGAATACCTACTGTAGTTGCAATGGCAGAATTATTTTTGCATGACAGGTACTGAAAAGAAGAAACAAAAGTTTCTAGGAAATTTGGCTGGTATTTTAAGAGGAAAATATGAAAAATGCTGGAAAAATAACTTTGCAAAAGTCGGGAATACAACAGATTGTATAAGTATAGAGGGTTCAAGAAATAATAATAATGCTTCTTCCTGGGGTGATTTACTGCTGAGTCCTTACTGTTCCCAAGTCTCTGTCTTCTCTTATGTAGAATTTTATTTTCCCTTTTTATTTGTAGAAAAGGAACTCCTCTTTTAAAACTAGAAAGCACAGAGTGCCAGGCTGGATAGATCATGGATCTGATCCATTGATATAAAAAAAAAAGGTTGTTTTTTCTTTTTTGTTTTTTAGATTTTAAAAATTTATTTGACAGAGCAAGAGTGAGGAAGCATGGGCATGGGGAAGGGAGGGAGAGGGAGGGGGAGAAGCAGACCCCCCCACTGAGCAAAGAGCTCTATGCTGGACTCCATCCCAGGAACCCCAGATCATGACCAGAGCCAAAGGCAGATGCTTAATGACTGAGCCACCCAGGCGCCCTAAAAAAATTTTTTTTTTTAATTTTTTTTTTATTTATTCATTTGACACAGAGAGATTACAAGTAGGNTTTTTTTTTAAAGATTTTATTGATTCATTTGACACAGAGAGAGAGATTACAAGTAGGCAGAGAGGCAGGCAGAGAGAGAGGAGAGAGGAGGAAGCAGGCTCCCTGCTGAGCAGAGAGCCCGATGTGGGCCTCGATCCCAGGACCCTGGGATCATGACCTGAGCCGAAGGCAGTGGCTTTAACCCACTGAGCCACCCAGGCGCCCAAAAAATTTTTTTTGATTGAAGGCTCAGGATGTCTTAGGCTTTTGGTATGATGGTTTCTAGTAATGAAAACATGAACACTATATATTCTCTGCCCTCAAATAAGTCCTAGTATCCAGAATGCCATTTTATGTCTTTATCAATTTTGGTGGGGGGAAATGTTTTGGTGGAACTGTTGGAGTTACTTTTCAGATAAATCTGGATCTTTCCTAATTTTATAGACTATTGCAATCCCAGATTTAAAAGCCACCTTGGGGGCGCCTGTATGAGCTAGCTGGAGCCCTAACAACANGGTCATGATCCCAGGGTCCTGGGATCGAGGCCCACATCGGGCTCTCTGCTCAGCAGGGAGCCTGCTTCCTCCTCTCCCCTTTCTCTCTGCCTGCCTCTCTGCCTACTTGTAATCTCTCTCTCTCTGTCAAATGAATAAATAAAATCTTAAAAAAAATAAAAATAAAAGTAATAAAAATAAAAAATAAAATAAATAAAAAATAAAATAAAAGCCACCTTGAGGTCTAACCACCCACATAATAATAATATTTTTTTATACTTTTTCTGTCCTCTGGTCACCTAGTCACCACTTGTATGCGCTTAGTGATAGGCCAGCCATTTCCATTATTAGAAACCTCAGATTCTAAGAAAATTCTTCCTTACACTGAGCCCCAGTTCACCACTTAATAACTGCCACCTAATTATATCTCCCATACAACAAATAGGGTAACTGCACGAGAGTGTCTGCCTGAGGAGGGGCTGAAATCTAGCTCCATTCTGCTTACCAGCCTATGCACCTGAGGGACTGCATCTGCCCAGAGGGTGTTGCATTTTGCTAATTGGCCCAGAGGTGCTGTATGAGCTAGCTGGAGCCCTAACAACAGAGGAAGCATTTATATACTCTGGGTACATTAGAGGAAAAGGTCAGATTAAAATTCATATGTATAAATTAATTCCTATATCTGGGTGACTTTGGGCAAATCATTTAACCTTTCAGCCTCAGATTCGTTATAAGTAAAATGGGTTAACAACTCTCTAGGCACCTTAATGGATCAGAAAGTTCATGTTGCAAATGGTTATTTGACCCACCATCGAGTCAGATTTATTGCCTGTGACTGTATATCATTTCTAATTTTTATAATATTTTGCTTCACAGGGAGGCTGAAAAGACAAAACTTCTTATAGCTGCACAGAAACAAAAGGTTGTGGAGAAAGAAGCTGAGACAGAGAGGAAAAAGGCTGTTATAGGTACTTGGATTTCTTTCTGAAATGGATGTCTCTAAGTACATGTTTTATGAGTTTGTCCTGTTCATTGTCAGTCTGACACTGGATATTGATGGAATCAAATAAGATTGTATCATACATAGTGGAGAATTCTAGAAACTCTTTTGTTTATTCAGATGTACTACAGCCTTTAAAACTGGATGGTGTCAGTACTTAATGAAGTGCTTTGGTTCTCTACCATGTCTTTGGCTGCTACTGCTTTTACAAGGACAAGGAAAATGGGTAGGGTTTTTGGGCAACTTTAGACTCTGTGGAGTAGAGTTTTGTTCCTACAGTTTAAGAATAGGGAAGTTTTTTGGCCAAGCTCAGGATTATAGTATGCATCCTTGCTGTTGACATGCACTAAGTTTTATCTTGATGGATAGATGTTGTCCTCTCCCAACAGTAGGGCAGGATTGCTTACAGCTTATTTTGAATCACAGTGACTTCTCTAACACTCCAGGATACTGTATATTGGACTGCTCTCTTAGGCTCTCAGTTGTTTGTTCCTTGGGATGCTGAAAGTTTAAGAAGTGTTTCATTAACTATTTCAAATATGCAGGAATGCCCAGAGAATAGTAAAATTAAGGCTTAATATTTGCCACATCCCTTCAGATCATATTTTTTTAAGAATAAATTTATCCATTTGACGCCTCCTGTGTACCCTTACCTGGTCCTATTTCTTGACCTCCCTTCTCTGATTAGCTTCTGTTCTAAAGTTTTTACTTAGATCTTTCTGTCCATATTTTTATACTGTAAATATATAACAATAACTGTAACTATAAATATATAATAATAAACAATTCATAGAATTGTCTTAAACCTAAAAATGATATCAAACTCTGTCTTTTATTTCACAGCTTGCCTTTATTCTACCAACATTGTTTGAGTTTTATTCATATTGATATGTGTAGATCTAGTTAATTTTTAACTGCTGTGGATTCATTCTGTGAGTGAACCTTGGTTCATTCTGATAGATTACTGTTGAGGAGTTAGGTAGTTTCTAGTTTTTCCTTATTATGAACAGTGCTGCAGTAGCCATATCTCTTTGTGCACACATTCGGAGTTTTCTGTGGTAGTGCTGCTCAACATGTAGTGTTGGTCAGTGCCCTGTATCACCAGGGCATAAAGGGTGCATACCTTGTTTCTGATCTGTAATGAGGTGACTACAGAAATTGAGAATGAGTGCTTAGAAGTTCTTACAATATTACACATTTTATGTCGGTTGAGTCTAATAAAAAACTGGAGCCTGTGTTTTTATTTTTAATATTTTTCCTGGTAATTAATTTTTATTATAATTTCTAAAATATTGCTTCCTAACAGACTGAAATGCAAATAAGGGGGAAGGTTGCTTTCGCATAGGTAGTTTGAGAAGCATTGCTCTGGAATACATATCTCGAAGTAAAATTGCTGTGTCATAAGGTACATACATCTTCAAATTTATAACATTCATTATTGCCAAATTGCTCTGCAAAGTGATTCTACCATTTTACCTTCTCTTCAGCAGGGTTTGAGTTCCCATTCCTTTGTTGTCTTATTGGATTCCCATTTCTGCATATCCTCCTCAATTCTTAAAGTCATTAGACCTTTTAAAATTTATGTCAGTGTGATGGTGGGACACGTATCACATAATTTCAGTTTGTAGTTCTCTGATTACTAAGAAAGTTGAATATTGTTTATTGGTCATTCAGGTCTCTCTTTTTTTTGTATGTGAGTTGTCTGTTAATATACTGTTAGACCATTGTTTGATTAGTTTTTTTGAGCTGATTTGTAGTTCTTTATATCTTCTGGATGTTAATCCTTTCCCGATTTATCCATTGCAAATATCTTCTCTGCCTTTGTGGCCTGTCTTTGAACTTTATGATGTCTTTGACATTCATATATATTTAAATTTCATGTATTCATATTCATCAGTCTTTTCCATTCTGATTTGTGCTTTTTCTATCCCTTTTAAGAATTCTTTCCCAACCTCAAAGTAATAGTTTTATTCTAAAAGTTTTACAGTTTTGCTTTTTGTATTTAGATATTGAATCCATCTGGAATTTATTTTAGGGCTTAGTATGACATTGGAATTCAGTTTATTTTTTCCAAGTAGCAAGCCAATTATTTTAGACTATTGAAAAGTTCATTATTTCCTCTGTTTATTTCTAATGCCACATCTGTCTTACAAAAAGATACTGTATATAATTTGTTCTGTTGCTAGGGTCTCTATTTTGTTTTAATTTCTTGCTCTGTCCTTCTCCAGAATTACCTTGTTTCAATTATTGTCACTTTTTATGTTAAGTCTTGCTATCTGGGAGAGCAAGTTTCTCCTTAATTATACCTCTTAACTATTATTCCTAAGTATTCCTTAAATTGTCTTGGACTATCCTAGGCTCTTTATTCCTCCATATAAATTTTAGAACCAGCTCAAGTTCTGTAAAATGCTGTGCTGAGGTTTTGATTAGAATTACATTACCTGTACGTGTCAGTTTGGAGAGAATGACAATATTTATGATACTGAATCTTATAAATCTGTTTATATTTCTCCATGTATAAGAAATGCCTTTCAAAAAAGTTACAATTTTCTTCTTAAATTTCTGGCACTTTCTTTCTTAGAGTTTTATTGCTATTTATTCTTCAAGTTTTTTGCTATTAAAAATAGGTTCTTTTTTTAAAGATTTTATTCATTTATTCAAGAGAAAGATGAAGTGAGAGAGTGCGCGTGCGAGCACGGGGCAAGGGGCAGAGAGGGAGGAAGAGGGACAAGCAGACTTCCCTGAGTGCAGAGTCCCAAACAAGACTCAACCCCATGACCCTGAGATCAGGAGATCACGAGGTCACGACCTGAGCAGAAACCAAGAGTCAAAGGCTTAACTGACTCAGCTACCCAGGTGCACCAAATAGGCTCTTTTTTGAAGGCACATTTTCTAACTGGTTTTTGCTTTTGTGGAGGTACGCCGTTAATTTTATTTGTTTGTTTAGCAGTCTTGCTGAAAATCTCTTCAATTTCCCAGTCAAATTGCTTCAGATCAGGACAGTTCTGATTTTTTCTTTGTAGTCCCACATCTTTTTATTATTCTTGACTTACTGGTTTAGGCTATGATTTATGGTGCAGTGTTGAAGATGGCGACAGGTAGTCTTATCTTGTTCCTGACTTTAAATATTCTCAGTGATGTTTGCTGTACCCAATTTTTATTGGGTTAATGAAGTTTCTGTTTCTTGCTTGCTGAGAGTTTTTATCATGAATGGCTGTTAAAACTTTGAGAATTTTTTCTATATCTGTTGAGACGACCATATTATTTTTCTTTTTGAAGCTGTTAGTTTGGTGAATTATATTAATAGATTCTCTATTACAGAATTATTTTGCCTTCCTGGGACAAACCCACTTGATTATGATGTAGTGGATTCACCCCAACACATTTCTCTTTATGTTTTGCTGATAATTCCTTTGAATTTTTTACTTTTATTTATTTTCATTTTTACTTATATTTCATAAATCTCAGCTTACAGTTTTTTTTCTTGTACTCTTACTCGGTTTTTTCACGGTTATACTAGCCTCAGAATGAGTTAGCATTTCTCTTTTTCCTGTGTTCTGGAACATTTTGTATAAAATATGTTATCTCTTTGTAGGTTTGGTGGAACTCACTTGTAAAAACCATCTTGGTCTCGTGGGGTTTGTGCTCTTTTGTATGTTTGTTTGTTTTTGGTTGTAACATTTAGCCTGCCAATTTAATTTCTGTACTAACTATAGGTCAGTTTCAGGTATTTGTTTCTTTAAGTTTGGGCAGTTATATTTTTCTAGAAAATTGTTATCTGAAACTTCAGATTTGGGAACATAAATTTGCATAATTTTCTTCTGATTTTTAAAACCCTCTACCAAATATGCATGCCCCCTTTTCACTCCTAGAATTGTTTATTTGTGCCTTCTCTTTTCCTGGATCAGTTTTGCCAGAGGTCTGTTAACACTTTACTCATCTTTTCACAGAACTGCATTTTGATTTCATTCATTCTGTTATCATTCTATTATCAATTCTATTCTATCTATCATTCTATTATCTATTATCTATTTTTAATTATATTATTTACACTTATGTTATTATTCTCTTACGCCTTTTTTGAGTTTCTCATTGGTTCTTTTCTAACTTCTTGAGTTACTTAAATCCTTTAGTTTTCAGTCTTTTCTGATGGAAACATGTAAGATTATAAATTTTCTTCTAAGTTCTGCCTTAGGTACATCTCACAAGTTTTGAAATATAATTTATTGGTGTTCAGTTTTAGTTTTTAAAAAACATTTCCATTATGATTTCTCCTTTAATTTATGAAGTATTAAAAGTATTTTTTTCAGTTTCCGATTGGATGGGTTTTTGGGGGCTACCACTTTATCATTGATTTCTAATATTGCATGATAGTCAGAAAATATGATCTGTTATATGGATTCTTAAGTATTTGTTGAAATTTGCTTTGTGGCCTATCAATACATGGTATGTTTTTGGTAAATGTTCTGTGTATGGTTGAAAAGACGGAATGTGTTTTCTTTATGTCAGATGCAGTTTTCTTTATATATATCCATTAGGTTAGGCTTATGAATTGTGTTGTTTACATCTTCTGTATTCTAATTTTTGCCTTCTTGAGCTGTCAGTTACTGAGAGAGATGTGTTAAAATTAAAATCTCCCACTATGACTGTGGATTTGTTGACTTGTAATTTTTTTTCTTTATATATTTTGGGGCTATATCATTAAGAGATTCAGGATTGTTACATCTCCCTGGAGAATTGCTCCTATTATGTAATAACCCTCTTTATTCCAGACACACTTTTTGGCTTAAGATCTATTTTGTTTAATAATATTAAAGCTATGCCAGATTTCTCTTGGTTAGTTATTTTCTTGATGTATCTTTTCCCATCCTTTTACTTTCAACTTTTCTATGTCATTATGTTTTAGGTGTGTCTCTTGTAAACAGCATATAGCTGGATTTTGTTATCTTATCCAATGTGAGAATCTGTCTTTTAACTGGTGAGTTTAGTCTTTTTATATTTATTGTGGTTACTGATATATTTGGATTTGTTTGTATCATTTAATTTTGTGCTATTTACCATGCATTTTTTCCTCTGCTTCTTTTTTCTCTCTTTTCTGGTTGGTATCGAATTGATTGGATTTTCTTTATTCTTTTCTTCCTTTTACTTGATTAGAAGATTTGTATTCTGTTTCTAGAATGTATAACTAGTCATACCTGTAAAATGTTAATAAGTATACCTGACTTGACAGAGTCTAAAGCTAATCATTCTTTCTGTCCTCTTAAATAAAACTAGAATGCCTTAATTCTTTTTTTTAGAATGCCTTCATTCTTATCACTGCCCCCCAGTTTTGCATATCGTTGCCACGTATTCTGGTTTTATGCTCTTATTATTCCCCCATTAATTATTATCATTATCATCAATTCTTACAGTAAATATCTATTTTGATTTATAGGTGTTACTTAATTTTTCCCTTCTCCATTGTTTTTGGCAGTGCATTCTTTTTTATGCTAGTTTGTTGTTATTGTTTTGTTTTGTTTTGTTTTCCAGTGAAGGCTAAGGAGTAGTTACTTAACCATTCTTCTTTGGTCTGAAGTGGTTTTGTTTCATTTTTAAGTGGTAGTCTAGCTTGCAGTTCCAAGCCTAACGAAACTTACTTTTCTTTGTCACTGTGGCAGTAGTATTTCATTTTTGTTTGGCTTCATCTTCTTTTTTTTTTTTTTTTTTTTTTTTTTTTTTTTTTAAAGTTTTTTTTTTTTTTTTTTTTTTTTTTTTTTTTTTTTTTTTTTTTTTTAAAGATTTTATTTATTCATTTGACACAGAGAGAGAGAGAGATTACAAGTAGGCAGAGAGGCAGGCAGAGAGAGAGGAGTTAGGAGGAAGCAGGCTTCCTGCTGAGCAGAGAGCCCGATGTGGGCCTCGATCCCAGGACCCTGGGATCATGACCTGAGCCGAAGGCAGCGGCTTTAACCCACTGAGCCACCCAGGCGCCCTTCATCTTCTTTTTACTTTTACGATTTTTCTCTATGTCTTTGGGTGTTTCCATTTCACTGTGATGTGTCAAGGTAGAGTAAAGTGTACTTTTCATTGGGCTGGTGGGTAGAGTTTTTTAGCCTCTCTGGAGTCGAAGCCCTTTAGTGGTCTCGATTTTATACAGGAGTCTCAGTTCTAACATCTCAAGGCCTCATCTCCTGGCCCTGAATGGGCAATAATCCAAGTCCCTCTCCCTCACTTGTCTAATAACCGTCACCAGGGCCACCACTGTACTGGCTTTCAGCTCTTCCTGTATTTATGTCTCTTGAGGATCTCTCTTCCTCTCTTATGGTCTTAGCCGTGCATTAAAAAAAAAAAATGTTATATTTTCTCTAGCACTTTAAAGTGTTGTTACCTGAAGAGTTTTCTTAGCCTACTCCACCATTTTTTTAGAACTGTAAGTCTTCTCACACTCTTTATTGGTTTATTCCTGCACGTCAGAGAGCAGTATTAAATGGGATGACCACAACAGTTTCTCTACATTAAGACACCATTCTCTGGGTCCTAGTTGTAGGCTCCAGATGCCTTACCTGTTGGCTCACGTTTTATCTTGAGTTTCTGGTTATAGGTAAGTTTCTAGTCCAGTTGAACATTGTAGTCTCTTTGGAGGGTGGTGCGATATAGGTTGGTTTTAAGCTAATGAGGAAATAGGGAAGTATGTGCTGGAGTTGTTGCTAAAGGATACTGGATCGTCTGGAAATAGGAAGCCACTTGGAAATTTTTTTCCTACTATGTACTTCCCCCAAGCGCCAGAGATAAGATGTGTTAAAATACTAACCCTCTTTGGCTGAAAAGGAGAATTGAGAATTGTTCTTCAAGAATTGCAATGATTGAATTGAAAGTATATTTAGAGTCTTTCCGCTTTCATCCTGGATGCTTTGGTTAGGCGACTGGTTTACTTGAGGGTGTTTGGTTTTTCCTGCTGCAGCTAACTTGTTCATCCCCAGCACTTGTTTTCACAGTGTCAGACGAATTAGCCTGCTTTCTCTTTTATGTTCAACAGCAGTCAGAATTATACTTCTCTGATATGATTTTCATCTTGTCATTTCCCTGATGGTAACTCAGCCATCAATTTGGTCGATCCTGGGTATATTAAAATTCTTTAGCCTGTTACTGAAGATGGGAGTCATGTAGCCTTCTCTCTATTCTAATTATTTGTTGTCTTCTCTTGTCAGCTGCCTCCATAATCACCTTTTCATTGTGACTTCATTCGTTCTTCATGTCTTTATGCCTTCCTTCTGCCTTGACCTCCTAGGTCATGTCCATTATTTTCTTTAGGATTTCTTCCAGAAGGCCTTTTCTGGTTTAACTTGCCTTCCTTGTTCTTTCTTTCTCCTGCCATTTTATAAGATTGTTCTGTGTTACATTGCATTTACCTTGCTTTATTTTTGTTCTGAGTACTTTCATGAAGTATCATTTTTCCCATTAGCTTGTGGACTGTTGTTGTGTAATCCCGTGAAGGAATAGAACCTTTCGTACTTTCCTTTCCCACAAAACTAGCACTGTCAACAGAAGAGTGAAATAGGAAATAAATTCCCTTTTTTCAGTAGTTTGTAGTCTGGGTGGATAAAACTTAATGAGACAGCCCATAATAACTTGTATAGTTAAACGTTAAGACAGTGTGCTGCTTATTCTAAGTATTTCTGGAACTAGAGAAATGTTTTTGAATGTGTCTTCTTTTGTGTATAATTATAGAAGCAGAGAAGATTGCACAGGTGGCAAAAATTCGGTTTCAGCAGAAGGTGATGGAGAAAGAAACTGAAAAGCGCATTTCTGAAATTGAAGGTACATCAGGGAGAAAAGAGGCTCTGACTGTCCCAAACTACCTCTCTGCCTCATAGATCAGGCTCATGATTGTGGTAGGTGGGAGTGCCATAGACAGAATAATCTGGTCTGGAGGATGTGGCTGCCCTCATACCCTAGACAAATTTTTATAACAAATTACCAATACATGTTCAGCTCTTGGTTTGGTTTGTGACTACAGGTAACTCATCCTTTCATTTTCTGTCCTTAAGTTGTGGGCTTATTAGCTACCACTTTGTTCTTAGGCAGACAAAGTATGAGAATTACTTATAACAAGTTGTAAAGAACGTACAAGATAAGAAACCCCACCACTACCAGTTTCTTTTCTACCTGGCAACTAAAAAAATAAGAAAAAAATTAGCCGGGAAAAAAAGCCCCAGTTTTCACAGAGGCTCTCAAACTCCTTGATTTCATATAGTGAGATGTTGATGTTGTAAGCTCAGTCTTGAAGACCAGACATTCAACCTCTTTTCTTATATACTGCTGCTTCCTGTCATTCTACATTAACTGATTCTGGGGTGGAAACAGTGCAATAAGTAGAGCAGAGCTTTCATGTCTGGACTTCATTATTTTACTTGAAGCCTAGAGCCTGGGTAGGGTGTGAGGCTTTTTGAGTGATGAGGGTAGAGGAAAGAAGGAGCAGCATTAGGTGGAAAATGAAGTAGGCTCTGATGAGCTAAGAGTTCTTTGATACTGACAAGAGTATTCCCCTTTGAGAAGAGTCTGTCTGAGGACTGGGATTTGAAAACTGCTAATGTTGTTAAATGCCTTTAAGTGATCTAGGAGTACCTGGCTGGCTCAGTCAGTGGAGCATGTGACTTGATTTCGGGGTTGTAAGTTTGAGCCCCATATTGGGTGTAGAGATTACTTAAAAGAATAAAATCTTAAAAAAAATTAAGTGATCAAAATATTAGGCAGTGGAGAAAGAGACCCCTACTTTACATAAAATCTGAACTGTAACTTAGCTGAGGAAATGGATTACAACTTTCCTTTGTTTTAAACACCCTGACTCTATTTTGCTTGGTAGATGCCGCATTCCTGGCCCGAGAGAAGGCGAAGGCAGATGCTGAGTATTATGCTGCACACAAATATGCCACCTCAAACAAGGTGACTGACTCTCTGCTGCTCCTAATATAGTGTTTGGGATTTTGCTTTTCCTTGGGGCTGAGGATTGGGGGTGGGAAGCTCTAATATGATAGACGTGATCTGTCCAGTGTCAAGGAAGGGTAGTTACCATCTCCAGAAACAGCCAATCACTTATCAAGACATATTGCACACTCATTGGGGAGAGAACTTTGTATAGTTCCTTGTAAAAGTGGGGAGCTAGGACAAAGGCAGGTAGATATATAAACACAGGTCAAATACCATAAATCGTCCATCCATACCACCGTATCAGGGTTCAGTAATCAGGAAAGGTGAGGGTCTTCTCGTGGAATGACAGGAGTAACAGAAGAAGAGTAAAGTCCATTTAGAGTTGTTTCCCAGGTAAGATAGCTTTTTTGTATAAATGCTAAGTTTATTTAGTGTAGTGTTTCTCATCAGCAACTTTCTTGGCATTTTGAGATGGGTTACTTTTTCATTGTTGAAGACTGTCTTATGTATTATGGGCTCTTTTGCGTCCCTGACCCTTGCCTGCTAAGCATCAGTAGTACTCCCTACAACACACGTTTTCAAATGCCCCTGAGTACTGCTTGTTTACTGGATTTAAAAATAATCTAGTTGTGAGAAACTTTATGTGTGATAATTTGAGAAAGGAGGTTGGGTGATACAGGTGAGAAGTTTTTGTATAGGCACTAGGGTTAATCTAGGTTTAGAGAATGTAGGCCTACTTAGTAGGAATTAGGAAGAGGCAGCTAGAACCCCTGTGGTATTCTGAGAAGGGAAGGATATGAGCAAGGTTTATAAAGTTATTAATTGTAGAGTAGATCGGAACATTGGAGGAGCTGAGAAAGAGGTCCAAACTGTTTGGTGTAGTTTAAAGGATTAGAGTCAAGACTTAAGGTACAGAGAGGTCTTAAACTCTTTCAGTTTAGAAAGGAACAACATGCTGTGGGTTCAGAAGAAATGATAAGATTTGATAGGTTTATAGAATGAGAGTTGTCAGTACTTTGAAATCCTTTATAAATTTAGAAGTAAATTTAACATATCAGAGGAGACACAACTTTATAGAAACAGAATGGAATTTGGTTAAGATGGTGACAAGGTGAGAAACTTGTTTATAAAACTAGCATTTCAAATCTGTCATGGGAGAAGCTGGCTAGGCACAAGTATCAAGCCTTTATCATTGAGGTTAGCCTTTTGCTGAAAGGGACAGCAGTTTTATGCCATTTTGAAAAATGCTATTCAGATAATGACCTATAGTAGTAAGTCCAGATTTGATGGCAGTATTTATAGTAGTGTGACCAGATTTGATGGCAGTATTTCAGCAGAGAGAGTTTAGACCCAGAGAGTGGAAGGTGTTGGGGGGCTGTGAAGGGTCTAGAGGACTGGCTGGGGACTCGAGATGAAGAAAGGATTATTAGGAAAGGTTCCAAGAGGCTTTGGGAGAAGTATATTCCAGGGAATATTAGAAATAAGTTTTGATTAAGCCCAGAGAGATTTTGGTTGGAAGTATCATGGCACCATGATTTAAATTTTAAAAAACAAAAAAACCCCAAAACTGTGACAGGGACAAAGATCTGTTTGATTGACAAACATGTGTCCATCACAGTCAATTTAAACATCCAGCTTCTAGGTAGGGGCCTGAGGCCAGATCAGGTAATTTCTTGAGATCTTTTTCCACTTTTAGAATGTGGTCAAGAAAAGCAGAATCACACATGGTTGATTATAAGGTTCTGAGCCCAGCCCCTTTGAAGCTCTGCTGCTCTTATCTCTTGACCTGTTTATCTTTTAAGAAAACCTGCAGAGATTCCAGGCTGGTTCCAGTTTGAACTCAGCTAGATGAAATAAGAAAGTAGATATGAAAGCATTTTATAGCTCCACGTCACTCTATAGAAATATTAGTTGTTATCATTATTCCCAAAAACCCACCTCCTCAATCTTTTTTTTTTTAATTAAAAAATGAGTAGTTTCTCCCTGTATTAGGACAGGAGCTTGTTTAAGGAACTTCAAGTCTAAAATACAGCTGTGAATGTGATAGCTGCACGTTAAAGTGAGAGAAGGTCATTGACAATGACCGAGTTGAGTAGTGATTCAGAAGAGCAGTAGGAAAAATGTGTGTAAGGAAAGAGAGAGACGACTATTGGACCACAGTGTCCTGATTCCTTTGCTCTTGTTTACCCCCACACAGCACAAATTGACCCCGGAATATCTGGAGCTCAAAAGGTACCAGGCCATTGCTTCTAACAGTAAGATCTACTTTGGCAGCAACATCCCTAGCATGTTCATGGACTCCTCTTGTGCTTCAAAATATTCAGATGTTAGGACTGGAAGAAAAAGTTCTCTCCTCTCTAAGGAGGCTCTTGAACCCTCTGGAGAGAGCCCCGTCCAAAACAAGGAGAGCACAGGTTGATGCAAGTGGTGGAAATGCACTCCCATATCAGAATGTGGCCCAAGGGGTTAAGTGGGAACAATGGTTATACAACTCTTCAGATTCACAGAGAACCTGTGCTCGGTCTGTTCTGCCTCTCCTGTGGTAGCCCTGGTTTATCAGCTGATTGCAGGATAGAGCCGGTTGTCTGGCACCCAGATGTCTTTTCAGCCACAGTTTTATCAAGTATCCTGTGTGTGTTCCTTTCTGAACTGGTACTCATGAATGAGGGAAGGTCTGATGCTAAGATACTGCCTGCACTGGAATGTTCAACATTAAGTATATAACAAACTGTGTTTTTCTAAGCTGAGATCTATTGAATAATGTTTACATTGGTCCCCGGGGAAATGTGTGCTCAGCCATTCAAGACATAGGAGGCCAGAGAAGATGGCCCGGATGCGGTAAGTGTAAAGAAGATCAGTTACACCTGGGGCCCAGGCTCTCTCTTTGGGGTTCAGTCCCAGCGTTCATCCATACGATTAGCATCTAGTCCACTGAAGTTCTCCAGGAAACGATCTTCCACTTGAGCAATGATTTACTTGATACTCTTTGCACCTTTTTGTTTTCCTATGGTCGAGTTGGTGGCCCGCTGGGATATATGTAGCTTGCCACCCAACCAGGGATTCCTAATCACTAGTTATTGCATTAGTAGGCTCAGAGATAGAGCTTGGCTTGAAGTTCTGGGTGAGATGAAACCTTTGCTTTGAACCAAAGCTCTGGGGCCCTGCATTCCCCTCCATTGAATGATGACTGTGTTACTGCCCCAGGCCATTCATAACTAAGGTGCCTGGATTTTAGCCACAGACAACTCCTTATATGTCACCTCTCAGCTCTGGCTGGCCAAGAGCAGGGCAGGGCTTTAACCAGAACTAGGAGCAGCATATAATTCCCAGCTGTTCACTGCACAGTATTGTATCATAACTGCAGGAAGTTTTCATTTTTAAAACTGGATTTGGGGTACATTTATTTGCCCCATTACCTCTGCCTGAAGGCCATGTCCTAGGGCTGCCATGGTTACTAGCACACTGATTCTCCTCAATATTGTTCTTTTGGAGCCTACATAGTATGGAACAGAGTAACTTAGCATCTTTGGTCATCTTTGTCTTAGTCTTTTTTTTTTTTTTTCCTGGCTCTGAGATGCTGAAATCGAAGTTGTTCTCCAGCTTTCACCCTCCCTAGGAAGTCAGGATTCCACTGACTTCCTGGGCAGCCAGGGGATTTAATCTCCCATGAGAGGATGACAGAGTGAGTTATGAGTTAGCCTGTGGCTGTGAGAGACCTGTCTCATCTGGGCCTTTTTCCCCTTCGGATTATCTTTCCTGAAACAGTGTGCCCACAGTTAGGCCTGAGTTTGTGCAGCTTATTAAGACATCTTTCATGTATACTATGGTCAAGCCAGACAGAAGTCGTGGGACCACTTCCAGAAACCTTTCCGCTGTCAGTCCTGTCAGTCTCATGACAGCTTGTGGGTTGTGCCAAACACTTTCTATGGGGAAAGGAATCCCAAATTTGAGTGGGTCTTTTCCCTGGGCCTTATACTAGAGAGGCATTTGTAATAATGGAGAGAATCCTTTTTTATTTTTGCTTATTATATACACTCTCTTTATGAATGGGTCTTGTGTTCTCTAGCCCTCCTTTAAAGAATCTTTGAACTATAAGAATAAACTCTTCACTTGTCATGTATTTTTGCTGCAGATAGATAATGATTGTTGTGGGAAATTTGGGTCATTGACCTTTGTGCTTTCATTCCTAGAGATGTTTCCTATTCCCATGAGCTAAAAGCTGTTGCCCCAAGGTGATGGATAGGGGTTTTCTTACAAGCCCCCTGGTGGCAGAGTTGAGGAACAGGGAACTAGTGTTGTGAAGTTGTAAAGAAACTACTTCACTTAAACTCTCCATGGAGTGTGTTTCCCAGTGCTCGCTCAGGCTCTAAGTCTATCCCTCCTGCAGGGATGTTCCTTTTGGCAAATATACACTGTAATCTTGAAGTCTAAATTTATATGTGAATTGCTACCTTTTTTTAAAAAAGAAACCAAATAAAATTATTTTACTATCAGTGATTTGTATTTTTTCCTTATGTCTCCATTATTTTCTGTTGTCTTAACATGTTCCTAAGGATGTCTTGCCCATTCCAAGTAGGTAAACAGTTTATTTACTAGTTTCACTCAACTGTAGAGGCTTTTCTTATACTCTTTTCAGAATACTGCTTCCCAGGTATAAGAATTTTGAAAGCAGGGTTTCCACTCTTCCTGACTCACAGAATTTAACAAGGAATGTTCTGATTCTTGGTGGGATGTGGTCGGCAGCAGAGGAGGAAAGAGGGAGGCTGGAGCATGGTGCCCTTCAGAGGCTATCTAAGAATGGAGGAAGGGAGGAGGTGGGGCAGTTATACTGAGGCAGAGGAAGGACAAATTGTACAAATTATAACTGGCAGTGCCATGATATAACTAACTTCACCAATTCAGATGTTAGTCCAAGAGCCAGGGCTGGACCTCCTCTACCCAGCTCTCAACCTTTTCTTTCTGGGGAGTAATTTCAGTGATGCTGGGCAGCAGGACTTGGTAATTGGGATTTTCAAGGAGAGCAGCCCTTTACTTGGGTTCCTGTGAGCTCCAGCCCCATAGTATCCTATTTCTGCTGCTGCAGACCAAGCAAATTTCACTAATTCAATTATCCAGTAGGTCTGGGTGGGTATTAAAATGAAGTGATGTAGAGCTAAGTGATTTCTGCCTCTTGCTGTGGAAGAAGAATTTTGTGAATTAGAAGTTGTGACCTCTGGTTGCTTTGTGATTAAGTCCCAGATGTGTGCAATAGAAGGCTCTTTGTGATCTGGCCCCCACTGACCTTTCCAGCCTGGGTCCTTGAATGTGCCTTCTCTGTGTCCCTTTACATATATTTTTCCATTTACCTGGCTAATTTTCCTCCCCTTTTAACTCCCAACTTTCCTTTGCTAACTCCTGATAAGTCTTCACTTCACTTCCTCAGACAGGTCACCCTAAACTGTTGGCTCAGGTCAGCACTCCACATTTCTGCCTTGGAACATCTCATACACTTCACTTTACCTGTTTAATGTCTTTCTTCATAAGTGTTCAGCTCTCCAGGGGTAGGGACTGTGATTCTGCTCTTTCTTGGGCTGGTATCTATTGCTCGTGCCTGGCCCGTATGAGTTGGTCAGGGTCAGTTTTGTTCCATGAAAGAACAAAAGGATGAATGTGAAATGCAGGAAAGTGAGTAGTGGGGGAAAAAGAAGGACATAGAAGTTAGGGTAGAGTGTCTATGTGAGGACTTAATGTGTATCCATGGGGAGTTACCTAACATCTCTGAAGTTGTTTACACATGGTCACGTGGCTCTTCAGTGGGTTCAGCAACATATTTTTATGCACTTAGCATAATGATTTCTGCATGGTGATTGTTGGGGTGCATTTCTGCCTTCCTAGAGTGGGGGAGGCTGATCTAGGTTTCCATGGCACTATCCCACTCTCATAGAGAATGTATAAAGGGGCAGTGATTTCCAATAATGAGAATCTCATGACATCTTTTTGATGATGGATTTTAAAAAGGAGGAAGAGATAGAAGATGTGTCTGCAGCTCTAAGGTAATCAGTCCAAGTGGCAACCTTCTTTAACCCAAATTCTCTTCCAGGACCTCACATACCACGTCATTTGGGATATTGCTGCTTCTAACAGTATTTGTAGAGCACTTTGCATTTACCAAAACATTTACATGCGCACTGAGGATGTAGTCAATTTTTTATAGTGATTAAGGGGTTGGGTTTTTTACATTTAAACAGTTCTAAAGAGAAGAGGAAGAAAAGGTGTCAAACCTGACCAAAACACTACAAAACAGAAATAGCTACCAATCTTAAAAATGTCAGTGCAAAAGTCTACTAACACATAGTCTAGCATCACATTAAAAATACTACACCACCACCAAATGAAGATAATTGGGAACAGAGAAATGGTCTAACACTAGGAAATCTAGTAAGATTAACCATGTAGGGGTGCCTGGGTGGCTCAGTCAGTTAAACGTTTGACTCTTCATTTCAGTTCAGGTCATGATCTCAGGGTTGTGAGATAGACCCCACTGTTGGGCTCTGCACTGGGTATGGAGCCTGCTTAAGATTCTCTCTCTCCCTCTCCCACTGCCGCTCCCTACCCCTGCTCACACATGCTCGAGCTCTCTCTCTCTCTCTAAAAAATAAAAATAAAAAAATTCATCATGTAAATAGAACTTAGGGACCATCACATGATGTCTCATTTGTATAGAAAATGGTTTTGATAATTAACATCATTTTTTAATTTTTTAAGCCCTTAAAATGGGAATGGATGAATACCTCATTATCCAGAGAAAATATTTCTCAAATCAGGCTAATTGATAAAGACTAAAAGGATCACCATTATATCAGGAATAAAACAAGTCTATCTAGGGCGCCTGGGTGGCTCAGTGGGTTAAAGCCTGTGCCTTCGGCTCAGGTCATGATCTCAGGGTCCTGGGATCAAGGCCCACATGGGGCTCTCTGCTCAGCAGGGAGCCTGCTTCCTCCTCTCTCTCTGTCTGCCTCTCAGCCTACTTGTGATCTCTCTCCTTCTGTGAAATAAATAAATAAAATCTTTTTTAAAAAAAAAAGATCTATAGAGGGCGCCTGGGTGGCTCAGTGGGTTAAAGCCCCTGCCTTCGGCTCAGGTCATGATCTCAGGGTCCTGGGATCGAGGCCCGCATCGGGCTCTCTGCTCAGCAGGGAGCCTGCTTCCTCCTCTCTCTCTCTCTGCCTGCCTCTCAGCCTACTTGTGATCTGATCTCTCTGTGTCAAATAAATAAATAAAATCTTTAAAAAAAAAAAATAAATAAAAATAAAAATAAAAAAAAAGATCTATAGAAAAAAAACTGTTAAAGAGAGGATATAAAATTTTTAATAAATTATTCTGTGGGAAGGAAGAGCAATTATCCCAAAATCAATTTATACGTCTATGAAATTTCAGTAAAACTATCAACCAGGTAGTTTTTGGAACTAAACTAACATCCCAAATTTGATAGGGAACATTTTTAAAGAATAGTCAACAATAGCCCTACCTAATGTTAAAATATAAAGTCACAGTTGCTGGGGCATCTGGGTGCCTCAGTTGGTTAAGTGTCTAACTCCAGATTTCTGCTCAGGTCGTGATCTCAGCATTGTGTGACCAAGCCCCACATACACCTTCACACTCAGTGCAGAGTCTTCTTGTCCCTCTCCCTGCTCCTTCCCCTGCTCACTCTCTCAAATAAAATCTTAAAATCACAGTTATTGTAGCTGAGTACTATAGCTTTAATAGATCGATTAAAGTATAAAAATAAACAATTCTATATGGAAGCTTAGTATACAGTAAAGGTGCCTTTTTCCTTGTAACCTAGAGAGAAAATATGGATTATTTAATAGAGTTTGGAAAACTCAGGGGTTGGAAAAAATACATATCCCTAACTCACATCTTCCACGAAAATTTATTCTTGGTGGCTCAAATATATACACGAATATATACAGTTAAACTGTAAACTGTAAAATACCTCTATGGAAGGCAATGTGGCAGTATTCATCAAAAGTCAAAATTTAGAAAGCATTTCACTACTAGGAATTTATCCTTCCTGAACCTCCCCCAAAATAAGAGTATTCATCATAGCAATATTTGTGATATTTAAAGACTGGAAGATCCCTGAGTGTACATTTCAAGAGAATTTTTTAAATTCCCTTATTTCAATAAGGTAGAATACTAAGCAAGTGACAGAACACCCTAGGATGCTGCTATTTGTGTGTAAATAGTGGGGGATGTATATATGTGTCTTTTTTTTTTTTTTTTAAATCTGTAAGCTATGTCCCAAAGGATACATCATAAGTGCGTAACAGTGATTACATCAAGAAGGAAACCAAAAGAATATAGTTTTAAGAAGAGAATTCATTTTCACTTTTCACCCTTTTGTACATTTTCTTACATTTTATACCATGTGCATATATTACCTGCTCCACTCATTGTAAAATAATGTTTAGGGGAAATACAAAATAAAGTAAAAATGGAAAAAGGAAGCTTTTACTTAAATAGTGGGGATGCTTTTATAATCAGATAGAACCTGGTTCAAGTTCTAACCATGCTACTTGCTAAAAGTCTAACCTCAGATTATTTCTTCTTTCTAAATGTCAGTTTCCTTGTTTATGCCATATGAACAAAGAGAGAACCTGCTGGACGTGGTTGAAGTGAAGATTAATGAGATTTCTAAACTAAGTGCAGTATCAAGTAAATATAAAGGGCCCAATATAAATTATGGTTATTGTTATTATTTTGTCATTTAATCCTCACAATTTTTTTGTGAAAAAGGGCTGTTTTTTTGGTTACCTACCCCACCCCATTTTACAAATGAGAGAAGTGGGGTTTGATTCAGTAATTTCATATCTCATTTTCTTCCATTCACATCTAGATTCAGAAGGAAAAAAATTGTGAAATGTAAGCTCCCTATTTGAGGCAGCAATTCCAATAAAGTTCGTTGTCTAGACAAAATGGATTACAAACCCTAGTTTTTCAATAATTGATTATTGCACATTGACCATAATATTGTTCTTCCCACTGACAACTATCTTATTATTCAGTAAAAGGTAATATATGAGAGTGTGTGTAAAATAGCCATAACTCTAGACAACCACTCATGAGGTTAGTTTAAGAATGCTCAGTCCTATTCAATCCCTATAATTAAGAGTGTTTGTTGTTTGGGTTTTTTTAATGAACCAAGGATAAGTGTGATAAAATAACATTCCACTCTCCATTTCTTGGTTCCAGGGCACTACTATGTTGCAATTACTGTCTTTAGTTTTTTTCAGTTGTAAGGAGTTTCCCAATCCAGAGAAGTTTGATCCAGGACACTTTCTGGATAAAAGTAGCAACTTTAGGTAAACAGAATACTTTGTGCCTTTTTTCCATGGCAAATACAAATAAATCCACCTAAGTCATACACATGCACATTCTGGACAATTTTTAGCTTCACTGAATTTATGGCATAACTCAGTAATCCACTGGTGATAGCAAAGTCAATCAAATCAAATTGTTATAACTCTCCAAATCTGAATGAAACCATTTAAGTCTGTACACCAGTAAGATCAGGTAAGTCATCCAGGAACTATCTTGTTGTTTGGTAATTGAGTACAATGCAGGTTTTTAAAGAAACCAAAGAAGGTCAATCCAAATCAGGTACCACGTAGTACCAGATGACAAAGGAATTTGCTTTTGCGGACTTTTGTTGATCTCCCCTTTGTAATACAGACGTTTCCAAAACAAAATGTACAAGTTCCTTTCTTTTTTGTAAGTTATTAACCATTAATTTTCTGATTCCTAGAGCCAGGGGCCATCAAAAAGACTTTGGCCATTTTATCTTCTTTCTTCCCCTCTGAAATTCAGATCCCCATATACCTTTGCCTCTGTGCTGGAGCTGGTTGGCTCCCAGTTACTATTTTCTATAAGTTCATAAAAATAATTTAGGATTGTCAGTACACATTTTTTCCTTGTTATCCAATCATTTGATTAGTATTTTCAAAAATAACAGTTGATACATTTTGCTTCTAATTACAATGATAATAGGTGTTCAGCATAAAAAGTGGAAAATGCAGAAAAGCAAAAAGCAAAATAATAATAATAATAAATACCCTACAGTGATAATCACTGTCAATATTTTACTGTATACTCTAGGTCCTCTTGAGCCCTCCCAAGATTTTCTCTCCATCCGCCAGCCAGCCCTTCTCTACGGCACTGCCATCCCCAAGTTAGGTTGAGGCCCAGCAGTAGGAGTAGGAGGAGCCAGAGCTGGGAGCTGGCTGTGATCTGGGAATCTATGGCCTCATGTTAGGGAGGTGGCAAGAAGGAAGTCAGCTACTACTATGATGGTGATACTGGTAATTATTATTATTATGGACAGGATCAGCCCATGAAACAGAATCCTCATGAATCTGTAACTTGCTGCTAAATTATGGCTTATATAGAAAATGGAAATATACAGTCCCCGTAGAACCACTGGTGAAGAAATGACAAAATACCACAGTGATGAATACATCAAATGTTTACATTCAATAAGACCAGATAATATGTTTGAATGTAGTAAGCAGATGCAGAAATTTAGTATTGCAGATGATTGTCCAGAGTTTGATAGACAGTTTTGTCAGCCCTCAGCTGGTGTTTGGGGCTGTGAAGTTAAACCAACAACAAACCAACATGGCTGTTAACTGGACTGGAGGATTCCATCATACTAAGAAGTAAAAAGAATTAGGATTCTGTTAGGTTAATAATATTGTACTTGCCATCCTTGAATTACTGAGGTATCATTAGAGAGTCTTATATATTATTACTGATATTCATCATGGTGATCATGCTCAAGAAGCTTTTTATGCAACAGATCATGTAATGACTATTATTCTATAAATGTGGGGAATACTTACCTGGAAGAGGAGACATGAGGGATATTGGTACAGAATATTCTGCTGTCAACTTTCCAATGAAAGGTGGTATAGATGATGAGTCAGGGAAGCTATGTAAGCCTATTATCCTAAAAGTGATGGAGATGTATCAATCTAGTGCTGTGGTGTCCTAGTGTGGTGCAGACTTACTGTTGGGTGATAGAGTTGGTTGCTTCAATCTGATAGTCAAAGGTCATGGTAAATGTGTAGAAATGGTAAAAACTTTCAGTAGACCAATACTGATGCTTGGGGGAGCTGGGTAGACAATCTGTAATTTTGCTCGATATTGGACATGTAAGACTGCAGTTGCCCTCAGTTGTGAGGTTCCCAGTGAACTGCCATATAATGATTACTTTGAGTATTTTGGACCAGATTGCAAACTGCATATTAGTCCTTCAAACATGACAAACCAGAACATTGTGGAATATATGGAAAAGATAAAACAGCATATATTTGAAAATTTACACATGCTACCTCATGCACTTGGCATCCAGATGCAAGCTATTCCAGAACATGCTGTTCATGAAGACAGTGGAGATAAAGATGGAAAAGAATCAGACAATAAAATTTCTATTTGAATACCAGATAAACAGATAGTGATGAGGGATTATCAGATTCTGATGGTGAAGGAAAGGAGGTCATAGAAATGTGGCTATCATAAGAAAAGAGAGAAGAAAACTAGAACTGAAGAAGACAAAAAGGAAACTGAGGACAAAAAAAAAGTAGATGTTAAGGAAGAAGGAAAATCTAAGGACGAGTGATGAAAAAACAGATACCAAAAGAGTCAAATCAGAACAGCTCAGCAATCTTTGAATTTGAGAGTCCCAATTTCAGAAGCCATAAAAAGAGAAAATATTGGGAAGAAAGTTTTTTTCTTATGAAGATTCCTGGCTTCATTTTATACTAGTTTGGCATGGACTGTGTTTATTTTCAAAATGGCTTGTTTTTGTTTTTGTTTTTCTTGACAAGTTTTATTGTGACTTTTCTAATTATAAAGCAAAATTTCTTTTCTCCTTCATGCTTTGTATAATAGTATTTAAAATTGATGTTATTGTGTCAAAGAATGATCTACTAAAGAAGTAAGTGGCCTTTCTGAGCTGATTTTTCCATGTTTTGTAATTTTCTTTATTTAAAAAATTGGAGAAAAGAAACAAACTACAAAACTATAGTAATTAACACTGTGTGACACTGATGTATATAGATAGGCATATAGATTGAAGATCCAGAAATAAAACCTCACACTTATGGTCAATTGATTTTCAACAAGAGTATCAAGACAACTTAACAGGGAAAAAGTAGTCTTTTCCACAAATGGGGCTGGGACAACTGGATATTCACATGCAAAAGAATGAAGTCGGACCTCTTAAACCATACACAAAAATTAACTCCAAGTGGCTCATAGACCTAAATGTGAGAATTAAAACTATAAAACTCTTAGAAGAAAACATAGGAGTAAATCTTCATGACCTTGAGTCAGGCAGTAGGTTCTTGAAATGACACCAAAAGCACAAGTAACAACAACAAAACAAAAACAGGTAAATTAGACTTCGTCAAAATTTTAAACTTTTGTGCTTTAAAAGACGACATCAAAAAAGTGAAGAGGCAACCCACAGAATGGGAAAAGATATTTGCAAGTCATATATAATATGGGACTTGTACCCAGAATGTATAAAGAACTCTGATAACTCAGTAATAAAAAGACAGCCCAATTTAAAAATGAGCAAAGGGCTTGAATAGACATCTCTCCAAAGAAGATACACAAATGGCCAATAAACAAATGAAAAGATTCTCAAGATTGTTCGTTACCAGAGAAATGCAAAAGAAAGCCACAGTGAGATGCCACTTCACACCCACTTGGATGGCTAAAATAAAGACAGATAAGAACAGGTACCTACAAAAATAGGGAGAAGTTAGAATCTTCATAAATTTCTGCTAGGAATGTAAAATGGTGCAGCCACTTTGGAAAACAGTTTGGCAGTTCCTCAAAGTGCTAAGTGTAGAATTACCATATGACCAACAATTTCACTCCAAGGTGTATACCCAGGACAAATAAAACACATCCACACAAAAACTTGTGCAAGAGTGTTCATAATAGCATCATTCATAATAAACAAAAAGTGGAAATAACCCAAATGTTTATCTACTGGTGAATGGATAAACAAAATGTGGAAGAGCCATACAATGGAATATTATCTGGCCATTAAAAGGGAATGAAGTACAGATACATGCTATAATGTGGATGAACCTCGAAAATATTATGCTAAATGAAAGAAGCCAGACACAAAAGATCACATATTGTAGGATTCCATTTACATGAAATGCCCATAACAGGCAAATCTTTAGAGACCGAAAGTGGACTCATGGTTTCTTAGGGCTGGAAAGTGGTGGTGGTGGGGAGGGGGATGATGAAAATATTCTAAAATTAGATTGCAGCAGTGACTGTACANAATCATTACTGAAGATTCAGAAAGTACACATTTTTCCAAAAAACTTTGTGAATTTTACCTAGAATATTTGTTTGTGAATGTAATATGATACTTCAGATTATAGACATGTATATGGAGATAACTCCTTATGGTTTTTATTTATTTTTTTTATTTATTTTTTTTTAAAGATTTTTTTTTTAATTTATTCATTTGACAGAGAGAGAGAGACTACAAGTAGGCAGAGAGGCAGGCAGAGAGAGAGGAGAGAGGAGGAAGCAGGCTCCCTGCCGAGCAGAGAGCCCGATGTGGGCCTCGATCCCAGGACCCTGGGATCATGACCTGAGCCGAAGGCAGCGGCTTCAACCCACTGAGCCACCCAGGCGCCCTGTACAACTTGTTTTCTAAAAACCACTGAACTGTACACTTAAATGGGTGAATTTTATAGTATGAATTATATCTATCTTAATAAAACTTCTTTTAAAAAAGAATGTATATACAAGCACAAAATAATTAACACAAATTGTCCTGATAAAATAGAAGCATGATGACTAGTAAGTACTTAATGGCCTATAGATAATACTCTAAATGCTGCCTCAGGGCGTGCAGTGTCAAGACTCAGGTTCCAAAAGGCATGCTGGAATATCAGAAGTACAGAATTGGAACAGGCCAATAAGGAGAAAGGAAAAGTCCCAGTCCCAGGCACAACAAGAACTGGAAGGAACTGGGCCACTTTTGGGGGAGTCAACAGTCCAATCACAAGAAACAAGAGTTTCCAAGAGGGGTTGATGAACTCTGGCTGGACTGAGGTTAATGTTGATATATAAGGAGGATTTGATACCAGGCATAGGTCCTGTCAGGTAAACAGTAGGTAATTCTATAAATTTGCAATCATAATGAGAAAGATTTAGGACAAACCTTTGGCCTCAGTGATGTCAAAGTTTAAGTCTCCAGACCTTTACATAATTGGTACCAACATTATATTTGGAGTAGTCAGTTCTAGTTCTGATTTTTTCATGAAACTGGACTCAACTTCATACTCCTGGTTGTTTAGGATGAAATAACCCTAATGAATTTCCATTCTCAGGGCACTTAAAAGCCAAACTCAAGCCTCTCTTTCCTGACTTCTCAGTTTCTAACATGGAATGGATAGGTTTGATCTTCAATGATGATCCAGTTGCTCAAACTGAAAAATTTTCTTCCAGTCTTAGATAACAATTATTTTTATCTTTAGGGTTAGTGCTTGCTTCAGGAAGAAACATAGAATAGAACAAAGCTAATGGATTTTGAAATCTGATCATTTGTGACATATTCTAGCTATGTGACTTTGGGCAGGACCAGACTTCCTCAATCATCTGAAAAGTAGTTGCTAATGCCTACCTTCCAAGTTTAGGAGGTTGAGAATGAGTGAAATGTGTGTATTTTCTCTGACAATTAGAAGGAGCTATTAAGTGATGGTTTTTTACGCTCAAGTCACTGAAAATTCTCCCACAGTAAATGCAAATTTAAGTTTTTAGACATTCTTTGTGAACCATTCATTCCTTTTTCCCACACTGTTTCCTGGATTAATGTATGAAATTCCAGGCTTAGACACTAATCAATCAATTAACATTTGTTGTTATATTTCTCTGGTATAAAAGTGACATTGGATTTCTCTTATACTTCTTATTATAATATTGTATTTCTCTGAATTTAAATACATTCCAGTTTCAGAGACATTGAAATGTGAAATAAGAGCACCTTATAATCAATAAAATATAGTTGCCCCCTACTACATTTGGACCCATGGTCTGTTATTGGTCTAGTTAGCAGGCTGGTCAGTGTCTGACATACATTAGTCCCTCATCCCAGATAACCAGATCACTTAGACTCAGCCTCTTCTTTTTCAGTTAACCTGCCTGATACCTGATAGAATGTGGTATCAGTAAACACACATTACATTAGCTTTTTTCAAACTCAGAAAGAATCACTTTACTCCAAAAGGAAGGTTACACAGGAACAGGCTATTGACAAATTAAGCAATACTGGTACACAGAATGGATTCAGAGTCCATACTATGCCTGCTTTCCACTGGCTGGAGGGCAGTCTGAGTCAACATGTCACTGAACCAATGATTGCCCTGTTGGAAGTAGGGTTAGCGGGGGCATATGGAAGAGCCTGGGTTTCTGGAATTCCACTTAGTCATTTCCTGCCCTGTTCTAAAGTCAACAAAATGTAAATGCGGAAGAGGTAGTTCATTATTAGTTATAGCTTTTCAACATTTGTTTAATTCTGTTATATAATTCAAGTATAAGTGTGGGACTGGAAATCCAGAAACAAGATATTGTCCCTGGACTTAAGACAAACAAATAAGGCAATAATTATGGCATCATGCTATGTTTGTAGAGAAGTATGCACAGAGTTTTATGGAAACACAAGGGAAGGACACTGAAATTAGACCAGGGGTAAGTGAAAAGAAAGGTTTAGAGAAAATGATGCCTGAACTTAGTTTTGAAGCACAAACAAGAGCCAGCTTCCAGATGGAGAAAGAGGAGATTACAACCTCTTTTCTGTTGGTGTATTTTATCATAATTTTTAAAGATTGGGGGCAATGCCGTAGAGGCTTTTGAAAGATTGTGGGTTGCTTGGTGACTAACAGGAAGGAAAGGTCATTTGGGGAAGAGAGGCGACCTGCTGTGGGACAGGTAGTAAACACCAGGCCTTGGAGGGCCTTTTTGCCAGGCAAAGAAGTTTAAACTTAACTGAGGGGAGTAGAGAACCAATAAAGGATCTGAACAGTGATGGGAGGGGCGAGCAGGAGATTAGGTGTGGTTTGCACTGAAGAAAAATGATGCTGACTGCTGTGTGACACGTGCAGCCAGAGCGGTTTGAATCCCAGGCAGGAAGGCAGATCCAATTCAGGATAAATGAGAACAGAACTGAGACAGTGGCAGTGGAGGTGAAGAGCAAGGGCTGTGGTGAGGATCATCAAGAAAGAGAATGGTGAGGCCTTAGTGAGTGAGTACATTTGGGAAATGTGTGAGAAGGGAGCATTCAGAAAGGCTCTCATGTTTTCAACTTGGGCGACAGGTGGTGCCATTTCCTAAGAAGAGCAGCTAAGGGAGAAGAGACGCTGTGTTTGGATTCAAAGGGGTTCCATTTGAGGTCCCTGAGGAACAGGCAAAAGGAGAAAGCATTCTAATCAAGGCGGTAAGAAAGCAATAAATACAGCTAATGTATACATAGCACTCTACAGTTTATACAGAACTTTATTGAAAAGTGAGACCCAATGAGCAGACAGTGTGGGGGTGGGGGTGGGGGTAAGGTGGGAGGGGAGTGCATCTGGAGAAGAACAGCAGGTCTCTGGAGAGCACTGAAAGTCCAACACGGGGCTGGGCTGGATTCAAAAAGGAGAGGAAACACCAGGAGGACTTTAGCTTCTACGAAATCCCAGAAGGGCTGCATTTAGGAAAAAAATGTATTCAAGAATATTTATCCTGTAAACCTGGAGTTAAAAATAGTAGGAAAGGGGCATTTTGAATTCACTTCCAATTTTTGAAACC
The DNA here is from genome assembly GCA_002007465.1 of Ailurus styani. Classification (NCBI taxonomy): domain Eukaryota; kingdom Metazoa; phylum Chordata; class Mammalia; order Carnivora; family Ailuridae; genus Ailurus; species Ailurus styani. The sequence continues at coordinate 541,009 of LNAC01000232.1, read as the reverse complement.
AAGTGAAAGTAAAATAAAAGACCGAAAAGTTAAAAACACCTTCCACTTTCAATAAACAAGGTAAATGTTATAAAACAAAACTATAAAGAATGACTGCCAAATGAAATTAATTTTGGTCTAAAATATGTGAGCACACAAAACCAATATAACCCTACATGGACTCTGGAAAAGAGATCAATTTACCTAAAGTTAAGTGTCATGTTCCTGTAATCCAGTGACCCTCTGTGGGTAGACAGCCAAGGTCTATGGTCTGACTAAGGTGGGTCAGAAATGATCAGTGTTCTGCAGTCTCTATCCTCTCTTTTTATTGGAATAGAACTTCTGATTTTGAGCTGGGCTCATGGCTATCTGGGATAAAGACTACATTTACCAAGTTTCCTTGCACATAGGCATGACCATGTGACTAACTTCTAGCCTCTGAGATAGAAGTGGAAGCCATGTGTAAAACTGGGAAGTTTGCCTTTGCTTTTATTTTTTTAGCAGCTTTATTGAGATATAATGCATACACCACATACAAATGGAATCATGTAATATGTAGGTTTTCTGTGATTGGCATCTTTCATTCAGCATAATGTTTCCAAGTTTCATCCATGTTATAGCATGTGTTAGTACTTAGTTATTTTTACTGCTGAATATGTATACATCACATTCCATTTATGTTTCCACCAGCAGTGTGTGAGGGTAGAAAGTTTGCTTTTGAAGGAAGAAGGTGGGTTTCTTCCTGGTGGCTGAAATGTGAACATGATGGTGGGGCTGGAACATCTGTCCATGCATAAGATGCATTTCTGTTAAGATTGCTAGAGCAGGGCACCTGGGTGGCTCAGTGGGTTAAAGCCTCTGCCTTCAGCTCAGGTCATGATCCCAGAGTCCTGGGATCGAGGCCCACATCGGGCTCTCTGCTCGGCAGGGAGCCTGCTTCCTCCTCTCTCCTCTCTCTCTCTGCCTGCCTCTCTGCCTACTTGTAATCCCTCTCTTTCTGTAAAATAAATAAATAAAATCTTAAAAAAAAAAAAAGATTGCTAGAGCAACAAACTAAAAGGGGCCTAGGCGATTCGATGATCGCAATGGTCTTGAACGGCTTGCTTCCAAACTCCAGTCACTTGAGAAAGAAGTAAAGATACAATCAGTTGGAGTTTTCTACCTAATCCTAATGGGTATAGTGAGTTGAAAGGCAGAGACACCCCTGGAAAATCAGATTATAAAGAAAATCCATTCAAGAAGGCAGAATATCAGGGAGGTGACTGAAGGAAGAACTCGGGAAGAAAAATAAGAGAGAAAAATAAACCCATTATGAAGAGCTCAGCACAGCCTTAAAGCACCAGAGTATATGGCTCTTTTGAGGACACTATTGTCAAGAATAATAGAATAGACAAGACACCAACAGCCTTGATATTATGGCAGGCTTTGACTGGTAAACAAAAGTTACTATGAAGACCAGACAAATGCACTTTGAAAAGTTATCAACCTAATACCATGGAAAAAAGAACTTTTTTTCATGTTTAAATTACATTTCTGTTGAGGTCTTTTTTCATCACTACAAATTTGTTCTTTAATATGTAATGAAGGGAAACAATAAAATTAATTTTTTTTTCTGAAAGAAAACCAAGGAAGAAGGAAGGGAGAAAGAGAAGCCACAGTTTTTAAATAACGATGATAAACATTGTACCACTTAAATCTAAAAGACAGCTCAACACTCATGAGAATTGAAGACAGAACTGAATATAAATCTTATAGCATCAGGTAATGTGAATAACAGAAATCTGGAGCCATTGGACTGCAAAGGAGCTTTTAGAAGAAGGGAGAGCTCACTTCATGCCATCTTTCAGTTTAAAGATTGTCTTTACTCTTGGAATAAAATCTGAACTGCTTGCCAAATGAACGAGGTGTGTGCCACCTCCCTACTCTCCTCTCGGATCTGTGTGGCCACTTTGGTCTCCAAGCTACTGTACTGTCTGTCTCTCCAGTGTCCAGACCTGTCAGCAGGCCCTTCGTCTGCCTGGACTGATTGCTCTCTGTTCCCAGAGATTCCCCTGATTCCTTTGATGATGCAAAGCTCAAATAAACTTGTCACTTGCACAAGACAGGCCATCTCTGACCCCCAATCCAAATCAGCCACCCAGCCCACCCTAGCCTGCCTTGGGCCAGTCTCTATCACCACATACTGTTTTATTTTCTTCATAAATAAAACCTGAAAATGTCTCAGTCATTATGTATTCACTGTTTATTTTCTGCCTCCTGCACAACCCCCCCCCACAGACCATGAGAGTGGGATCTTGCCTGTCTTACGATGTAGCCCCACACCCAAACTTGACATGAAGTGTTCAATATATTTTTGTTGAATGAATAAATGAACGAACAAAAAGATCTACCACAACATGGATTAAATAGTTACGACCTAAAAGTGAAATATGTGGTTGAAAAACCTAAGAGTGTTAACAATCACCATCCCTTAATGATTTCTATCCTTTTCTTTTTCTTTAGAGCCATTATTTGGCAACTATTATTTCATCTTATGAAGAGACATTTTTTGAAAGGTAAGCAATTCCTTTGGCTTTATTTCAACTTCTTTTTTTGTTAAGTATAAGAAATATTCAGGGCACCTGGGTGGCTCAGTTGTTAAGAGACTGCCTTCGGCTCAGGTCATGATCCCTGGGTCCTGGGACTGAGCCCCGCATCAGGCTCCTTGCTCCGCAGGAAGCCTGCTTCTCCCTCTCCCTCTTGTGTTCCCTCTCTCACTTGTGTTCCCTCTCTCACTGTGTCTCTCTCTGTCAAATAAATAAATAAGATGTTAAAAAAAGAAAATTTCAATAGTCTTTTTTATTTTTAAAAGCATAAAGGCTGTAATACATTTTTTGTAAAATTATTTATCTATCCTTCTATTTGCAAATTCATTTAACAAACATTTATTGAACACTAGTATGTCCTAAGCATCCTTCTAACCATTGAGGAAAAGCAGGGAAACAAACAAGACAGTAATCCTGACTTCATGCTACTTACATCTTCCTAGTAGATACAACAAACAAAAAAAGGAACAACTAATTACATAATATGCCTTTAGGTAATGAAAGTATTACAAAGAAGAATCAAATTAAGGGATAGAGAATGGAAAGGGGTGGCAGCCAGGAGCTAATTTAGGTAGGTAGGAAGATCAGGGCCAGCTTCTCTAAAGTGGTGGTATTTGAGCATGAACTTAAATGATGTAAAGGGAGAAGCCACACAAAGATGCAGGCGAAGAGAATTCCAGGCAGGGAAAACAAGTATAAAGACCCTGGGGCAGAAATAAGTTTAGTATGTACAAGGAATATAAAGGACATTGTTACTGTTGCTGACTAGGCATGAATGAATTTTTTATGTTAAGTACAGTGGGTAGTCACTGAACTGTTTTGAGTTGGAAAGTAATTTGATTTATGTTTTCAAAACGCTGGCTATGATATAGTTAATAAAACTAGTGGGACAAAAATAGAAACCAGAAGAATATTTGAGGAGGCTATTGTCATTATTCAAATAAGAAATATATGGTCTCCTAGCCTAGGATGATTGTGGTCAAGGTGAGAGAAGTAGTTTCCAGATATATTTTAAAGCAGAGTCCATATAACTTGATGACATAAGGAGTGAGACAAAAGAGGAATTATGGATGGGTCCTAGGCTTTGGCCTGAGAAATTGGGTCAATTGCAGCAATATTTGCCAGTTTGAGGAGGCAAAGGAGGGAAGGAGCAGATTTTGAGTCATCCCAATCGTGGTTACCAACAGTGGTTATTCCTAGTTGGTGGGGTTTGGGGGGTAGCATCTTATTTTTATCCTTATTCTTTTCTATGTTGTCTACATTTTTATAACAAGTATATTTCCTTTTTACATAAGCATATAAAGTCATTTTAAAAGAGAGTTCTTTTCAATGACCCTTAAGAACAGGAAGCCAAATTGGAGGCTATTTCATAATATAACCAGGCCAGTGATAGTTCTGGCACTGTGGAAAGCTCTGGAGTCAGAAAGCTAATTTAATCTCCAGATTTGCCAAACATAAGTTATATGATCTGGGAAAATCATTTAAATTTTAGGGGTCCTCATATATGTAAGTGGGATATAATAGTCCCCCAAGAAAGATTCAGGTAAAGATAGATGGGGTTATGTGAGTAAGAGCATTGAATCGTTCCATCATTCACTCACTCAGCAAGTATTTATGGAGCATCTACTTCATCCAGACCCTGCTCTAGTTGTTAGAGACACATTAGTAAATAAAAGAGATCAATTCTCTACCCATGAGGTATTTCTATTCTTACAGGGAAGGAAGACAATAGACAAATATACAGTATGTCATATGTTAATAAGTGCTTTGGAGAAATAGTAAGCAGGGCAAAGTGAAAGGGAGTGCTGTGGGAGAGGACTGGTTTCTCCTCATCCAGTTGACACACCAACATTTGGTGGCATTTGTGGACACAGTCTGCATCTGTAAGGCTCTGCTCTGGCTTCAGAGACTGGAAGGGTTGAGTGCTATTTGGCAGGAATGCCTAGTGGAAATCCTAGTGGAGATGAGAAGTGGGCAGTTGGAAATACAGTTCTGGAGTTCAGAAAAGTAGGAACAAGAGACCTAAATATGAGAATCATTAGCTTATATTGGGATTTGTGGATGAGGTCATCTGGGACTAAGCTCAGGTAAAGAAGAGAAATACAGGAACAGACTAGCAGATTCCATGTGGTTGGGATGAAAAGGAAATAGCAGGCTCTTTCCTCTCAAAAACATCCCCAAACACTCCACTGTTTTTATTGGTTCAACTTCTGCTCATTCAGATCTCAGGTCTTAGTTCATGCATTATCTTCTTCCTTCCTTCTTTAATTTATCTAACATATTGTCCAGGGATTACATGGTGAACAGTAAGATAAGTTAGTTTTGGCCTTCACTGAGTTTGCCTTCTACTGGGGGAGACAGCTAATGAATAAATAAACAAGAAAATAAATAAGCAAGATAATTACAGACTGACAAGTGAAATGCTCTTAAAACCCAAATCTGCAAGAGTGGCTGCTGATGTGAATGGAGCTGGATGTGTGATTCATTTATAGGTCCAGCCCACTAATATTTATTTAGCAGGGTTAAATGATGAGATTGCTCTGCAGAAACTCAAAGCTACTGCTGCATGATAGAAAGAAAATTTAAAACTAAGATAACTGGAGGTGTGGGTTGGGAACCCACAACCTTCGCCTTCTCTCTCTCTCTTCCTCCCACTCCCCTCTCCCTCTCTCCTTTGTCTAGGGTCTAGGGAGGAGTGATAGAAGGAAGAAGGATAACTGCTCCCCACCTCCCTACTTGATGTGAATATCCTTCTACCTCCTCTGGCTCCTTTGCAAGTTTTCATGTGCTCCTTTCTTTGCTCATATTTCCCTGGTGGGAACTTAATTCTGCTGCATATATGTATCCACTGGAACTGGTTGAGTAGAATGTTGGGCTCACTGCCAGGGTGTGTGGAGTCCAGACCCTCCCCCGCTACTTAATTATGTGACTCTGGGCAAATCCCTCCTCTGAAATGGGAATTACTGCACCCTCCTCCCCAGGCTCTTGTGGGTAAAAAATAAGGAACAATTTGGTACCCTGGAGGGTAATGGAGAATTGTGAAATATTGGAGACTTCTTGGTCCAGACAGGGGCAGCTTTGAGGATACTGAGAACCCAGAAAGAAGGAAATGCCTAAAATTTGCCCTCTTTCTCACATGTCATCACTGTGGCTCTGACCCTCCTGCCTTCCTCTTTTACCTGGGTAATCCCTCTATCTCAAGATCTGCTGGTTAACAACCTGAATTCCATCTGCAGACTTCATTGCGCCTTCCCATATAACATCACATACTCACAGGTCCCAGGAATTTGGATGTGGACATCTTTGGGGGCCATTATTACACCTACCTCAGGGGGAGATAGGACCCTTTGATCTACTTCAACTCCCATATGCTATCTCTGACTGTCTCTGACCCTCCCAAGCTAAGTTAGGTTACCCTGCTTAGTGGTCCCAAGTGGTTACATGCATCAATTTTCCCCCAGTGTTGTGCTTGCTCATTTGTAGCTTTGCGGATAGATACTGCCTTTTTCATTCTTGATTGTCTGTCACTTCACCAGAATGTAAGCACCCCATGGGCAGGAGTCTTTATTGGTTTTATTCTAGATAAAAAAATAATAATAGTAAAGCTGTTAGCCTTTAGTAGTAAAGGCCGTATGTATATTTGTTGAATGAATGAACTATATTGCTATCATCTAGCATGGTCTCTAGCACAGAACAAATGCTTTCTGCTACTGCTACTACTATTAATACTGCTAATAATCTGTATTGAGCCCTTATGATGTGCCAGGCACTGTGCCAAAGGCCTTGCATGCATCGTCTTAGCCGATCCGCCCAACTCATGGAAAAGGAACTTTTTCTTTTCCATCCTATACAGAAGGAAATGGAAGTTTGGAAAAGTTAATTAACTTGCCCAAGGTCAAATGTCCTAAGAGGGAGTTGAACTTGTATTTAAAATCATATCCTTATGCATTATGCTAAGTGAAATAAGTCAGACAGAGAAAGACAAATACTGTAGGTCTCGCTTATATGTGGAATCTAAAAAAGCCAAACTCATAGAAACAGAAAGTAGAATGGTGGTTGTAGTGGTTGGGGCATGGATAAAATGAGATATTGGTCAAAGAATGCAAACTCCAACTGTAAGATGAATAAATTTGGGAGATTCAATGTATAGCACAGTGACTGTATATTATATACTTGAAAAGAGAGTTGATCTTAAATATTCTCACTAAATGCACACACACAGATAACTAAGTGAGGTGACAGAAGTGTTAACTGACCCTATTGTGGTAATCATTTTGCAACATATACATATATCAAATCATCCCATTGTACACCTTAAATGTACACAATTTTATGTTAGTTATATCTCATTAAAGTTGGAAACTTTTAAATATCACATCCCTCTGACACACAGGCTCCTTCCACTTCTAGTTATTTTGAGAGGCATTGCACGTACTCTGGCTTTAGGGCACATGTTCGGGTAATAAAGTGGAATTCCAGGGAAGGAGTGTCAACCTCAGCTCTGATATATAGAGGGTATTCCTGGTTTACCACAACCCAAAGTTCAATCGGGGGGGAGGGTACATCCCTCTCCTAGAGAATGGGAGTCGTCTGTTTAGCATGAGAGAGGTCCCCATAATAACTCTAGGCACATTTGCCAGAAAAATAGAAATTCTTCTGCAGAGAAACAATTTGGGCTTCTCTGAGGGCTGCTGAGCCAAGCCTCCAGTAATCACAGTAGATATTGTCCTAGAAAAAGGGCCTAATGTGTGAAAGCATTACTAATGCCTTCACAGCTGGATCTGTCTTGATTCACGACTTGGGGTGTCAGGATCTCATCAGAATTATTACAGATTTTAGCAATGGGTGTAAGACAGCAGCCCTGTGGTACTAAGAATTTGGTACTTATCTTGGGCCAACCCTCTGGACTATATGTGAGCTAGACTGGCCTATCTAGATAGCGTTCACCCAACGTATCTAAAAGGAAATAGTGGTTTTTACTGACAGGTTATATAAGTATAGCATTTCATTGGGAAATTTTGCTAGAGATAGAGCAGCAGGATGCAAGAGGAAAAGTCAATATTGGGTTTATTCGTTCATTCAACAAGTGTGCACTTGTGCCAGGCTCTGTGTTAGAGGCTGACAACCATCCTAGAGAATAGGAACAGGGTGTCAGTAGGGCTGCCCTATAGCCTAACACTAGCACAGTGGATAAGTACATAACAGACAAAAAAATAAGGATTGGAAATACAAAGACTGATTATACTAGCAATTGCTATGGGAGGTGAGGAAGACCCAGGATTGGGAGCTGGGTTAAGCTACCTGGGGAAACAGCATGAGCAAAAGCAGGAAGGCAGGCAATGAGGGCATGCTCAGAAGACAGTAGGCCATGTGGCAAGGCTGCACTGGAGTGAGGGACAAGATGGCAAGTCACAGCTGGGCCTGGTAGGAAGGACTTGAAGACCAGGCTGAGGCATTTGTACTTTATACTACATGCAGATCCACTGAAACTTTGTTCTTTGAAAACAGGTATAATTTAGAAGTCTAATGTGTTATCCATTACGCAACAGAGCTGAAAACAGGTATAATTTATATGCCATAAAGTTCATCTGTTTTAAATGTACGACTCAATGATGTCTAGTAAACTTACTGAGTTGTGCAATCATCACCATCATCCAGTTTAGAATGTCTTCATCCCTCCAACAAGATGCTTCATGCCTGTTTACAGTGAATCTCCCTTCCCATCCCCAACCCCGGGTAATCACTAGTTTGCTTTCTGTCTCTGTTTACTTTTGCAGGACATTTCATAGAAATAGAATCATTTAACACGTGTTTTTTTTTGTGTGTTGGTTTCTTTCACTTAGCTTAGTGTTTTAGGAGCCCATCCATGTCGTAGTATTCAGTTATATGGATATACCACATTTGATTTATCTATACACCAGGTGATGCACATTTGGGTAGTTTTTACTATTTGGCTATTATGAGTAGGCTGCTATAAACATTCTCATGTGCAAGTCTTTGATCTCTTGGCTAGGTACCCAGAGCGGAATTGTTGGGTTGTATGGTAAATTTGTAGTTAGCTTTGGAAGGAGGGGCTTATTGCATTATTTTTATTCCTTTTTTTTAAAGCAGCTTTATTGAGACACAATTTGTATACCAAAAGATTCACCTGCTTTATATATGCAATTGACTGTATCTATAAATTAGTATATTTACAGAGTTGTGCTATCTAATTTTAGAACACTTCTAGCACCTTAAGAAGAAAACTTCTGCCCCCTTAGAATCACTACATTTCCACTCCCAGCCCTAGGAAACCTTTTATTTACTTTACTGTATGAATTGGATCATGTAGTATGTGGCCATTTTTATCTGACTTATTTCACTGAGCATAATTACTTTTAAGGTTCATCCATGTTACAAAATATATCAATATGTCCCTCCTTTTTATTGTCAAATGATATTTTATTTTATGGACATGCCATATTTTGTTTATCCATTCACCAGTTAAGGGACGTTTGAATGTTTCCACTTTTTGTCTATTTTGAATAATACTGCTATGAACATTCATGTACAAGCTTTTGTGTGGATGTATGTTTTCATTTCTCTTGGGTAGATATGTAGGGGTGAAATTACTGAGTCAGGTAGTAAGTATATATTTAACCTTCTGGGAAACTACAAAACTATTTTCCATAGTGGCTGCAACATTTATTTTCCCATCGGAGGGTTCCAGTTTCTCCCTTTTCTCACCAACACTTGTTATTGTGACTTTTTGATTGTAGCCATTCTAGTGGATGTGAAGTGATGTCTCATGTGGTTTTATGTTGTATTTCCTTATGACCAATAATGGTGACCATCTTTAAATGTGCTTTTTAGCTATTCATATATCTACTTTGGTGAAATGCCTATTCAAATCTTTTGCCCATTTTTGAATTGGGTTGCTTGTTTTATTATTGTGTTGTAAGAGTTCTTGATGTGTTCTAGATATATTATCAGATTTATGGATTGCAGTTGTTTTATCCCAAGCTGTGGTTCATCGTTTCATTTTCTCAATGGTATCTATTGAAAGATGTTTGAGGGGGAAAAGGGACAAGACTCTAAGCTGTGCTTCAGAAGGAGTCTGGCAGCAGTGTGTAAGATTGAAATGGACAGAGACTTCTCATTAACACATCTCCTTGAATTGTAAGGTAAGGAATAATCCTAGGCCAGGTTTCTCAAAATTCTCTGGGAAGCAAAGGGTTATAAGCAACTATTTATTGAAGCCTGTTTACAGTCCAGTTAATCAGTAAGCCAGAATCGGTGAAACTGCCCATTCTGGGGGAGTACAAAAACCTTTCAAAAGGTTTCCCTGGATTAGGAGAAGCAGAGAGATGGGGGAGGAGAAATGAGTGGCTGTTCTGGGGCTACATAAATAATTTCCAGCTCTGAACGGGGCAATTCAGAACTTCCTTGCTAGGTTCTGTCACACTGGTGTTTACTGGCGGGAAACTAGAAAGAGCTGGTTCTTGGCCCTTGGATTTTGACTAGTTATTGGGAGAGGTGGAGCCAATTTTAGTGGGTCTCTTTGAAAAAGCCCAGCAAGATGTCAGGCCTGCTCTCAGTCTCCTTCCACCTTATGCTTCTCTTCAAGTTTGTCGCCCCGGTGACTTTTCGCCACCACCGCTATGACGAGCTTGTGCGGACACTGTACAGGGTGCACAATGAATGCCCCTACATCACGCGGGTTTACAGCATCGGGCGCAGTGTGAAGGGGAGACATCTCTACGTGCTGGAATTCAGCGACCACCCTGGGATCCACGAGCCCTGTAAGCCCTGAGCAGTTCTTGGGGTGGATGGGACAGGACCCTTCCCTTACAAAGCCAGTAATTGGGGTGGTTTCTGGGGAAGTCCATGGACTCCTCCACCTACAGATTATCACCTCTTCCTCCAGCTGTGCTAAGTATTTCCCTACTTAACCCTCAAATTGCCCCAGCTTCTGGGGAGCTGCAGTCCCAATTCAGGCTCTAGTCTGTTCTTCCTTTTGAGGTTCTGTTTGCTCAAGACCTTCATGATAAAAGGTAAGTCTTCTTCCCTGCTCCCACCCCCATCCCCCTGCCTTCCCTCCCATTACTCTTCTTTCTTCTGTGCTATTATGCTGTCTATACCCAGTACTGCAGGAGACACAAGCAGAAACAATTAGCTCTTCTCATCCTGCCAGGAAACCTCAAAGGGTTTAGGGATATCTCTTTGGGGGATGACAGCATGATAGTATATGGGATCCTGGAGAGAGCTTGAGGTCTTGGGTATTAGTTTTATTCATTGGATTACTTTTTGTTTGTTTCTATTATAAAAGCAATCTGTGTTTAGATTGAAATAGAAATTAGACAATGAAACAAGAACAAAACTCACGCAAAATCCCACCACTCACAAATGATCACTGTTAAATATAGTGATGCATATCCTTCTGGACTTTTTTTTTTTTAAGATTTTATTTATTTATTTGACACAGAGAGAGAGATCAGATCACAAGTAGGCAGAGAGGCAGGCAGAGAGAGAGAGGAGGGAGCAGGCTCCCCACTGAGCAGGGAGCCCGATGCAGGCCTCGATCCCAGGACCCTGAGATCATGACCTGAACCGAAGGCAGAGGCTTTAACCCACTGACCCACCCAGGCGCCCCTCCTGGACTTTTTTGTATGCATGTTTAACAACCCCACAACACAAATATTTTTTTATAGAAATGGAATCATACTAGAACTGCTTTTCTCATATCATTGTCTTTTATAAATAACACCCATGTCCATAAGTGTGCATCTACATCATATTTTGGGGCTGTGTAATATTCCATTGTGTGGTTGTAGGTAACTGTTCATTGATTGATAGACATTTAAGTTTTTTCTAGTTTCTCAGTTCTTTACTTACAGCAATTGTGACATCCAAAATGTCCAAAAAAAAAAAGTCAGTTCTTGCTTCAACCTGTCACCTTCAAATCTCTCTCTTCCTTTCCACTTCCACATCCCCCACACTAGCCAAACACCATCACAACCTGCCTAAAACATTGCACTAGGCTCCTGACTCTCCTAACTCCTACCTGCCACCACTCTCTAAACCTTCCATTTAGCACACAAATTCCAGAATACTTTTCCCAAATACTGATATAATCCTCTCACTGCCCTGCTTAGAATCCTTCAGTGACAACGTCACACGCAATGGATCCTGTCCCTGACAGCTTCAAAATGTTACATGGCCAGTGGGGAGGGTAAGGGTGAGGTGGCGCTGGCTCAAGGAAATCTATGCCATTAAATGAGGATAACGACTTTGCTTTGAAGCCACACTTGCAAAGAAAACACCATGCTTTTGCGGTGTGTGTTCATTGCGGAAGCTTGTGGGTGCTAGTGGACATTTTAGGTTAGCCCCTCGCTCCCACGCCCCCTTCCACTGCCTTGCATTCCAGGCCTCCGTGAGGCTTTCTCATCCTATTCTAGTCCTCACTAAGCTCTCTTTTCTCTGATGCCCTATCATTTAGCTGTTTACCCATTCATTCATTCATTATTCATTTCGCAAATATTACTGATGATGCGCTATCTGCAAGCCCTTTTGTAGACTGAATCCACAACAGAGAATAAAACAAAGACTACTCCCTCGGGGGCCTTAATTCTAGTGATGTAAGACTAGCAACAAGTGGGTAAGTAAGTATATATATATATTGAATCAGCTGGAAAAAAAGTGCTATAGAGAAAAATAAGCTTTCAGAGAGAGAGAAGAGAGAATACCAATGCCGGGGAGGGTGTTGTTGCTGTTTAGGAAAAGCTTCTTTGAAGTGGTTTTTGAGCATGTGATGAAGCAGGCTGTACTATAATTGGGGAGGAAACTGTTTGCAGGCAGAGGGAAGAGCAAGAGCATGCTTGGCATGTGTGAGGAACAGCAAGGAGACCCCTGTGGCTCCAGCAGAGTGAACAATGGGAAAGCAAGGTCAGAGCAGTATGGTTGGGATAGGGCTACTGGGCAGGAGATCATGTGGTATCTTCTAAGCCTTTGTAAAGATTTTGGCTTTTAGAGTAAAGTGAGAAGCTGATGGAGGGTTTTAAGCAGAAGAATGACATGATCTGGCTTAGAATGGGAATCAGCAAACTATAGCCTGAGGGTCAGCCCCAGTTTAGGTAAATAAAGTTTCACTGAAAAACAGCCATGCCCATTTTCTTTTTTCTTTTTTTTTCTTTTTTAAAGTAAACTCTACACTAACATGGGGCTCGGACTTATGGCCCCAAGATCAAGAATCACATGCCCTGATATCTGAGCCAGTCAGGACCCCTGCCCATTTGGTTTTGTATTGACTAAGTCTGCTGTTGCTCAAAGAGTTAAGTAGCTAGACAGAGACAATATAGTCCACAATCCCAAAGTATTTATGATCTGGCCCTGCACAGAAAAATCTTGCTGACCTGTGACTCTGGAGAATAGACTTGGTGGGTGGGGCAGATGCAAGGTGTTCGAGAAGATTTCCTGTAACAAACCAGGTGTCAGCGTATGGGGCTTGAACCAAAATGATAGCAGGGGTTGTTATGAGAAGTGGTTTTATTCTGGATAAATGGAAAGTGGGGACAAAGAATTTTATATCAAGCATCTTTATGTACAAGACATTAATTATGCTGGGTTCTATAGGGCAGGCAGTGGTTCCCAGAGTTCTGGATTTCACCTAAGTTTAAAAAAAATGTTTTAATAAATAAGAGAGATTGGAGGGGACCAACATAAATTTTCCAGATTTTATTTTGCTGAACAAGGATGTTGAAGAATACTACCTGCCATCTGCTATCACCATCCTTTCTTAAAAGAAGGGATATTTTAATGCCAGGGAAAGAAAGACAATCTAAGATTAAAGAAATACCCTAAAATTTGAAAATACACATTATAGAAAGTTCACTACACAATCCTTTCGGGTTATAGACATTCCTTTGGGAAAGACTGCTATAGGTATACAAAGATAAATACAGTGGATTGTATCCTAAGGAAAAATAAAATGTGCATACATTGTGAAGGCCAGGTCTAGTAAAGGAAATAGGAGACGTGCAAAATTATGTAAAACTCAGAATAGAAAATATTAAGTAGTAAAGGGAAGTTCAATAGCAAGTTCACTCCCAGCAGAGAGAACCCAAGATGCCTTCTCTGAGTGAGTGACATTTGAACTGTGCCTAGAAGGACAGTGAGGAGGATTTGGAAATGTGGAGATGAAGAGGTCCAGGATCGGAAAAGTCACCAAGCCAGGAGAGTATGGGGTGGAGGAGATATCAAGTGGCAAGAGCTTTTCTCCCTTTTAAAGGAGGCAAGCGTGATTTTGTTTCAGTGGTTCTAGAGGCTCTTTTCATGCCATCAGTTCTTACTTCAGTTGACCAGTTAGCATAGCCAAACAGAAGGCATAGTACACTCCTTCCTACTCTGTGCCTCAAGTCATGACATTCTCAGATATATTTTAGCTTTCTTGGTACCAGGAAAATTAAGTTTTCAACTGGGATGATTAGGAACTGTTGTGCCATAACCTAGACTTTATACAAGCAGGTCTTGGGAAAACACCATCTTTACCCTGCAAAGATTTGTTTCCGAGAAGTACCAAGCTACTACAGACACCACCTAGGCTTTGGGCCTCCATCTTATTAACTAGGTGACCTCCAACAATTACTCAGATGCTTCTGTTCCTCCTCCTGAGGCTAATCATGCCTTCTTCACAGGTTTCCTGTGAAGATTAGGAGTAATGAGCACAGTAGGGTTTCGATGGCATGGATTTCTGTAGCATTTATCATTGCAATTTGTCCAAAAGGGCCTCAGGAATCACTGGAAAAGACCCAGGGGAAGCATGAGATTCTCCTTTATTCATTATGGGAAAGAGGAAAAGGTCCCTCTGCAAGGTGAGGAGTCCTTGGCATTTGCACGTCTTCCCCATCTTCTCTCTTCCCGCGTCTCGCCCTTGCAGTGGAGCCGGAAGTCAAGTACGTGGGAAACATGCACGGCAACGAGGCGCTGGGCCGCGAGCTGCTGCTGCAGCTGGCCGAGTTCCTGTGCGAGGAGTTCCGGAACGGGAACCAGCGCATCGTGCGGCTGCTGGAGGGCGCGCGCGTGCACCTTCTGCCGTCCATGAACCCCGATGGCTACGAGGTGGCAGCCGCCCAGGTACCGAACCCCAGAGCGGGGCCCTGCGCACAGCAAAGCCCTCTGACCGGTCCTCCTGGGCCCGCTGCCAGTGCCACCGTGTCATGGAGAAAAAGCCGGTGGAATTAGAACACACTGTGGAGACCGGGGTTCAGCCCTGCGGCAGCCTAGGCGGTGAACGTGGGCGCCCTTCTCAGCTTCCCTCTGTCCACACCTTTCCCACTGACCTCCTGGTTTTATTGTGAGGATCAGTGAGGCAGTGTCTGTGACAACGCTTCCTAAACTGGAAAATATTAAACAGGTGTCAAGGGCTCTTGCTAAACAGACCTCCTTCCCTCGATTTTTAGTTTCGAACTCTTCTCCCTCCCATGTATTCCGGGGAATAGAACTAACTTGTCCCAGAATTGTGCGGTTGGGGGCTAATTTTAGATCCTTCACTTTTTGGGTTGTATTTCTTTCTTTCTTTCTTTCTTTTTTTTTTTTGAGGTAAAATTGACATACAATATTATATAAGGTTTTGGTATACAACATAGTGATTGGACATTTGTGTACTTTGCTAAGTGAATACAATATTTCTGTATGGCTTTTTCCTCTACTAGTATAATACTCAGCTTTTAAATTATTCTAGAATTACATTGTGCAGGGGTCTATGAGCTTTTACTTTATTTTCCGACATAAATTCAAAATGTCAGTGTGCCTAACTTTAAATCAATCATACTTTTTTTTGTGGCTGTGCATCAGAATCAGCGGTGAAGATTTTTTTTTAAAGATTTTATTTATTTATTTGACAGAGACACAGTGAGAGAGGGAACACAAGCAGGGGGAGTGGGAGAGGGAGAAGCAGGCTTCCCACAAAGCAGGGAGCCTGATGCACGGCTCGATCCCAGGACCCTGGGATCATGACCTGAGCTGAAGGCAGACGCTTAACGCCTGAGTCACCCAGGTGCTCCAAGATTTTTTGAAATACAGATGCCTAGCCTCCCCTCCACCCCCATCTGCTGAATTAGAATTTTTCCAGGGTGAAGCCAGGCATCTACCTTACACAATGGTTATGTTCCTTTAAAAGCTATCTCTAAACTTGGTTTGTTTGGGCTTTTGTACGAGGGGATGGGGGTTCTAAATTAAAGAGGCTTTTTTCCCCCAACTTAAAAATGTCTATTTGAGGCAGTCTTGAATTTTTTTCCATTTTTAAGACTAAATTTCACTACTTTACTTTTTTTAAAAAAACACCCAAGATGAGGTCTACCCTCTCAACAAAACTTTAAGTGTACAAGACAGTATTGTTGACTATAGGTGCAGTGTTGTTTCCAGTTCTGATCTGTAGAACTTATCTATCCTGCTCAACCAAAACTTTATGTACCTTCATTAGTAACTCCCCATTTCCCCCTCCTCCCAGCCCCTGGCAACCACCCTCTACTCCCTGATCCCGTGAAGACCACTCTGTCCCGTACCAGTGGAACAATGCAGCATCTGTCCTTTTGGCCCATCCCATTTTATATCTACTTGAGGATAGGGTTGGGAAGGTAAGTAGAGGCAGGGAAAGGAATGGAGCTAAGATGTTGAAAGAAACACAAATTTGCCCCTTGCAATCTCACAACTTCCTGCCAACACAACTCGACAAATGAGAAAAGAAAGCTTTGTTCCCCTACTGGAAAATCAGATAGGTGCACATTAACATCTTGAGACTTGAGTTTCCAAAGTAGCAGGAATATTTGAAAGAGATGTGGGGGGAGACCTCCACCCTGGCTGCTCTCCTTCTATTGGCCCTTGCCAATATTGCATTGGGGAAATTGGAGAATGTCAAACTTGCCTGCATCTTTTGGGGAATGAGGTGGGGTGGGATAAAGTGGGGAAAGTCCCTGCCACCCCATATCTCCTAGACCCATCTCTGGGGAGCCAGTCACCTTTGCTCACCTACTGTGTACTTGTTCGGAGGGAGCAGATCTTGAACCTGAGCCCAAGAGAGTCCCCAGGAGATTCTCAATCTCCCAGAGCTACCTGCCATACCCAGAGAAAACCTGTCTGCGTGGCTATGCAGGGGAAACCTGCTTAGTCACCAAACTTTACAACTACATGTAGGTAAAACAGAATAATCTCCCCTTCCCCCATTCCACCAAAGATTTCCAAATCTTAATTCCTAGAACCTGTGCATATGTCATGTTACATGGTGAGGGAGAATTAAGGTTGCAGATGTAATTAAGGTTGCCAATCGTCTGACCTTAAAATATCCTGGATTATTTGGATGGGTCCAGTGTAATCAATCACAGGGGTCCTTCAAATGTAGAAGAGGAAAACAGAAGGTCACAGAGAGGTTTGAAGATGCTGTGCTACTTGTCTCCAAGAAGAAAGAAGGGACCGTGAGCCAAGGAATGTGGGCGACCTATAGAAGCTGGGGAAAGCCAGAAACAGATTCCCTTAGAGACCTCAGAAGGAACACAGTGCTCCTGACACCTTGATTTTAGTCTTGTGAAACCCATTTCAGTCTTCTGACCTCCAAAACTATAAGATAATAAGCGCGTGTTTTTAAAGCCACTAAATATGTAGTAATTTGTTACAGAAGGAAACCTAACCTGTTTATAGGAAATTTCTGTTAAGGAAACTCCTCAGCTGCCAGCCTTATGACCTGGTGTGAGTGGTAAATCAACTGATAAGTAAATTAACATAGCTTTTAATATGGACAATTAGGAGCTACATTGATATGAATGTGCAAGTAGTGAAAAACTCCTGGGAATGTAATGAAAATCATTATCTCTTGGAAGTGAAAAATCAAACTCCCAATTGAAAAATTACATAAATATTTCCCCCTGAACAGAAGTAATGTAGGGAACTTAAGGTAACTTAAATAAATATTATGTTCTCAATGAGATTTAAGAATAAAATATGGACGGAATGTCATGAAAAATAGAGAAATCTAAGAACAATAAGGATTTTTAAAAATATATGAAAGTGGTATTACATCTATGAGTTTTTAGCTACCCAACATCCATCCATTCACCCCACTTCCAGGAACTCCCACCAATTTGGGCTCTACTCTCAGTCCACAGGGGTCCAGTGGACACTATTCCCCTTCTCTAATGCCATACAAAACATTAAATGGAATTTCAGTTTTGTGAGGGCCTTTGAACATATCTCTATTTTACTACTTGATATATCTTAATTATTTACATATATAATTATCTCCCTGTATATATTATGAGTTTCTAGAAGGCTGGCATAATGTCTCATTATTTCTTTCTGTAGTGTCTTTCAGAGGGCTTTGAGTAGAGATGCACTTAAGTCAATGTTGATTGGCTAAAAGGATGAATGAATGAGTGAATACATGACCAAATAAATGATACAATTTGAAGTGTGAGCAGAGGAATTAAGGGATCCAGGAAGTTGATACTGCTAAGAAGAAAAATAAACAAGGATCCTAAATTTAAAAAATAAAGGGGTTGGAAGTGATTTCCATGGCACAGCTGCTTTGGAAACAGTTTAGCACTTTCTCAAAAAGTTAAATATAGACTTAAGTTATAACCCAGCAGTTCTACTAGTAGGTATCTGCCCAAGAGAAGTGAAAACATAGACACTTGTCTTTGGGGTGATCTGTGGTGGACGTTTTGAGGGCAGCTGTCCCGCAGCCTGCGCGCCCCGGATCGCCTCCCCTGGAAGCCTGAGCCGGCCGTGTAGCCTTCTTCCTTTGTCTCATAATCATGTCCACCACCGAGAATGCTAATTCACCAGCTGCCCGCCTTAACAGATTGAAGAACAAGGGGAAAGACAGTACAGAAATGAGGCGGCGTCGAATAGAAGTTAATGTGGAGCTGAGGAAAGCTAAGAAGGATGACCAGATGCTGAAAAGGTTTCCCCAGATGCTGATGCTCGTTTCCCGATGATGCTACCTCTCCACTGCAGGAAAACCGCAACAACCAGGGCACTGTAAATTGGTCCATTGATGATATTGTCAAAGGCATAAATAGCAACAATATGGAAAGCCAGCTCCAGGCTACTCAAGCTGCTAGGAAACTGCTTTCTAGGGAAAAACAGCCCCCGATAGACAACACCAGGCTACTCAAGCTGCTAGGAAACTGCTTTCTAGGGAAAAACAGCCCCCGATAGACAACATAATCCAGGCTGGTTTGATTCCAAAATTTGTGTCCTTCTTGGGCACAACTGACTGTAGTCGCATTCAGTTTGAATCTGCTTGGGCTCTCACTAACATTGCTTCCGGGACATCAGAACAGACCAAGGCTGTGGTAGATGGAGGTGCTATCCCAGCCTTCATCTCTCTGTTGGCATCTTCCCACGCCCACATCAGTGAACAGGCTGTATGGGCTCTAGGAAACATTGCAGGTGATGGTTCAGTTTTTTGAGACTTGGTTATCAAGTATTTACTTACGTAACCTTACTTGGACACTTTCAAACCTTTGTCGCAACAAGAATCCTGCACCCCCGTTAGAGGCTGTTGAGCAGATTCTTCCTACCTTATTTCATCTCCTGCATCACGATGATCCAGAAGTCTTGGCAGATACCTGCTGGGCCATTTCCTGCCTTACTGATGGTCCAAATGAACGATTGAAATGGTTGTGAAAACAGGAGTTGTGTCCCAGCTTGTGAAGCTTCTAGGAGCGACTGAATTGCCCATCGTGACTCCTGCGCTAAGAGCCATAGGAAATATTGTCACTGGGACAGATGAACAGACTCAGGTTGTAATAGATGCAGGAGCACTTGCTGTCTTTCCCAGCCTGCTAACAAATCCCAAAACTAATATTCAGAAGGAAGCTACGTGGACAATGTCAAACATCACAGCGGGCCGCCAGGACCAGATACAAGTTGTGAATCATGGATGAGTCCCATTCCTCATTGGTGTTCTCTCTAAGGCAGACTTTAAGACACAAAAGGAAGCTGTCTGGGCTGTGACCAACTACATAAGTGGTGGGACAGTTGAACAGATTGTATGCCTCGTTCATTGTGGCATAATAGAACCGTTGATGAATCTCTTAACTGCGAAGGATACCAAAATCATTCTGGTTATTCTGGATGCCATTTCAAACATCTTTCAGGCTGCTGAGAAACTAGGTGAAACTGAGAAACTTAGTATAATGATTGAAGAATGTGGAGGTTTGGACAAAATTGAGGCTCTACAAAACCATGAAAATGAGTCTGTGTACAAAGCTTCATTAAACTTGATTGAGAAGTATTTCTCTGTAGAGGAAGAGGAAGACCAGAATGTTGTGCCAGAAACTACCTCTGAAGGCTATACGTTCCAAGTTCAGGATGGCACTCCTGGGACCTTTAACTTTTAGATTGTACAGCTGAGGCAGAAAGTTGTTTGTTGTGTACTCTGTTTGGTAGAAGTTTGTCTACTGTTTCTCTACTAAGAACTCTTTTTAAATGTGTTTTGTTATTGTAGCACTTTTTACAACCAAACTCTACTTGACTGTACAAACGGTATGAAGCTCCTCCTCTCAGTGGGTTTCTTATTTCTAGGTGGAATCTCCTATCTTACAGTGTCCTGTAAATAAAGATTAAATTCCAAAAAAAAAAAGAAGTGAAAACATGCATCCATACAAAGACTTGTACGGGAATGCTTATAGCAACGTTTTCACAATAGCCAAAAAGTGGAAATAATCCAAGTGTCCATGTGTGGAGTTGAATAGTATCCCCCACTCCCAAATTCATGTCTATCTGGAACCTCTGGCTGTGACCTTATTAGGAAATAGGGTCTTTACATATGCAATCAAGTTAAGGTGAAATCATATTGGATTAGGGTGACTAACTCAAATATGACTGGCGTCCTTATAAGAAGAAAGAAATCTGTACAGAGAGACACACACGGGGGAGAAGACCTGTGAAGATGGGAGTAGAAATCGGAGTGGTGCATGTACAACCAAGGAATGCCAAGGATGGCCACCAGCCACCAGAGGCTGAAAGAGAAAGAAGGAGCTCCTCTGGAGCTTTTGGAGCATATGACCCTGCCGACCTCTTGATTTCAGACTTCCAGCCTCCAGAACTGTGAGAGGATACGTTTTTGTTGTGATAAGCCACCTAGTTTATATAATTTGTTACAGCTTACAGCAGCCCTAGAATCTAGGGCTATATAATAGTCTATTAATTGGTGAATAGATGAAGTATAGTAAATCCATAGGGTGGAATATTAATCAGCCATAAAAAGGAATAAAGTACTGTTACGTGCTACAACATGGAGAAATTTCAAAAACATTATGCCCAGTGATAAAAGACAAACATGTAATGTGTAATCCCTTTTACTGAAAAAAGCAAATCTATGGAGAGAGAAAGTGATGTTCGAGGGCTGGACTAAAAATGAGGAATGACTAGATGGGCATCAGGTTTCCTTTCAGGGTGGTAGAAATCTTCATAAGTTAGATTGTGCTGATGTTCACACGACTCTGTCAGCAGGGACTAATAATTCATTGAGTTGTACACTTAAAATGGTGTGTAAATCATACCTTTTGTGGTATATAAATTATATCTCAATAAAGCTATATTTAGAAGAAATGGGGTTCCCATTATCCTGAAACATCCTACTCTTGTTAGAGCTTCTCCTAGGATCTCTACCATCAGCACTGGTTCTCAGGGAAACTTGAACCATGCCACTGGGAATTTGGGTAAATTAAAGAAGAAAATGGTACATCATTTGATAGATTAAACTAATGCCCCGAAATACTATGCCACATAGTATTCTTCAACTATAGGATTCAGCCTGAAACCTTCCTTTTTCTCTTCATTTTCCCACTAGGGCGCAGATAGTTCTGGGTATCTGGTTGGCAGAAACAACGCAAATGGAGTAGACCTGAACCGTAACTTCCCTGATCTCAACACCTACATCTACTACAATGAGAAACACGGAGGCCCCAACCACCACTTGCCCCTTCCAGACAACTGGAAAAGTCAGGTAGGAGACAAAATTTGCATGCAGAAGCAGGTAAATCAGCATCTGGAATTTCTAGCAATCTCCACATCAATTTTTTTGTGTAAATTTTTTAAAAAGATTTACTTATTTATTTATTTGATAGAGAGAGACACAGCAAGAGAGGAACATAAGCAGGGGGAGTGGGTGAGGGAGAAGCAGGCTTCCCACTGAGCAGGGAGACCAATGCTGAGTTCGATCCCAGGACCCTGGGATCATGACCTGAGCTGAAGGTAGATGCCTAATGACTGAGCCACCCAGGCACCCCAAAATCTTCATATCAATTAAACAAGCAAGAATTTAGCATCAGCTCAACTCCATGTTAATCTGTCCAGAGCAGTAGGAACGGTTATCTTCCATTCTTTGTATCCATTCTCTCCCCGAAGCAACCCCAACAGAGAGCCCCTTGTGGAGCACATGCTGTTCGATGTTAGTGGCCATGGTAGTGAAGGTAAAGCACTATCCTACAGCTCCATGGGACTTTCCACTTGTATAAAATTCTTTCTTAATCAGCATTTCAGTTGATCGTTGTAACACTGTGGGGTTAATGCATAGAGCATTCATCCATCCCTGTTTTACAACTCACACAGCTAATAATCGATGGACTGAGGATTAAACCCCAGGTCTTCTGACTCATAAGCCAACATTCTTTCTATTGCACTATACTGTCAACAGAGGACTCTAGCATACTATAGAGAAATCTCTCTTACATGTGATGCACTGTGTGCTCACCAACAATTAGCTATACATAGAAGGAGGTTCAGGGAACCCTGTGCTCTCCAACCATGCTACCCCTCTTCAAACCAATCTCTCTCTCTCCTTTTTTTTTAATAAACTTGATTTTTTTTCATCCAACAAGAAGCCACAACTTTATGAATGATAGAAACAGTACAGATTTCAAACAAAGCTACAGTTATTCTTTTGAAATACCAAAAGAACAGGTCCTCCATTTTCCTATGGTTACATTGTTTATTATGTAATAGCATTCCTGCTGTTCTTCAGGTTTGGACTGCCTTTGCTCCTGACACATTTGCTCGTGATATGACCAATTCTATGCCCTTAACCTCTACACCTGTTTGATCAACCTCTTCCTCTTCACTCTCCTCATGTACAATTGGAGTCCGTGTGTTTTCTTGAATGTTTGAAACAGCTTCACCTTCAACTTTGAATTTCTCAGCAGATGCTAGTCATGCCTGCTGAGATAAGTCCTCGGTAATAGACTTTATTTTTTACAGAGCAGTTTGAGATTCACAACGAAATTGAGGGGGAAGTACAGAGTTCCCATGTACCCCCCCAGCTTTCCTTGATCAACCTCCCCCATCAGAGTGGTAATTTGTTACAGTCAAAGAACTACACTGACTCAACATCATCACCCAAGTCCATAGTTTACATTAGTGTTCACTCTTCATGTTGTACATTCTATGGGTTTTGACGAATGGATCATGGCATCTGGCCCCTACTGTAGTTTCGTACACAACTGTTTCACTGACTTAAATGCTCTCCTTTCCACTATTTTGTATATGGGGATTCCACGTGCAATTTCATTTTGAAAAAGAGTCCATCTACTTAATTTTTTTAACTGTCAGACAAAAGACCAAAATTTCCCCATCTACACTTCTCATATCCAGGAGGATGCTCTTTGTTGAATTCAGACATGCCATCTTCTCAGACCACTTCCTGACAGACTCATTTGGATAGTCATTTGCCACCTCTGGTTGCAGCTTCACCGCCAGGCCCTCGTCTCTCCACAGGTTGAACCCGAGACCCAGGCTGTGATCCAGTGGCTCCACTCCTTCAACTTCATTCTTTCAGCCAATCTCCATGGAGGGGCAGTGGTGGCCAATTACCCATATGACAAGTCCCTTGAGCATCGGGTCCGAGGGTTCCGCCGTACTGCCAATACCCCCACGCCCGACGACAAACTTTTCCAGAAGGTATGCAGAATGGCAGCTCATCTGGCCAGTGGCACCTGGGGCTCAGGAGGGTATTGGGGGGGGGCTAATGTATAAGGTTATGGTGATATGGCTACATTAATGAAAAATATATCACGTGCATGAAAAAATATTTACATAATAGTTCAAAATAGCAGGCGGATAAAAATAACATTAATTATTTTATGGTTAATACATTAGTAAATGTGATTAATATAATAATTGACATTATTTATTAATTCATTGATTCATGAATTCCATAGAGAATAACACCAGTTGTTGCTTTGGAAAGCAAGTAAATTATTATATTTTTTCTTCCAGTGATCTCATTTTTTTCCACTGTTGTGAAGTAGTAATGAAAGAGAATTATAAAGATTCCACATATATTCTTCTTCCTCCAACACACCTCTCATCCCCAATGCATACAGTAGTCCCCCCTTTATCTTTGCGGGATGCATTCCAAGACCCCCAGTGGCTGTCTGAAATCATAAATAGTACTGAACCCTATATATAATTTTTTCTTATACATACCAATGATAAAATTTATTAATTAGACATGGTAAGAGAGTAGCAATAATAACTAATAATAAAATAGAGTAATTATAACAATATACTATAATAAAACTTATGTGAATATGGCCTTTCTCTCAAAATATCTTACTGTAGGGACACCTGGGTGGCTCAGTCAGTTAAGCAGCCGACTTTTGGTTTTGGCTCAGATTATGATCTTGGGGTCCTGGGATCAAGCACCAAGATGGATTCTGTGCTCAGCAGCTAGTCTGAAGATTCTCTCCTTCCCTCTCCCTCTGCCCCTCCCCCGTTTGTGGGCATGCTCACTCTCTTGCTCTCTCTCTCTCAAATAAATAAACAAATCTTGTAAAAGAATCTTACTGTACTGCACTCACCCTTGTGATGATGCAAGATGCTAAAATGCCTACATGGTGAGATGAAGGGAGCTAAATGACGTAGGCATTGTGACCTAGCGTTAAGCTACTGCTGACCTTCTGGCATATTGTCAAAAGGAGGATCATCTGCTTCCAGACTGCAGTTGTCTACAAGTAACTGGAACCACAGAAGGCAAAACCACGGGTGAAGGGGAGACTACTGGGATTCTTTTCATGGCCAAGGCCTATCTTACTTGCTCCTTGTTTTCTTTCATAAAACTCAGCTAGGAAATGGTACATCTAGAAAAGGGTTTATAGATCATCTAGTGTCACCCCTCACTTTGCACTTGAAGAAACTTATCCCCAAGATTAGTAGAAACTTATCCCCAAGATAGTGGAAAAATCAGAATACAACTCTTCTAACTCTAGTCTACCACATGTGTGAGCACACGTGCGCATGCACGCACGCACGCACACACACACACCATCTTCTTATGCCTGCGGGTGTTTTCTTTCACTGACACAAGTAATCAGTGTTGGGGCGCCTGGGTGGCTCAGTGGGTTAAAGCCGCTGCCTTCGGCTCAGGTCATGATCCCAGGGTCCTGGGATCGAGGCCCACATCGGGCTCTCTGCTCAGCAGGGAGCCTGCTTCCTCCTCTCTCCTCTCTCTCTGCCTGCCTCTCTGCCTACTTGTAATCTCTCTCTCTGTGTCAAATAAATAAATAAATAAATAAAAAATAAAAAAAAACCCCCAAGTAATCAGTGTTTATACATAGTGGGGTTTTATAGTGTCACCCTACTTCTGAGTAGGAGCATTGTTGTATGAGTTGAGAATACTCAGGTCATTTTCCACCTCCTATACCTACAGCTGGCCAAGATCTACTCGTATGCACATGGATGGATGCACCAAGGTTGGAACTGTGGGGATTACTTCCCAGATGGAATCACCAATGGGGCTTCCTGGTATTCTCTCAGCAAGGGTAAGAAGAGTACTGGGTACAACAGTGTTGCTAGCTGAAGTGGAATAGGACTCATCTCTCTTTCTCAGGAAAACTACAGGAACACCACAGAATTTTATATTCAGGTAGAGATCTGAGAAATGGAGAAGTCTTAAGCTGACATTTAATGTCGTCTTGTGATTATTTAAAATGAGGGTAGGGACACCTAGTGGTCCTTTAAAACTGGTGGTTTACTCAGTAGATCAGGGCATAGGAGGGAAATAATGTAGTCAAATGGTTAAGAGTGTGGCTGTAAGGGTACATTGGGTTGAAACCGGCTTGCCCATTTACCATTTATGTGGCTTCAGGGTAATTACTTAACCTCTCTCTGCTTCAGTTTCTCACCTGTATTTTAACAATACTTGCCAGGCACCTGGGTGGCGCAGTCAGTTAAACATCTGACTTGATTTCGGCTCAGGTCATGATCTCAGGTCGTGAGATTGAGCCCCACATTGGGCTAGGTGTGCAGTCTGTTTAAGATTTTCTCTCTTTGCCTCTCCTCCTGCCCCTCACCCCCACGCGCTCTCTCAGAAAAAAAGAAAGAATAACAATACTTATATTGTAATTTTGATGTGAATATTAAGCAAAACAATGTGCATGAAGCATTTGCAAATACCTTGCTTATAAATGTTAGGGTTTTTTTTTCTTTAAGATTTATTTATTTGTTAGAGAGAGAAAGAGAGAGAGCACAAGCAAGGGGAGGAGGGAGAAAGGGAGAGGGAGAGAGAGAGAATCTCAAGCAGACTACTCAATGAGCTCAGAGCCCAACCTGGGGCTTGATCTCACGACCCCGAGATCATGACCTGAGCCAAAATCAAGAGTCAGGTGCTTAACTGACTCAGCCACCTATGTGCCCCAAATGTTAGGGTCTTTTTTTTTTCATTATTCATTTGAGAGAACATGAGAGCTAGAGCAAGAGCAGGGGATAGAGAGTCCAAGGCAAGGGGAGAAGCAGATGCCCTGCTGAACAGGGAGCCGGATGTAGGGCTCGATTTCAGGACCCTGGGGTTCATGACTTGAGCCAAAAGCAGATGCTTAATGAACTGAGCCACCTAGGCGCCCCTATTAGGGTCTTTTCTAAGTAGCATGGAGCTATGCCTTACATAGCAACATATGACCAAAAGAGCTGGCCTGGACACCAACAGCTCTGCTGTGTGCTCTCTGTACCCTGCCTGCCCATCTCCTGTGAGCCAGCATTTGCCATGGAATATTGGCTTTTGATGGCATGGCAGAAACCGCCAGCAGGAGGCTTTCTCTATTCCCTGGGCCTTTCCCAACACCAAGGGTCAAGATAGAACCTCTGGTTATGAACCTTTGGTACATAGAGAACCTAAAGATAGGGAAGAGGCTGAAACAGGAAGCCAGGTTCTTTTAGTCATCACGTTTTAGCAGCTAGCCATACTTTCAAATCTGACCTGGACAGAGCCCAGGTAACAGAAAGCTCACTGGTAAGAGCTGAGCTGATAGCTGGTTCTATGGCAAGTAGAGAGGAGGAAGGTTAGGGAGTCACCAAGTACTGGGAGGTGATAAGACTTCTTGTGGCTGAAAACTTGCTTGAACACAAGGTGAGAAGGTTTTGTTGAACTTTATTATTATTATTATTATTTTTAGTTTGCATTAGGAAACCAATAGGTCATCTTCCCCTCCAATTTAAAATACGAAATATACTTTTTCAAATTGTACTTGTTTCTCTCTCCTTCTTCTCATCATCTGGGAAAGCATGGTCCATGCTTCCAGTGAAAATTATTGCCCTAAAATAAGCTGATACAATTCTAAGATTATTCAGCTCGTTACAGTGATTGTTCCCACAGTGTGACCGCTTGACCAGCGTCATTAGCATCACCTGGGAACTTGTTAGGATTGAAAATTTGCAGGGGAGTGGAGCTCACCCCTACCTACTGAAACCCTAGTTAAGGCCCAGCAATTGTATTCGGCTGGAAGGCATGGCCTTCTCGATTATTCTGGTGGAGAGGGCGATCCAGTGAAAGAGGTGCAGTTCTCCAACTTTCCCCATTGTCTCTATAACAGTCACTTATGCTCATCAGCTCAGAGCAGGTGCAGGTGATTAGATGAATAGTTTTTAGCCCAAATACCCTTGCGATATAAACACCACTCTAATAAATTGGGAGCATGTTAAAAAAATGATTGATTCCACTGGAAAATACAGAAGATAGAAGCAGACAAGCGTTCAATGAAAGAAAACTATAGCTGCCTTCTGCTTTTTCAGGGGCCTGTTTTTCTGGGGTAACTGTTTTCAGGCCAGTGCTATATTCTCAGATAGAAGGAGGGAAGTGCAAGCAAGATATTCATCTTATCACTAACATCCAAGGTCTGAAGAACATCATCACCCAAAGAGAAGCTCTATCCCCTTGGAAGCAATACATGTGTGGGGTCTAATATCAAGGCACCACTAACCAGCAGACTTTGGAAATGCTGAGGGTCAAGGAGTGAATTTAAGGGATGAAATGCAGAGGAGGAGAGGATGGGGGTGACAAAATGGGTACTTATGAATAGATAAACTGGAAAGTTGGGGAAAGATTATATAGAGGAGATAAATAAATGGAGACCAAGAGGTAGAATAGAAGGTCATGGGGGACACAGAAATCATGGTTATGGAGAGTTGAGTGGGGGCATTGGTGGGATCCTGGTTATACAGATCTGCTTCTGCCCTGTTCCCCTTAGGAATGCAAGACTTTAACTATCTTCATACCAACTGTTTTGAGATCACACTGGAACTGAGTTGTGACAAGTTTCCTCGCCAAGAGGAATTACAGCGTGAGTGGCTGGGTAATCGGGAAGCCCTAATCCAATTCTTGGAACAGGTAAAATCCCATTCTTGAACTTTTCTGGTTATAGAAAGCAAGGTGTTTTCCAATGGTAGGCAAGGGTTTTTGTGAGGCTCAGTTCTGACTTTGACTTTGACTCCATACCATACATCTGGGCTTCTTCTATCCATCAGATTTTGTCATTCAATATCATTGAGCATAGTGATCTGTCAGAAACGGTACCGTATGCTGGGGGTTATGAGCAAACAAATATCCCTGCCCATATAAAGTTTATATTCTAGGGTGGAGAGAGAGACACTAAGCAAAATAATAAAGTGAATTTTATAACATGTTAAATGCAAAATCCAATGAAGAAGGCCTTACAGAGGAAATGACATTTAAACAGACTTAAAGGAGGTGAGGGAGAGAATCGTGCAGCTTTCTAGGGGAACAGGAGCTCCCCGATAAGGACACCATGGGAAATGCAAGGCCCACAACAAGCAGTCATTAGGGAAATGCAAATCAAATACACACTCCTTAGGATGGCTTTTACAAAAAAAAAATTTTACCATAAAAGATAGACAGTAGCAAGCGTTGGCAAAGATGTGGAGAATTGGAACCCTTGTGTATTATTGCTGAGAAAGTGAAATGATGCAGCCACTATGAAAAACAGTATGTGGTTCCTCAAAAATTAAACATAGAATAGCCTACATGATCCACCAATCCCACTTCTGGGTATAGATCCAAAAGGACTGAAAGCAGAATCTCAAAGAGATACTTGTACACTGATGCTAATATCAGCATTACTCACAGTAGCTGAAAGGTAAACTGTGACCCAAGTTGTAACCGAAGTGTCCATTGATGGATGAGTGGATAAATGAAATGTGGTTTGGACATGCAATGTAATATTCTTCAGCCTTAAAAAAAGGGGGGGGGATTTCTGCAGATATGCTACAACATGGATGAATTCTGAGGACAGTATGCAGAAAAAAATAACCCAGTCACAAAAAGACAAATATTGTATAATTTTGCTTATATGAGTAGTCAAATCCATAGAGAGAGAGAGTAGACTAGTCTCATTTTTTTGCCTTAGACTTTCACAGGATCACTTTGAGCATGCTGTTGGGAAGAGATTGTTGGGAACAGGAGGGCAGAGAGACCAGCTAATTAAGGGGCTATTACCATAATCTTTGTGAAGATCAAATGTAAAAATGTAAGAGGAAGGGCTTTGAGGACTCCCAAACACTGAACACACGTCTTATGGTCATAATTGTGCCTTGCAAACTTTCCCTCAGGTACACCAGGGCATCAAAGGAATGGTGCGTGATGAGAATTATAATAACCTTGCGGAGGCTGTCATTTCTGTTAGTGGGATTAACCATGACGTCACTTCAGGTAGGTAGCCATGCTTAGTGGGGTGAGAAGGAAGCCTTCACGTCCTCACTTTTCAGCGTGATCAGGAGGCCAGTTTGTAAGCCAGCGAGACTAGAAGGGGTGTCAAGGAGATTGGGGGTGGGGACAGGAGGAAGGAAGGATGATAGACATAGGAACAGTGAATTAAGAGGCCAGGACTAGGAAGATGTAATTTCTCTCTCAATACTCAGGAGTCACTGCCTTATACAACTTAGGGGTGTTTCCTGGGTTTGGGGTTATTGGTACTGGTGTGATATGGGGTTGAAAAGAAGAAGACTATAAAACTGACACTTAGTCTTGTCCCTGACCCAGGCATTTCACCACACCTCCATCCAGGGAGAAATTAGCAAGATGCGTTCTATAGGCTTATTGCAGGGCAAGAGTGATTGTGGAGGTAGATCTTCTTGGAACCAACCTGGAACCCCCTAGAATGGTACAGAATAGGTGTTGCAAACTGTCCCAGGTAAATTTGATCATGCACAACTCTTAGTTTTTTCTTTTTCCTTCCTTTTTTCCCCCTTGATGTTTGTTTTGGTGTTAATGTAGAACAGTAGCTACCCAAGGTCAGGGGTGGGTAAAATTTGCCTATCTCCCATAACCTCTATACAAGCAAGGCTCAGCCACATTTTACAACACTGATGCCTAATACCATGCAGGCATCTTACAGTTCAGACTTACAGTCTGGTTAAACTGAATGAAATCTCGGAGATAACTAATATTAGGGTGGAGATAACTAATATTAGATAACTAATATTGGGAGGTGGATCTCAACACATCTAATATGAAAGGCTCATTCAAGGCAAAAGCAGCAACAGTCTAAAGGCAGGATTCTATAGCCTTATAGTCAAGCATCAGACAACCAGAATCCTCCATGGTGGTGGCTGAACCCAAGACCATTTAGGCATCAAACCTCGGGCATCCCTCAGAACTTAAGGGCTTGCTAGATTTTTATATCATATTCATACACAGACAGGGAATGTCTCTGAAACATTCTAGCCAATCAATATATATTGAATAATGCTAATTCCACCAGTAAGAGCCCACTTTCAACATTCATTATGCTAAATTAACAGATTACTCAGCTCACTACTGAAAAAGCTCATTGCTAACATTCATTATGCTACTTAGAAAAGCATCTAGTGCTGATTACAGAGAAAGATAACTGAAGCCCTTATAATAACTGTATCTGGAATTGGGCCTTTCTGATATGATGCTAGCTAACCATTCTGGGGTTTAAGTCCCCAGTTAAGAAAATGACAGCCTCTGGGGTATCTTACACTACCCAATATATGCAAAATAACTCACTGCTTTTGCTAAAGCACTTTAAAAGGAGTTACATTTAATAGGGGGCAGAGAAGAGACTTCTTTAGTATTTATAGTCCATCCCATTCTTAATTGCATTTATTATTTCAATTGATTGCTTAAAAGAAATTTCAAAGGCATGGTTACAACTGATTCTCTCTCTCTTTTTTCTTTTAAGATTTTATTTATTTATTTGACAGAGAGAGCGAGATTACAAGTGGGCAGAGAGGCAGGCAGAGAGGAGGAAAGCAGGCTCCCTGCTTAGCAGAGAGCCCAATGCGGGGCTCGATCCCAGGACCCTGAGACCATGACCTGAGCCAAAGGCAGAGGCTCTAACTCACTGAGCCACCCAGGCGCCTCACAACTGATTCTCAAGAAATACAAAGTCATTAGCCAAAATGCTATATCCCTGCCATAGAAAAATAGGCTTTCTTTTGAATTTTATCTTTCTCTTTAGAAGGTGATGGAAGAAATATTAAAAATAGAATTCTTAAAATCAGAGCTTTAGGGGTCATTTAGGTCAGCCCTCCCACTTAAGAGAAGATTACACACATACAACACCAGTGACAGCTGGTTTTCTAACCCGGAGCTGTCATGTCCATTAGTGCAGGACCACGTCCGCCAGTGCAGTCAGTGCACTGCACAACTGTGTGACTTTTCCATGGACACTAATTCATTCTTTGCTGCAGTGCTCACAGTTTCATAAAGTAGTCCATTTCTTTTTTGGTAGCTCTGTCACAGTAGTTTTGCTTCTGTCTAGCAAAATCGTCCTCCTACAATTTAAACTCATAGTTCTCATTCATATTTTTTTATGTAGGTGCCATTTCTTCACAGTGGTTTCAAACATTGAAACAGAAGTCTCATGTAGTTTCTTTTTTTATTTTATGATTTTTTAAAGATTTTATTTATTTATTTGACAGAGAGAAATCACAAGTAGGCAGAGAGGCAGGCAGAGAGAGAGGAGGGAGCAGGCTCCCCACTGAGCAGACAGCCCGATGCGGGCCTCGATCCCAGGACCCTGAGATCATGACCTGAGCTGAAGGCAGAGGCTGTAACCCACTGAGCCACCCAGGCGTCCCTCCTGTAGTTTCTTTACCATACAAAATATTCATATATCTTTCAACCTTTCTCCAAGTGACCCTTTGGACTTGAGTTTGTTTTAAAATACAGGGTATAGAATTAAATGCAATACTCTCAGTACAGAGCACTTTGAAACTTCTAATCCCCATGAGCTGAGAAGTCTATGCTCTTATTACATAAAATAGCCTAAGATTGTTTTAGATCTTAACCAGTTTCATCATGCTATTTTAAAAACTCAAGCTTGTGGTCAGCTAAAACCCTCAGATCATTTTTCATATCAAGGCCCCAAATGGCAGATTTCTAATCAGCAGACTGCGTTATGTTCTTGTAACTTTTAGGTGACCATGGCGATTACTTCCGGCTCCTGCTTCCAGGTACCTACACTGTCACTGCCACAGCACCTGGATTCGACCCAGAGACAGTGACTGTGACTGTGGGTCCTGGGGAACCAAAAGTGGTGAGTTAGGCTGACCTTCACAGAGCACTGTAATAATCACTTACAACCTATTGCATGGTTCTAGTCTCTGCCGAGCTTCCTTCTTTCACTTAAAAAAAAAAAAATTGGGCGCCTGGGTGACTCAGTGGGTTAAAGCCTCTGCTTTCGGCTCAGGTCATGATCTCAGCGTCCTCGGATGGAGGCCCGCATCAGGCTCTCTGCTCAGCAGGGAGCCTGCTTCCTCCTCTTCCTGTCTCTCTGCCTGCCTCTCTGCCTACTTGTAATCTCTCTCTCTGTGTCAAATAAATAAATAAAATCTTTAAAAAAAAAGAAAAAAAGGATTTAAAAAAAAATTCATTGCTCTCATATGCTTATTTTTCTCCTGTCATTCTATTACATCCTTCCCATTTCCTTTTGGCTTTTTCTCTTTCTTCTGTTTAACATAGCATAATGATGAAAAGCACTCTTATAAATCTGGCTCATTTGTCCACGGACCTTGGACAAATTACCTATTCAGTCTTCCTTCATTTTTTTCCTCTGTAAATTGGTGATAACAGCACCTCCTTTGTAAGAGGTTGGGATGAGAAAATGCATATAAAGCATTTAGTACAGTGACCTACATATCGAAAGTGCTCAACAAATGCTACTTTGTAAATCCCAGAGACCTTGTCCAGATACTCACACCCCTGATACTCACACCCCTGGGTGGCATGCTTCTGTGCCATAGCTGGGACTACCACCAGATGGCACTCTAGCCCCTCCTGGTGCCCTGTGTGCCAGTCTTAGGCTACTCATCTCAGCAAGAGCCAGCTGTTCTCCAGGATTCCACTCTCCATGGCTGTCTCTTAGAGGTAGGATGAAAAGCAAGGAAATTTTTTGACCTACCTGCTGGACCTTTTCAGCCTTGCTTATCTTAGATTAGGATCTCTGAGCTAAAAAACCTCAGACATTATCGACGCTAATCTTCAGATTTCTCAAATGGGGAAAAGGTAATGAGGCAGTCCTTTTTAACAAGTACCTATGGACCTTGTTTCCCACAAGTCCTCTCATCCCTAGGGCCTCCTCACTCTGTCCAGCTCCTT
Organism: Ailurus styani; assembly: GCA_002007465.1. NCBI lineage: Eukaryota > Metazoa > Chordata > Mammalia > Carnivora > Ailuridae > Ailurus > Ailurus styani. The sequence continues at coordinate 507,553 of LNAC01000232.1, read as the reverse complement.
CTGTATACAACCCTGGAGCTTAGCCTACCCCCTTGTCCCTTTCCCTGTTAACTCTGTGCATGCAGTCAAGGACCTTGTTTTTTTCAAATACAGTTACAAATACCATTTACTGAATGGTTATTATATATGAGACACAATATGAGAGCTTTCCAGAATGATCTCATTTAACCTTAACAACAACTCTGTCAGGGACATGTCAGTATTACCACTTATGGGCAAGGAAACTGTAACTCTGAGAAGGTAAGAAGCATGTCCAGTGTCACACAGCCAGTAAGTGGAGCCACCACTGCAAACCTCTCTTGGGACTTCAAGGCTGCCTTCTTAGCCAGCATGTTACAGAGCCTCATACTAAGCTTACTACCTGTGTTCATAACCCCTTATTTTAACACAAGGATCCAAATAAAGAGTTCCTTACCTCCTCTGAAAAGTCCTCTGAAATTTCTAGATGGTTCCCCCTTTCCCCTCTCTTCCCTCTATTCCTAGCACCTGCATATTATAAACTACTTCTATTTGTAGATGCAGGAAGCAAAGACTAATTCTGCCATGGCAGCCTGTTATCTGGTCCCAGTTTCCCAACCAACTCCCCCCCCACCCCTTTTTTAAATTTAAAATCAATTTAAGTAACATATAGTGTATTATTAGTTTCAGAGGTAGAATTTAGGAATTCATCTGTTGCATGTAACACCCAGTGCTCATTACATCCCATGCCCTCCCTAATGCCTATCACCCAGTTACCCCATTCCCTGACCACCTCCCCGCAAGCAACCTTCAGTTTGTTTCCTATAGTTAAGAGTTTTATGGTTTGTCTCCCTCTCTGATTTCATCTTATTTTATTCTTCTTCCCTTCTCCTGTGTTTATCTGTTTTATTTCTTAAATTCCACATATAAGTGAAATCTCACATCTTCTTTATCCATTCATCTGTCAAGGGATCTCTGGGCTCTTTCCATAGTTTGGCTATTGTGGACATTGCTGCTATAAATATTGGGGTGCAGGTGCCCCTTCTAATCACTATGTTTGTATCCTTTGGATAAATACCTAGTATTGCAATTGCTGGGTCATAGGGTAGCTCTGTGTTTAACTTCTTGGGGAACCTCCACACTGTTTTCCAGAGTGGCTGCACCAGCTCGCATTCCCACCAACAGTGTAGGAGGGTTCTCCTTTCTCCGCATCCTCGCTAACATCTGCCATTTCCTGAGTTGTTCATTTTAGCCATTCTGACTGGTGTGAGGTGGTATCTCATTGTGGTTTTGATCTGTATTTCCTTGATGCCAAGTGATGTAGGGCATTTTTTCATGTGTCTGTTGGCCATTTAGATGTCTTCTTTGGAGAAATGTCTGCTCGTGTCTTCTGCCCATTTCTTGATTTGATTATTTGTTCTTTAGGTGTTGAGTTTGATAAGTTCTTTATAGATTTTAGATACTAGCCCTCTGTCTGATAAGACATTTGCAAATATCTTCTCCAGTCTCTTTTTCTTGTTCTACCCTAAAATCTAATGACTGATCAGCAGCTGCATGTGCAAGCCCGGCCTTACAGGTGCTCTTCAGTGTCAGATTCGAACAACGGCAAATCTGCTCAAGTAATGTACTCTCCTGCAAAAGATTTCACTTTCTTTGTCATATAGCCTTTAAATAAATAATATAACCTATCATGTGTCAAATATAACCCAGAAGGAAAAAAATTGTCTTTTGGATATAATTCCCAGAGAGAAAACCCGCGAAGAATCCGTTTGTTGATCTCAGTAGAGCCTCTCTCTTCATTTTGAAGCAGAGATCCATCTGGCTGGGGAGACAAAAAAAAGATTGTTTACTAGAGGGTTTTCATGTTACAGTTAAGACTCTTTCAAATATCTTCCAGAGTCATCCAGTATCCTCTTTGCTTTTCCCCACATCTGGCTAGATGTCAGGTTCTTTTCCTTTTTCTCTGTTCTTCCCTCGTTTTGTTGCCTTCTCTCTCTCTCTCTCTCTCTCTCTCTCTCTCTCTCTCTCTCTCTCTCTTTCCTAGATCTCTGAATTACTATACACGAAATGGTAATGACACAGTACAGTTAACTCTGATTCCCTCTACTTTGGAGAACTAGCAGAAAAGCTGGCTATGGGTTTTTGTGGAAGAGGCAGAAAATAACCCCATGGAGAGCTCTCTTGTCTGTTGTTCAACTCCCAGCTGGCTTCAGCAAAATTCTTCCAAGGGCCTGAAAGCCAAGGATCCCTCAGGGGAGTGTGGTTAGAACACTGTGCCACTCCCTCTCACTAGGACAGTTCCACAGCCAGCAGATCCTACACTTGTCAGTCAGAAGCATCTTTAGGTCTGCATGCCAGGGCCAGAGGGCAAGTTTCAATGTATTGCTGGAAAGGATACATTCCTTGCACGTGGAAATTTAGAACTGAAGAATCCATGTAATAATCTGTATCATCTCTACTATCTATATTTTCAAGCAATTATGGCAGCAAGTTTCAATCTGAAGGTCTGAGGTATTCATTGACATGCCTGAGCACAGCTCCTGTGATTCACATGTTGGCATAAAGGGGATCGTTATGGCACCATCAATCATAGCTCCTGTCCTAGGCGACAGTATTAGTGAAATTGTTGTTTGAGGTATAGATGTTATTTTCTTCTAATACTTATAGAATAAGTATTTATAGAATACTTTATAGAATAAATTTACATTAAGTTCATCCAGGTGTACCCTGTGTATCACCAGTGACTATATACCACTTCTTGGGACCATTAGCCAAGCCTGACACAATCAGGGCTGCTGTAATAATGTTCCTTAGTCCCCTGCCCTCAGGACCTGGAACTGTGGGGAAACCAGGTCCAAGCAGGTCTTCCCCAATTTCAATTCCAGGAAATAGAAAACTGACTCTGCTTCTTTTTTTCTTCCAGGTTAACTTCCATCTCAAGAGAAGCATCCCTCAAGCAACCCCAACGAGGAGAGTTCCCAACTCAGGACATGGAGGCAGAGTCTTACCAAAGCAAGTGCAGTCCCAGGTCAGCTAGGAGGGGGGAGATGGAGATGATGCAGCCCCAGAGAGTCCCTGCCTGAGATCCACAGTGCTGGGGCCACACAGTAGAAAGGCTTGTCCCTGCTTTCCCATCAGATGAAGCTTTCTTTCTATTTTATTATCTGGGACATATTTAAATATAACCATATTCAGAACAATTCAGAATGGTCTCTGTTCCCGGGGTCAGATCCTCTGGTGTGGCGGTGCGTTCTTTCAGTGGATTCAGTAAGATTTTCCGATTCTGGGGCTATGGTTTAGATCCAGAAAGCTCCACGTCAGTCCACACTGCATCTGGAGACCAGCTGGCTGGTTGGCCTGTCTACCTCCAGAGTCTAGCCCCAAGCCTGCAACATAGCAGGCACTCAAGGGAGATTTTGGAATGAATGGCTGAAAGGCTGAGGTGATTCAACATTGATGTTGTTCCCACAGCAAGGCCAGGGGACCAAGTCTTTGGAAATTCCGGAGGACTATTTCAGCAACTGCCAATAGTTTCTTAATAAGAAAAGGACTTGACCTAGAGACTGCTCTTCATTTTCGTGCCTGGGTATTTTACACAGCATGTATCTTTCAAAACAGTTTCTGGGTTTGTAAGTGTAATGCAGATGCCGCTATGGAATGACTCAGTTCTCTCCCTGTGCCAGGGCTACCCAACACTGCCCATCTCTCTGAGTTCCCCAGGACCCATCTGTAGTAAATGTGTTATCGAGGAAGGAGATGTTAGTAAAGATTTTGAAGAGATGTGTAATCATGAGCACACAGGTTCACAAACTCCCATCAGGTATGTTGGAGTTCCGGAGTCCCCTGTCCTTGGGGCTTGGTGAGAGTTCTTTCCCAGGCACCCATTTCAGAGCCCATCCTCAGGGAGACAGGGCAAGCTCCAGTTTCCTCCACTTGTTCCACATCCCCTCACTCTGTCTACCTTTCCCACCCCGGCCTGTAACTAACTAACTAACTAACTAACTAACAAACAAACTAACTAACTAACAAACATTGAGTAATTTTGCTCCTTTCAAGAAATATTTCCACGCCCATCAGAAAACAAAAGGTGCTTACCTGTGACAACCCACCCTCTTCAGGAGGCCAGTCAAGACTATGATTAATGCAATTTATATTTCTGTGACTTTAGTAATCTCTCAATCTGTGGTCAAAAGGAAAACAGAAGAAAATGTATCTTTTCCCATTTAAAAAGGGATTTCTCTCCTCAGGTGATTAATGCTTTCTCTGAACTTTTCCTTTCTTCCCGATTTGAATCCCACATTCCTTGGTTTTCTTTTTGTTTTTAGAAAGCAGCAACTTCTTGAGAGGGCTCAGTGGAATTCTATGCCTGAGGTGCCATATGCACTTGGTTTACCCAGATTGTTTGAATATCACTTGCTTTGTTTTCAGGTTCCCTGATACATGGTCACTTAGCAGAGCTGATACTTGCAAGTATAGTCATAGTGTTTTCCCTGACACAGCCACATACTTTCATTCATCCATTCATCATTCATTCATTCAGGGGACATGTATGAATCCTTGCTCAATGTGAAGAATACAAATATATATATATAAGATACAGGTGACTTTGGGCAGCTACAATCTAGTTGGGAAGATGATAGGTCATTACACTGCATTGTGATGATTGCTGTGATTCAGTAAACTCTGGGTAGGGGGTGGGAAGGTCCCTACTATGGTCTTGGGACGATAAGGCAGGAAAGGCATCCCAGAGCTAGTGAAGTCTAAGGTGAGATGTAATAAGGTCAGATAAAGAGACACTGACCGGTGGAAAGAAATGGGAAGCAAGTGAGAGGGCAGGGTGAGGGACTGAGCAGAGAGGCAAAAGCCAAAAGCCTGAGGCCAGTGGGGTGGGGAGGGACAGATCACAAAGGACCTTTGAACTATTATCACAGTTTGGACTTTATCCTGGAAAGAACAAGGAGCCCTTGAAGGGTTCTGCTCAGGGAGTGGCAGGATTAGATTTAGAATGATCACCCTGGCTGTAGCCTTAAGAGCTGGCTGCCCCAGGGGCAGGACCGAGTCGGTGAGGAGCCTGCTGAAAACCTGCTGAGAGGGCGCCTGGGTGGCTCAGTGGGTTAAAGCCTCTGCCTTTGGCTCAAGTCATGATCTCAGGGTCCTGGGATCGAGGCCCCCATCAGGCTCCCTGCTCGGCAGGGAGCCTGCTTCCTCCTCTCTGTGCCTGCCTCTCTGCCTACTTGTGATCTCTCTCTCTCTGTCAAATAAATAAATAAAATCTTTAAAAAAAAAACAAACAGCTGAGAGGGTAGTCTGAACCTGGGCAGGGCAACATGACAGGGAAACAAATCAGTCATTTTAGGTGAATCAAAAGGAAGATTATCTGGGGTGGGCCTGACCTAATCAGACGAGCCCTTTACAAACAGTTTCTCTGCCTGCCCTGGGAGGAAGAAAGCCTATGGCTAGGTTGTGAACTGCCTGTGGGGAGGAGCATCCCCTAGAAACTGAGAATGTACCCAGACAACAGCTAGCAAGAAAATGGGGATCGTAGTCCTACACCTCAAGGAAATGAGTTGTGCAATAATCTGAATAAGCCTGGGCAACACTTGAGGGCAGCCTTGTGAGACCAGAGCAGAGGATCCAGCCAAACCATGCCCAGACTCCCGCAACATAGTATGTTTGTACTGTTTTAAGTCTCTGATTTGTTATGCAGTGATAGAAATAAGCAGTTATGCAGTAATAGATTTGTTATGCAGTAACAGAAGAGGAATATGGAAACTATTTCAATTGTTTTCTGTAAACTAGTTTGGATATAAATAGATAAAACACAAATAACCAATTGTGGTCATTGTACTGAGAGGTACACCTTGAGTGAATGTATATAAAGCACAGCACAGGAAAAAACAAAAAATATATAACTCTTTTTAAAGAAGAGGGCTGCCATAGTCAACTTGACCCCGGAGGTGACTGTGACATTTTCTCTCTCTGAAGGGACATGTCTCTTACAGCAAGGATTTTAGCTTTTGAATAACTATAGTGTCTTGCCTCAAATAGTTCCCATTATTTGTACCAATTGCTTGTCACCGGACTGGGAGCATGCACCATTGGCACGAAAACTAAAACAAGAAAAAGGTAAAGGGTCTCCAGAGACTTTATAGATAGAATCGTTCTTCATATGAGGGCTCTTCTCCCTTTCCCAAAGGATCAAAAATCAATAAACAACGTGCAACATCCCAAGCTCTTCCATTCACTTCAGGACACTTTGAAGGAAAAGCAAGAGCAGGAACCCTTGTAAATAGCCAAACAGTTTGAAATCTGATTCTAAAACAATTAGATCCCAATACAGTAGTGTCAATTTTTTATCTGTTAAAGATCCAGGATATGAATTCATGTATTGATTTGGTCATCTGACAAACGTTGGGTTCCATTTATAAATCAGACCCTGTGTTAAGAGTAGGGGAAGCAGTGGGTGAACCAGAGAGATGTGGTTCCTCCCTTTTTTTGAAGTTAGAAGGATGTGGAGGAGAGACAACAAAACAAGTTAATAAGCACAGAAAAAGAACTAGTGTCTGAGAAAGTGCTGAGAGAGGAAATGCCAGGGGGAGTCTATCTGAGATCGGATGGTTATGGACAACTTCTCTGAAGAGGTGATGTGTAAAGGGTAAGAAAAAGGAAGGCTTACAGAGAATAGGAATAAAAGTTTCAGGCAGAAGGAAGAACAAGCCCAAGGACCCTGTGGCAGGAAAGAGCCTGGCTGGTCCTAGCGGCATCTCTTTCTAAGGATGTGTGTGTGTGTATGTGTGTGTGTGTGTGTGTGTGTGTGTGTGTGTGTGTGTGTGTGTGTGTGTTTAGCTTCCCGATCTATGATCTAACTTGCTAAAAGCCTAACCCAGCATAGGTCCAAGGCATGGGATACCATCCAAACCACACTGAGTCTAGTCATAAGTGAACCAATAAGATTCACTTTTTCCATGGCCACAGGGAACACCCCAAGCCGAAACAGCCATCTCAAAAACAAGGATCAAGAAAGTGGGACAGCATGGCTTGGGACAAATCAGACGTCAGACATCAAAGTTCATGTGTCCAGAACCTCCTCTTCACATATGTGGTACTATGATTTATCTAAAACACATGTTTCCAGCATACACCCGGCACAACACTATCATGCCCACCTCTGTTCTGGAATATTACTTCATTTCTACTTTAACACTAAGCTCATTCTGGCTATTAAACCATGAGTAAACATTCCCCCTGGGCAAATGCCTAAGCAAACATCAATTCTCTCTCTCCTCCCAAAAAGTTAAATTCCACTATTTAGAAAGGCTTTTTATTTTTTTCTCTCACTTTTTCTTATTCCTCCCCTCACTGAATGTGTTGCCCCACTCTCCTTCCTCTCATGGATCTTTCCTTCGGCTACCTTCTTTCTCTTCACGTCCCACCATTCCCTGAGCACTTTCACCCTCATCCCATCAAGTCCTCGGTACACGAGGGATGTAGCATCACTCAGAAGAGGGGACCTAGAGCCATTACAGAACAGGGGACAAGCACCAAGGAGAAGCCCTTGGGTGGGCTTTTTTTCCCTGCTGACATGCCACTTCCTACTGCATGGGAATTTATTTGGGGAATTTATTTATTTAGGGAATTTATTTGCCAGGGAAGAGGCAAATAAAATCATCACTTGCATCCATGCCTACCCCCTGAGGAAGAGGAACGAAAGACCTCTTTGACTTGCTTTCAGAGAGTCCATGTGAGGCCTTTGGAATGAAGAGTCCTTCCTGGGCATTAGATCAAAGGAATCAAGTGAGTTTCCTTAATGCTTTCTGGACTCAGATGAAGTATAAATAAACTAAGAAAAGGACCACAACTTTTATTGTATATCCAAATACTGTATTTTACATGCTGTAGTTTATAGCAGACTTTTATTTCACGGGCTGATAAAAAACATTTTTAAGTGGAGGGTGCTATGGACTGGAGGTTTGTGTCCTCCCCAGAATTCAAATTCTGAATTTGAAGCCATAATATAATGGCATTTGGAGGTGGAGCCTGTGGGAGATAATTAGGTCATGCGAGTGGAGCCCCCACCATGGGATTCATGTCCTTATGAGAAGAGGAAGAGAGCTACCTTTTCTCTCTGTCTACCATGTGAGCCTACAACAAGAAGAAGGCCATTTACGGGCCAGGAAGCAAGTTCTCACCGGAATCGGCCAGGCTGACATGCTGATGGCAGACTTCCCAACCTCCAGAACTGTGAGAAATAAGCATTTGTTGTTTAAGCCTATGGTAATTTGTTAGAGCAGCTGGAGCAGACCAAGACGAAGGATAGATAAAGGGCCCACTAACGTTCTCATTTTCTATTAAGGACAGTTAGAAAAATACAATTGCTATCTGTCATTGCCATCAATTCATAAATGCTTGAATGCCCCAAATTAGGTAAGATATAATGTCAGGATAGAGGGTCTTATAAATCAAATTTTTTTTTTTTAAAGATTTTATTTATTCATTTGACACAGAGAGAGAGATCACAAGTAGGCAGAGAGGCAGGCAGAGAGAGAGGAGAGAGGAGGAAGCAGGCTCCCCGCTGAGCAGAGAGCCCGATGTGGGCCTCGATCCCAGGACCCTGGGATCATGACCTGAGCCGAAGGCAGCGGCTTTAACCCACTGAGCCACCCAGGCGCCCTAAATCAAATTTTTTTCCTCACTTTGGTGGGGAACAATAAATGCTTTATCTCGAGCTGGCATTTGTGAGCCAGTAGTTTATGTTTAAAGATTTTATATACTTATTTGTCAGAGAGAGAGAGAGAGACCTCACAAGCAGGGGGAGCAGCAGGCAGGGGGAGAAGCAGGCTGAGCAGGGAGCAAGATGCAGGACTCAATCCCAGGACTCTGGGATCATGACCTGAGACAAAGGCAGATGCTTAACTGACTGAGCCACCCAGGCATCCCTGGACCAGTAGTTTAAAGATGGGACACCAGTGGCTCAAATAACTCAAAATTTGTGAGAGGAGTTTTCAGGCATGTCTGGATCCAGGTGCCCCAGGACACTTTCTCCATTTCTTGATTTCATTATCTTCAGTGGTGACTTCATTCTCATTTGGGCTCTCCCACAAGCGGACCAGATGTCCATCAGCAGCTTCAAGCTTGTATTTTACCAGCCTAGCAATGAACTATTGATGCTTGGGCCTGACTCTCAACAGCACAAATTGGGTTATGTGCCTGTCTCTGAAACTATCATAGTGACTCTAACTGGTCAGTCTGGGGTCATATGCCCAACTCCCGGAAGGCAGAAGGGGGCTAAGGGTGACTAATAAATAGTACAGTCAACCCTTGAACATCAAGGGGACTTGGGGTACCAACCCCACTGCCCTGTGCAGTTGAAAATCATGTATAACTTTTGACTTCCCAAAAGCTTAACTACTAATACCCTACTGTTGACCAGAAGCCTTACCAATGAAACAGTTGTATTTATGACATAATAGTCATAAATAGTCAATACGTGTTTCATATGTTATATATACTGCATTCTCACAATAAAATAAGCCAGAGAAAAGAAAACATTATTAGGAAAAATCATAAGGAAGGGGTGCCTGGGTGGCTCAATCAGTTAAGCCTCTGCCTTCAGCTCAGGTCATGATCTCAGGGTCCTGGGATGGAGCCCCACATCGGGCTCCCAGGGAGCCTGCTTCTCCCTCTCCCTCTGCTCCTCCCCTGGCTCGTGCTCTCTCTCACCCACTCTTTCAAATAAATAAAATCTTAAAAAAAAACATAGGGAAGAGAAAATGCATTTACAGTACTATACTGTATTTATCAGAAATAATCTATATATAAGTGGACCCATGCAGTTCAAATGCATGTCATTCAAGTGTCAACTGTATAGGAGAGTTGGTTCCTTTTTTTAAAAAAAATAAAAAAACTGTTTCAAATAAAGAAGAATCAATGATTACAGACAAAAATAACAAAAGAGCATTACAATTCTATTACATTCAAGAACCATTTTAATTTTACTATGACTCTTCAGTCAAGTGAATTCAATCATTCAACAAACATTTATTAAGTACACCTATGTGCCAGGCACTTTGATAGTCAATAAGGATGCAAAGATAAATTTGTAGTCCTTTCCTTCAATGAACTCACCATCTGTGAGGAGAGTGAGTGATACTTTTTACAATAGTGTGTAAGCAATTGGAGGTCAGTCCCATCAAAGGCCAAAGAATCATAATCCCTGTTGTCATTCAGTCCTACTTTGGCTAATGTAGGCCTGACTGAGTACCCTATGAAATCAGATGTCTCTTTCCTGTGAAACACTGTACACTAATTCAAACAGATAATTATCATACAGGAGGTGAGGGTGTGGGGGAATGTGAACTTGACCACAGTACAAGAAATAACAATGTGGCCCAGCTGCTTAAACAGGCAAGGCATTCCCAGACTGTACTAGAAAAAGCACAGCATTACATCAAAAGAGCATAACCCCACCAGGTCCCACAGGGGTCAGGCTTCCTCTGGAGTGTGGTATACAGTTCCTGGTATGTTTTCAGGAAAGACACGAAGGTCATGACATCACTAAGCCTCATGGACACACCAGGATAAAATATTGCCAAGGGAAGACAAACATCGCCAATTCAAAGAAAAGTTTTGAAATCAGTTAAGTGGGGAGCCCACATTGCACAGTGGAAAGACTGTGATATTAGCAGATGCTGGTTTGAATCCTAGCTTTGTCCTCTACAAGCTCTGTTTTCTTGGGCAAATCAGGTATTTCCCAAGGTGTGGGTAAATAATCATGGGTAGTACTCAAAATGTTTTTCAGGATAATTCAGGTGGTGCAGGAGCCCATTTTAGGTTATGCTCTGACCCAATAATCACTTGGCGAAAATCACTTAGTGAAAAACTTGTTCTCTTACCAATTTCTTTAGATCCTTCTGAGTATGTCAGCAGAAAGTTTCTGTTTTATCCTAGCTCTCTAACACTGGCTACTTTCATTTTTTAACAAATGCAGAGTAGACCTCAAATTCAAAATTAAAATTTACTAACAATTTTATTTCCACTATATTTATTTTAAAGATTACCTTCTATGAATTACAATCTATACTGGCTTTGCATTTATGGGAGTGGGGCAAAGTTTCCCTTAAAAAAGTGAGTAAATTTAAATAAAAACATTGAACAATAAAATAGGTAGTATGCCAATTTGTCAAGAATTATTATGATGGTTTTTTGAGAGTACCAGATTATAGCAAAAAGTGGCACAGGAATGGTTAAAGTGTGGGAAGTGTGGGAAGCACTAGGCAAGCCAGGTACTCAACCTCGCAGAGCCTCAATGCCTCATTTACAAGCTAAGGATTACAATAACTACCTGGCTGGATTGTTGTCATGATACATACTAGGAAAAAGCAACCAATATTATTTGGAAAAGGAAGAGATAAGCTTGGTTATCTTGTTTCATTAATGCAGACAACCAGAAAAAGAAAAGAAAGATGATTTATAAATTTATAAAATACTTTGTAAAAATTATGGATTCTATTCAGATGGAGAATCTATTTCTTAGGAAATAGAAAAAAATAAATATTTTTCCAACCAATAGAAGAAAAAAAAGATAAGATACAGTAGGCTCTTAACTGAAGGCCAGGTCTCGATAAACATTTACTATAAAATTGTCTTCATGGGGCAGCTGGGCGGCTCAAGTGGTTAAGTGTCCTACTCTTGATTTCTGCTCAGGTCATAATCTCAGGGTTGTGAGATGGAGCCCTGTCAGGTGTCATACTCTGCGGGGAGGGAGGCTGCTTGAGATTCTCTCTTTCCCTCTCCCTGTTCCCTTCCCCCCTGCTCTCTCTGTCTCTGTCTCTCTCTAAAATAAATAAATAAATCTTAAAAAAATAATACAATAAAATTGTTTTCAGTTTTTCAGCTACCCTTTTCTTTCTACTATTTCCTTCTAGATCCCCAGATACTTTCTCTCTTGTCTTCTCACGAAAATAGTAAAGGAATATCACTTAGATATATTAAAAAATGAGTTTTTCCCCAAAGTATTACTTCAACGAAGCACTTGCATTTTAAGGTAGATTTGTTTACCTATTTGATTTTTACTTCTAATTATAAAGGATTCTTTATTCCTCATTGAACCACTTTCAAGCTTCTGCAAATAGGAAGAGAAGGAGCCTGTAGGAAACACTCCATATATAAGAAGAGCCCTGAAAATACACATGATAGGGTCTTTTCTTAGAACTCAGAAGTTTCCTTACAAGGTCTTTCTCTTCTAGGAAGAACAAACCAGGGATTGGCTTTACTCTTACCCCCTAGGGTCTATGCATAGATGGAACCAAATAGCCTCTGAGGTCTTCTTATAGGAATTGGGCTGGTCCTAGCTCTGGACAGATGCCCTGCCCCCAGAATCAGCCTGACTTCTCCTCTAAGAAAGTATACCCCCCAAGCCCTTCCTTCCTCCATCCAACCTGAGTCCTCTCCTTTCTGTCCTGGGACATTCTGGCACCATTTTGATGAAAGAGTAATAATATTTCCAAGTGATGTTTCTCCCTTCTCTGACCTCATAGAATACAGCTCTATAGATATGGTGTGTATATATATACATATATATATACATATATTTATATACACACATATGTATATCCATTAGATATATATACACATATGTATATATATGTGTATATATATCTAATGTATCATATGTGTATATATATCTAATGGAATATTATGCAGCCATCAAAAAAACCCCAAAATCTTGCCATTTGCAACAATGTGGATGGAACTGGAGGTTATATGGAAGTGAAATAAGTTAATCAGAGAAAGACAATTATATATCTCACTGATAGGAGGTATTTGAGAAACAAGACAGAGGACCATAGGGGAAGGGAGGGAAAAATGAAATAAGATGAAACCAGAGAGGGAGACAAACCATAAGGGACTCTTAATCTCAGGAAACAAACTGAGGGTTGCTGGAGGGGAGGGGATGGAAGGGATGGGGTGGCTGGTGATGGATATTGGGGAGGGTATGTGCTATGGTGAGTGCTGTAAATTGTGTAAGACTGATGAATCGCAGACCTGTACTCCTGAAACAAATAATACATTATATTTTAATTTAAAAAATGCAGTTTAAATAGTAAAAAAAAAAAAGAATGCAGATCTATGCCTTCTATATTCTCTCACAGAGACCTTAAAACACAACTTTGATGGGGAAACAAAGGCAGAAGAAAAATTATTAAATTTCCTTACTACTTACAACCCATTGACAAGTTCTTGAAACAGGCAGAGTGACATTCCTCTGGGAACTCAGCTGTCTCGATGTTAATACTTCGCTAAGGGCAAAAGGCAATCTTAGCCCAATCCCCAGGATCCTGTAAGTCTACTTTAACATATAAAATTCCTTTGGGGCGCCTGGGTGGCTCAGTTGGTTAAGCATCTGCCTTCAGCTCAGGTCATGATCTCAGGGTCCTGGGATTGAGCTCCATGTAGCGCTCCCTGCTCAGTGGGGAGCCTGCTTCTCCCTCTCCCACTGCCTGGCGCTTCTCCTGCTTGTTCTCCCTCCTACCCCTTCTCTCTGTCAAATAAATAAAATCTTTAAAACAAAATTCCTTTGGAACCTTCATCTCTACCCCCCAAGATACATGTTGGCAATCATCCTCCAAATATATGACACACTGATAGACATCTGAAGACTCTCATGACTGAGTTTTTAGTAAACAGTAATAAATGATGTTTTCCTAACAATAACAAGCCCCCTCGGGATCCTGGAAACATTGTTTCCAAAATACCTGTGAGGCTTCTGCTACCCCTAACCCTCTCCCAGCTTGAAAATATAATGGGCCACTCCCCGTGACCCCAGTGTAGCTTCTCTTTTCTGTCCATGGGTCCTGTCCCTGTGCTTTAATAAAATCACCTTTTTGTACCAAAGACATCTCAGGAATTCTTTCTTGGCCTTTGGCTCAGGACCTCACCAACATTAAAAAACTACATTACCTTTAACAATAGAAATAGGAATATATTATTTTATCTGCACTGTTTTTTTGTTTTTTGTTTTTTTTTTAAGTGCTGGACCCCTGGCTATTCAAAGACTCACCACAAGCAAGGCCAACTTAGTTTAGTTTCAGCAGCTTGCTACTTTCATCAGCTTGCCATCACTAGCAACATCTTGTGGCTGTGACGTGACGCATTCCAGAGGGAAGCCAGGGGCAGTTGGCTTTGATTTGGGGCCAAGCCATGCCAAACTGTTAGTGATGCCACCCATCATAGCAGTAACAGACACGTTAGAGGCCGTATGCCCTGACAGGTTTGGGTTCAGACATGAGAGACCAAAAAATGACACAACTAGGGGCTCCTGCATGGTTCAGTCGGTTAATCGTCCAGCTCTTGATTTTGGCTCAGGTCGTGCACTCTCTCTCTGGAATAAATAAATCTTAAAAAACAAACAAACAAAAACACGAAATGCTTGAGGGGCACCCGGGTGGCTCAGTCGGTTAAGTGACCCACTCTTGGATTTCACTTGGGTCACGATCTTGGTGGCGAAATCAGGACCCTTTTGGGATTCTCCCCCTGGCAGAATCTGCTCAAGGGTCTCTCTCTCCCTCTCCCTCTCCTGCTGCGCCTCCCCTCCGCATGCTCTCTCTTTCTCTAAAACAAACAAACAAACAAGATCTTTAAAATGAAATGCTCAAGTTCTATTTAATCCTGATCTCATACAACATATTTGACTCTGTCCAAGAAACATTAGAAAAGTATATGCAGAAAACACAAAATTGTGGTTAACGAAACAGTAACAGTATCTTCAAAAATAAAGGCAATAAGCTTGGAATATTAATTATTTATTCTTAGGAAGAAAAGTCACTGTTCTACAGACAAATGAAGCATTTGATAACAGTTTTTGTTAAAGCCAAAAATACTTATATTTTACCAGAGAGTTTTCTGCCCACAATGTTCACATGAGGCAAAAAAGCAAAGGAGGAGAAGCGTATGGCTGTTCCTCAAAAAATGAAACCTAGAATTACCGTGTGATCCAGCAATTCTATTTCTGGAGGTATACCCAAAACAATTGAAAGCAGGGTTTCAAACATATTTATTTGTACATCCATGTTCGTAGCAACTTGATTCGTGACAGTCCAAAAGTAGAAGCAAACCTTGGATGGAACAAGTCCAGTGACCCAGGAACGGATGGGCAGAAGGTTGTACGGCACAAGGGAATACTCTTCTGACACACGGTACAGGGTAGATGAACCTTGAAGACGTTATGCTAAGTGAGTAAGCGGGTCACGAAAGGACGGATGCAGGATTCCACTCGTAGGAGGGATCTGGAGTAGTCAAATCCACAGAGACACAAGGTGGAATGGAGGCTGTCAGGGGCCGGGTGGAGAGAAATGGGGGCTTCGCGTCTGGTGAATATGGTTTGGTTCGGGAAAATGGAAAAGCTGTGGGGTTGGGTAGTAGTGATGATCGCCCAACAGTGTGCATGTCCTTAATGCTACAGAATCATACACTTAAAAATGGCTAAAATGCCGAGTTTTCGGTTACCTAACGTGTATTTTACCACAAGGGAAGGAGAAAGGAAATCCCACGGACGTTTTTGAAACAGAGGCTTCTCTGTGATGGACACCCAAGGAGAGACTTGTTGAATCTCTTCGCCTTCTCCCGAGCAGAGCCCAGAAACAGGAGGCACACAGATCCAAACTCCCTGCCAGCGGAGTGGCTCTGTGGCCGGTGCGACGCAGAGGGAGTCCTGCGGGGATTCACCGCCAAGTTAAAAGCCTTCTCTCAGCCCTGCCCAGTGCTTGCAGTCTGTTGTTCCTCGCCTTGGAACTCTCAGAGCTGTCCTGAGAGACTTTCCTCAGGGAAAGAGTGGGACGGACACAAGCGAACGCCAACACTGCGGGCCGCGATGAAGAAAACTGCCTCGGGTGGAAAGAGGGCCGCTCCACAGACCGGAACGGAGCGGGCCTCCTCTCAGAGGAATTTCGCCTTCTTCCTAGGCCGGAGGGCCATGTGGGGCCGGGTGCTCGCTCTGCGCCAAGGCGGCACGCAGGGCCCCACGCCTGGCGAGGGGCGGGCGCCGGGCCGCCGTGACCCGTGCCTCAGTTTCCCCGGCCAGAGGCCCTCGGAGCGCCGCCCCCTCTGACTCCGCG
>LNAC01000232.1:350405-490775 GCA_002007465.1 Ailurus styani | reverse complement strand
CCCCCCCCCCCCCCCCCCCCGTTTTACAGATGAAGAAATATTCTGGCTTGCTCAGAGTCACATCCAGTCAGTCTAGGAGTCCGTGATTCTGTGGCAGGGAGGCAGGGAGGCATGATTTCCGAAGCAAGACTAAGTAAGACCTGTTTGGCTAGAGATGCAGGTTTGGCTATGCTGGAGTTTTGCTGTCACCCACCGACACCTGCTTTCCTGCCACAGATACTGATGTCCAGCAGGCATCATTTTCTCAAAGCACTTAACCTTGAAGAGGGTGACGGTGCTGTCAGTTGCATAAAGGAATATTGGGGCTATGAACTGGCCAGGTCTGCTGCAGACCAGGCGCTGTGGAGAACGCTTGGGGTGTAGAGTTAAATTTTTAAATGAAAAAAAAAACACCCCACTTTAAATGCAGTCTCATTATCCTTTATTGTCTGTTTCATTTATGCAATAGTGAAGGGCTCTGGCACCGTTATTCTGTGTTATTGGTAACTTGCCTATTTTACAGTAATATGGACATCCTGTGTTCAAAGACTTTGTTTTCCTAATTAGTGATGCCGTGCTATGTGGCAAGCCAGTGGTAGGCTTCATGTTTAGGGTGTGAGCATAGTTAAGCTCTGGTGGTTTGCAGAGCGGAGTTCCAGGGGGAGAGTGGGACTGATTAATCCCTGGTTGTAGTTGGCCGACTGAAGTACCTGGCAGCATACAGGTGTGCTTTCTTAGTGCTGCATGTATTACCCTGGCAGCAGGAATAGATTCCAGGTGATAAGCAAGTTAGTTTATCCCCCAGCACCTGTTTTTCTCTCAGTCATTGAATTAAATAAAGGATCTCTAGCCCCCTCGGAGCTCCTGATTTTGCATGTTAATTTGAAACACATGTCACTCATTGTGACAAAAAGTTTTAATAAAGCAAGTCACATTATCATGTTGGCCTAACATAAGTGAAAAATGATTTTTCAAATTACTTCAGTGTTAAGTTCACTTAAATTCAGAGATGGGAATGGAGTGCTTTGTGAGGACAGCTAAAATCTGACCTGGGAATGGGGTGTGGGGATGCACAGATAACTTCGGCAATAAGTTGAGAACATTTTGCCTCAGGAAATGTGATGTCTTTTTATATAGTGCGCATATTGTGTGTATATTCGGCTGAGATATAAAAATAATCTTTATAGACAGTCTGTCCAAATATGTGCAAGTTATTTATTTTGTCTTGAGGCCCCAAAGCAGAGCCTTTTCCCACTTCTGATTCTTCTGGCGCTTTCCGAGTGGCCCTGTTTCCTGCAGAGACCCTTTCCCGTTCCTCTTTCATCCACATTGCAATTCAGAGTCTCTTGCAAGCATTGATCGAGCTTTATGCTTCTTTCTTTTCCCCTAAAGGACATGACAAATCCGAATTCTTGAGTCACTATTTACGATCTCCTAAAAACTAAGGGTGGGTGTTAGTTTTTAGAACATAGTGCAAGACTCCATGAGGCTCTGGTTCTGAAAAAGGGTTAAGTGGACTGTGGTTAGATTTTTATCTTTCATGTACTTGAAGGCTACAATATCGGAAGGCTCCAGGGCCAGCAAACTCACTTATCTCTGCCTCAGAAGGAAATCCTTTCTGCAGAATGCCTAGGGAATCTTCAAATGTGTTATTGTTCCTAGCCCTCCCGCTTTACAGGGTTGGGCTAAAATAAGCGAAAATCTGTCTTTCAAATTTCAGATACTTCAGTGATTTTTGAAATTGCAGATACTTTTTATATTGGAATTTTTTTAAATGATAAAAGCAACTAAAATAGAATGCAAATGGAGACTTACCTATTGCCAGGTATAAGGCTTGAATCATTTTCTAGGTTTATTATTGTTTCTGAAGTCAGTGTATTACCTACAGCATAACATTGTTACAGGATTATCTGGTCTGAAACTCTCAGCTGTGCTTGGTTTTTTAGCTAAAGCATCCTGAAAATTCATTCAGAGTTATGTATGAAAAGTTTCATAACAACAATCCAATTAATACTAAATAGTTTCTTATGTTTGGCTTAGGAATATATCTGGATAAACTAGTTTTCAATATTGGATAACATAGGCTTGTGGGTCAGGTGTTAATTATGAGATACCAGGGGCATCTGGCTGGCTCAGCCTGTAGGACGTGTGACTCTTGATCTCAGGGTTGTGAGTTCAAGCCCCCACGTTGCGCACAGAGCTTACTTAAAAAAAAAAATGAGATATCAGCCTTTCGCCTGGAAAGGCAGAAATCTAAAGTAATAGCCATAAAATAAGATCACAGAACAGCTCTATAATGAAAGAGCCCTTAACTTTTGGTTGGGTGCTTATCCTTGATGCTATAAAAAGCCAGAGGAGATAAAATGAACCTAAAGTAGCTAAAATGTATTCTTTTATTTTTAGGTGTTAGGGATTACCCAAGAACCCAATCACCAAGACCTGAGGCAGCACAGCAGAGCAAATAGGGCATTGTGCTAGGGGGCTGAGGTCTGCAGTTCTGATATGTCCATTCACCATATTAAGCACCTGTGTCTACCAGGCACTATTCTGGGGGCTGGGGATACAGCTGCAAATGAAACGGACAAAGCCCCTTGGCAGGCGGTAGCATTGTAGTGCGTGGGGGCAGACAAATCAAACTGTGAACGGGTAGACAGTCACATGCTCATCGTGCTATGGAGAACTTTAAAGGGGTGTAAAAAATGGGAAAGGTAAGTATGTGGGGGTGTGGTGGGCAGGATTGACTTTATTATATGGAGTAGTCAGAGAAGGCCTGTGCTAAGGTCACTTTTGATCTAGGCCGGGAAGGAATTGAGACCGTGAGGGTGGAGGGGACAGAGGGATGAGCAAGTTCCAGGCCTGGATGCTGAGCCTGTTTGGCATCATGAGGGCTGGCGAGGTCCTAGGGGCCAGGCAGTGCCAAGGCGGGCAAGGGTGAGGTGGCAGCAGAGGAGAGGCGGTGGGAGTGGGAAGGGGCGCGTCAGTGTAGCCCATTGTAAGGACTTTGACCTTTACTCTGAGTGAGGGCGAAGAAGCCATTAGAGGGTTTTGAACAGAGTTGCTCGTGATGACTTAAGTTGGACGGGGTCACTCTGGCTGCTGGGCAAGAACAGAAGGGGGACAGAGCACCGAGTCAGACATGCCTTCCCTTTCATACTAGCTGTGTGACCCTAAACCGTAACTGTTCTTGGGGCCTTAGTTTCCTCAGCTGTAGGATGACCAGGTCCCTTGGAGCTCTAGAATTTTAAGATTCTAAGTAGTGTGAACCATTTTTACAGGGAGGCCAGGGGACCGCTTATGAAGAGATTCTAAAAGTAAACAGCTTCAGATGACCTGAAAACTTGACTCAGACCCTTCTTTAGCTGAATCTCTCCAAATCAAGAGGTAGTCAGTCTTCTCAATCAGGTTGTCAGGTCATGGGAACCAAAACACTGTTTCGTGAATATTCTCTGTTGATCCCTTTAGTACTCTGCTGATCCCTGAATTTTCTCTTCCTGCTTGAAAGAGGATGAAGAGCTGTTACTCATCAACAGAGCTGGCAACCAAACTAGCTTTTGTTGTTAGGAAAGTTGGAAACTTTGGGGAAGGAAACAATTCTAATTTTATATTCATCATAGGTTGTTCGATTTTTTTTTTTTAACACGGAAAGAGTCTGAAAGGTTTGTTTTTAATTCCCTTATCCCCTTCCCATTCACCTTATGTCCCATAGGTACTCATTCTAATGTATGTAATGCATTTCTTTTTGTCTGTGTAGGATCTTGTTTGTTTTATATGTATTTTTATTTATAACGCTGTATTTCATTTTGCTGCCTTTTTCTCTAAATACTGGTTTGAAGATCCATCTATTTCTGTGTGTACATCAGTTTCGACTGATGCATTATACTCCATGCCATATGCTCAAACCCCAGTTTTATGAATCTGCTGTCTGTATGATAAATACTCAGGTTGTCCCTACGCCCTCACATATATATTGCTGCAGTGAGCATCTTCATACCTGTCCACTTACAGAGCTGCATAATAGTTACTCAGAAGGGAATTGCTGGATTATAGGGTGGCACATAATGAATTTGATTAAATAGCGCTAGATTCCTCTCCCCAGTGGCTGCCTCAGCCTCTCTTCCACCAGAAGTGTTGGAGGGTTCCCACACTCTCCTGTTCAGCCAGCACTCAGCGTTATCCAGCTCTCCATCTTTTCTAGTCTCGGAGGTGCAAAGTGATCGCTTGTTTTAATTTGTGTTTCTTTGCTTACAAAGGATTGCGAACATCTTTTATACATATAGTTCCTTCTGTAAATTGCTTATTCATATCTTTGACCATTTTCTATTGGAGTTACTGTCTGCATTGTTCATTTTAGACTCTGCAGATGTCTTTGGGCATCTGTTAATTTTGTCTTTTTTAAGATTTATTTATTAGAGAGAGAGAGAGTGTGTGTGTATACAGGAGAGGGGTAGGGCAGAGAGAATCTCAAGCCGACTCCCTGCTGAGCGTGGAGCCTGACTTGGGGTCCATTTCAGGACCCTGAGATCCGGACCTGAGCTGAAACCAAGAGTCAGTCCCTTAACCGACTGAGCCACCCAGGAGCCCCTCTTTGTTGTCCTTTGATGGAGAAACATTCTTAATTCAATGCAATCAGATAAATTCTTTGACATGTTTAATACTTGCGGAGTTTTAAGAAGCCCCTCTCAATCCCTGGGTCATAGCAATTTCTTGAATTCATCTAGAGCTCACATTGCATATAGTGTTAGGGATCCAGCCCTATTATTCTTCATTTAATGAGGCAAATTTTCCAGTAATATCTCCAAAAACATCCATGCTTTCCACCATTGAATTGTGGTACCCTCTCTCTCATCTACGGTTTCTGTGGATATACTGGTCTGTTCTAAACCTCTGTTCTGTTCCATTGGTCTGTCAGTTACTGCTACATGTTTTACTGCAATGATTTTATAATGTGTTCTCATGACGGGCACAGCAAGTGCCCCATCTCTGTCCTCCATCTTTAAGTTTAATTAGCTATTCCTGGACCATTATTTTTCCATCTAAAATTTGGAATTAAGTTTATAAATTCCTCAAAAATTATATTTTTAAGGAATTTTTTTTTTTTAAGATTTTACCTATTTATTTCACAGAGGGAGAGAGATCACAAGGAGGCAGAGAGGCAGGCAGAGAGAGAAGGGGAAGCAGGCTCCCTGCTGAGCAGAGAGCCCGATGCGGGCCTCGATCCCAGGACCCTGAGATCATGACCTGAGCCGAAGGCAGAGGCTTTAACCCCCTGAGCCACCCAGGCGCCCCTTTTAAGGAATTTTTATTTGGATTACATTGAATTTGTAAATTATTTGGGAGAGGCTTAACATCTTTTTGATACTAACTCATTTCCTCCAAGAGCGTGTAATGTGTCTCTCCATTTATTCAGCACTTTTTAAAATAATTTTTGTTTAATTTGGAAATAATTTAAAACTAGCAGAAGAGTTCTAAGATTAGTACAAAGAGCTCCTGTATATCCTTCACCTAGATTCACCAAATGTTAGCATTTTGCCATATTTGCTTTATTACTCCCTCTCTACATTTCTATGCATCTTTTTTTTTCCTGACCCATTTGAGTTGGTTGCAGACATCATGCCCTTTTATCCCTAAATACTTCATCAGCTCATTTTTAAATCCTTTATTAGAACTTTAAAAATTTCCTCCATGAAGGTTTATGAAGGTGTTTTTGGTTAAACTAATTTCTAAATATTTCGTAATTTTGCTGCTATTTTGAATCATATCTCTATTTTCTAGTTGAGTGTTGGTAGTTTAAGAGAAATAGTGTTGATTTTTGCATGCTGATCTTGTATCTGACAGCATTTCTTCCCCATCTTATTCAAATAGTTGATTTCCGGGTTTTTCCCCACTATTCCCACTGTTCCAATTTTTTCCCACTATTAATCACAAGTCCTTCAAAATAGTGCTAGTTTTGTTGCTTCTTTCCCATCCTTACATGTCTTATTTTTTTTAAAGATTTTATTTATTTATTTGACAGAGAGAGAGATCACAAGTAGGCAGAGAGGCAGGCAGAGAAGAGAAGGCAGGCTCCCTGCCGAGCAGACAGCCCGATGCGGGGCTCGATCCCAGGACCCTAAGATCATGACCTGAGCCGAAAGAAGAGGCTTTAACCCACTGAGCCACCCAGGCGCCCCCTTTACATGTCTTATTTCTTTATCTTTCTTACAGCAGCGGCCAGAACTTCCAGGATTATGTCAAAACAGTTCCTATGCTAGTAGGCGTCTTTGCTGGCTTTTAGTCTTAAAGAGAAGGAGTCCAACATTTTTCTGTTTCATACACTATTTGTTTTGGGTTTTAGATGTGCCTTTCTCCAGTTAGGGTGTTCTCCTCTATTCCTAGTTTACTGAGCATTTTCATCATAAAGGAGTATTAAGCCTTGTCAGATACTTTCAGATTTGTCTCCAAAGAAGTAAGAGGGCGTCGGGAGGGTGCATACCCAAAGCCTTAGCCTATGTTAAGGTTAAGTTTTAAGCAAATTAAGAGTCTTCAGTACTTCTGAACCTTCCTTACATAAATTTATGGTGAGCGTTGCATGATTCCAATATAAGCTTATTTCACCTTTAGATCAGCTTTTTTCTCCTGTTCTTAAGAGTCAGAATTTAAATAGCTGGTGTGAAGAATGAGAGAGCCATATTCAGCATCCCAACTGGGGTCGTCAGCATGATCGTAAATATAAGATATGTAAAATTATAGTTTGTTTACTCTGGATCAGTCTCTAGTCCAGGTATAAATCTTATCCAGGTAGATCTCACAAAATATTGAGATACTTTAGCAGGTAGCTCTTTAGCAACCGTAACTGCTAGGGTATCAGGAAATTAATTCTCATCGCCATCTCTTTCGGTGTATGGTTGTTGTTTTTTTTTTTAAACTAGGTGTTTTTTCCTAATTACAAAAATTATACATCTTCATTGTAGAAAACTTGTGAAAATATAGAAAGGCAATTCTTTAATCCTGACTTCTAGCCCCAGCCTGTTAAATGTTGGTTATTTCTTGCTCTTTTTCTTATGGTGGGGGCATGCTCGTGGAGAAGGAGAATGCACTTAAACTTGGGCTATATATAATTGTATCACCCTTCCTCTTTCAGGGTTAGATCATCAACTCTTGTTCTTGCTTTGATTGATCCTCTGAAAAAAAGCAAAAAGATATGAGTAACTTCTAGGTGTGGGGTAAAAGCAGGCTGATTCCCGCTGCTAGAAACTGTTAGGCTGTTCCTGCAGGAGCCAGTGTGCACGGACAGCCCGGCCTCACTGTCAGAATATGGGGCAGCTGTAGCCCAGAGGCTACTGGACCAAGGACTAGCTTGGTGCAAGAGAAGGGGAGAAGTCTGTCTGATGTCACTTTACTTCGGTTCATTTAGCACTTTTCCGTCTTTAGGCCACTTTCTGAAAAGTATGGAGAAAATAGTTGTAATTTATCTTGTTTTGACTCTGAAAAAAGCCTAATTACAGTTGTCTTGTTTCCCTCCTCACCTGCTCATGTGGTGAGCAATGAGGGAGTAGTAATAAATAGCAGGGAGTGAGAATCCTAAGTTAACATTCCTACCAGCTGGTAGATTCCACATCCGACAGACTCTCCCCCTTCTCATTCCCTCTCCTTTTGCCCTGCCTCCCATTTTGTTTTTTCATTTTTGTCCTAACACCCACCTGTCACTTCCTAAAACGTCTGCCTTCCCCATCCTTCAAGGAGAACGTTCTTCAATGGCAGCGGATCTTTGTTTTGTTCACTGATAAATCCCAAGCAGGTGCCTGGGGCATACTGTGCTCTCAACAAATGGAAGCCGTAAAATGAATCAGTCTATAAAGAGGTAGCGCTGTGATACAGAGCAAGGAAGTCTAAGGGAGGGGTGAAGAAAGCCTATGATCCAGTAATCGCCTCCTTTAAATGCATGGGTTCAATAAAGTGGTAGAATGACTATTTCCTCCTCGACCTTGTATGCATAACCATCAACGCTGCCACTGAGCTGATTTCTCTGTTTTAGCAGCACCTGTGAAGACTGTGGTTTCTGAAAGTGGGGTGTGAGAGTGTCTCTGTTGCTGACAAGCACACCGTGGGAGTGGGGCCCCGAAGAGAATAATCCTGTTGACGTTCTAGCCATGGGTTCTGGGCCCGGCACACACTCTGCATTGTTTTCATGAGGTGATTCTCTGAGGATAAATGATCTGTGCCATCAGCAGAAAAAGTTGCAATGGATGTGTCGGGCTGTGCTAAACTCCCCAGCCTCGCGCCCCATGTCCTCCCATTTTCTAGTGTATTCTCTCCCCTCCCATCCCCCCCGGAATGCAGAAACCTTTTGATGTTTCTGTCATTTCTGGATCCAGGTCAGGATTGTCATGATGACAGTCATGTTGTGCATATCTGGTGACTTTATCATAAAGCAAGGCCTCCACTCATGTTAATAGCACAATATAGGGTGATTAAAAAAAAAAAGTTGCTGCAAATACACCGAATGCTGCCCCAGAGGCCAATGCCACAGACCCCATCTATCCTATACAGACTGTTTTCTGACTCATTGTGATTTACTACTCTACTTGTTACCCCCCACCGCCCCCAACAATTCTTAAACTCTGCTGCACTCTGGTCTGTTCCAAATCGACCTGTACATATTAATTTACTTTAAGTCCCCATTTCATGCTCTCCTCACACATTCATCCGATGATCTTCCCTACAACAGTAATGCTAGCAATAAGTATACCATTAATTACAATTGTGAATATTTCATCTTTCATTTTACTGGGTTTCACTAATGGTCTAAGTTTAAATGAAAGGAATATAAAACAACAACACTACTAATAGAAAATGGCAGCTAATATTTTAGCCAGTCACTATACTAATGCATTCTCATTTAATCTTCAGAATGATTTTAGAAGGAAGGTGCCAGTGTAATCCTCATTTTACATATGGAGAAATTAAGGTACAAATCAGTTGAGGGGGTGCCTGGCTGACTCAGTCAGTAGAACGTGCGACTCTTAATCTCGGGGCCATGAGTCGACTCTTAATCTCGGGGCCATGAGTTCAAGCCCCACATTGCGTGGGGAGCCTCCTTAAGAAAGAAATTGGTTTGAGAAACTTCCCTGGAAGTTCCACTGCTGTTAACTGGTAGAACTAGAATTCTGACCCACATCTGTCTGTCTCCAAAGCCCATGCTCTTAGCCAGCATGCTGTATGTGGTAGGCTTTAGGTGAGCAGGTGACTGAAGACAGGGAGTGACACAGAGTCACAGGGTTCTTGAGGGCTCTCCTTCGCTCACGTATGCCGCGTTACTCACCAGTGCTCTGCATTGTGGAGAGCATGGGAGGATGTTGCCTGGAGCCAAACCATCTGGGAGGCCTCCTCTCCAGATCCTGCCTTAACTATTACAGACGGACAGAGAGGGTGGCATCTCATAAGGGGATGGGCTGTGAAGCTCCATCCAGGTAGCATGCTTTGACTTGTCAACCTTTCTCCTAACGAAGTATTTAAAATTTGCAAAAACGAATGAAGAATAATATGCCAAATATCCAGGTATCCAACACTCAATTTAAGATGTATGAAACTGAGCTGGTTCTGTTTTCCACCTTCCTTTGCATTTTTGTAGACCTCTGGTTCTAATAATTAAAAAAAAAAAAGAATTCCCTTTGATTTACATATGACGCAATACCATTACTGTCACCTAAAAAAAAAAAAAGTAGTAATTCCTAAGTATAATAAAGAAGCTAGTCAATGTCCCAAATTCCCCATTCGTGGGGCGCCTGAGTGACTCAGTTGGTTAAGTGGGTGCCATTGGCTCAGGTCATGATCCCAGGGTCCTGGGATCGAACCCCGCATTGGGCTCCCTGCTGAGCAGGGAGTCTGCTTCTCCCTCTCGTTCTCTGCTCCTCCTCCCCTGCTTATGCTCTCTTCTTCTCTCTCTCTCTCAAATAAATAAATAAATAAAATCTTTAAAAAAATTCCTCATCCCATTTGTTTCAGTTATTTATTTATTTATACTTTATATATATTTTTTAAAGATTTTATTCATTTATTTGACAGAGGTAGGAGAGCACAAGTAGAGTGGCAGGCAGAGTGAGAGGAAGAAGCAGGCTCTCTGCTGAGCAGGGAGCCCAGTGTGGGGTACATCCCAGGACCCTGGGATCATGACCTGAGCTGAAGGCAGATGTTAAACGGACTGAGCCACCCAGGAGCCCCTATTTTTATTTTTTTAAAGGTTTTATTTAAAAATAAAAATAAATAAAAAATTGAAGCAAATGGGAAATTTTTTTTAAATTTTATTTTTATTCTTTGCCCAAGGGGCACAGGTCTGTGAATCATCAGGCTTACATCTTTCACAGCATTCACCAAAGCACAAACCCTCCCCAATGTCCATAACCCATCCACCCTATCCCTACCCTCCCACCCCCCAGTAACCCTCAGTTTGTTTTGTGAGATCAGGAGTCTCTTATGGTTTGTGTCCTTCCCCATCCCATCTTGTTTCATTATTTTTCCCTCCCTACCCCCCACGACCCCCCACCCTGCCCCTCAAGTTCCTCATATCAGAGAGATCATATGATAATTGTCTTTCTCTGATTGACTTATTTCGCTCAGCATAATACCCTCCAGTTCCATCCACGTCGTTGCAAATGGCAAGATTTCGTTTCTTTTGATAGCTGCATAGTATTCTGCAAATGGGAAATTTTTTAAAAAGATTTTATTTGTTTGGGAGAGAGACACAGAGAAAATGAGGGGGGAGGGGCAGAGGGAGAAGCAGGCTTCTTCCTGAGCAGGGAGCTGCATGCAGGACTCGATCCCAGGACCTTGAGGTTCTGAGCCCAACTGAAGGCAGCCACTCAACCGACTGAGCCACCCAGGTGCCCCCACCCCTTTTAAAAGATGTCTCAATTTTTTAAATAATTGACTTGTTTGGATCAGGACCCAAGAAATGGGCACACACTGCATTAAGTTAATGTTTGAGTGTTTTTTAACTGATAAGTCCCCCTTCCTTTTTCATTTTAATTTTTTGGTTACAGTTTATTTTATTGAAGAAACTGGGCTTTTATACTTTCCCACATTCTGGATTTTTAAAAAAAGATTTTATTTGAGAGAGAGTGGGATGGGGGGTGAAGGGGAGAGAGTCTCAAGCAGACTCCACGCTGAGCACAGAGCCCCATGTGGGGCTCGATCTCAGGACCCTGGGATCATGACCTGAACCAAAACTAAGAGTCAGATGCTTAACTGTCTGTGCCACCAAGGCTTCCTACATTCTGAATTTTTAAAATGGTTTTTGACTTAACTTTTTTGACCTATTAAGAGTTAAGTTACCCTTTTAATCTGTCAGTCACTACAAGAGGTTCCAAGTTATTCAACTTCCATAAATAGAAAGGATTCACTGGCCTATATATTGCTTGGTTTGGCCCAGAGGTAATTTCTGAGGAGTCTTCCAAAGCATCCCACGTGACAGGGTATGACATTATCAACAGACCATCTCTATTTCAAAACATTTTGCCTCTGAAAGAATTTTGTAACTTCTAATTGGCAAGGCATTTCTGTGTTCCCTAGAGTTGGTGGGGAGAACAGAGAAGGGAGTGAGTAGTCTGGTTTTCTTCTTTTAGACAGTGTTTGTTGCTTTAAGGATTTCTGGGGCTCAGGGCCAGAACCTCCTTGGGATATTATTGTCTTACGGTTTAGATCTGCTTATCAGGAAACAGAATCCCCGAAGGGTCAGGTAAGAGGAGAATGAGTTTACATTAAAACCAGACTTTCCTTAGTGGCTGTTGGGGTCCTGTATTCTCGAGCAGCGAGCTGGACTGTGGAGCATAGTGTTATTTAATACATACATTTTTCAAACCCATAGTTTTCATTACTTGTTTGTTTTGCTGCTGCCACCTAGATGTTAATCAGTAATTATGATAGCTGGACCACTACAGACATGAAGAATTCCACTTTTGTCTTATAGTTCTTGTAGTCTTGTTGCCTTGACCTGCTGGTCGGCTGTGATAGCTGTGCAGGGTAATGAGTCAATATGAGTCAATATTAAAGTACAAAGAATGAAAATCGCTGAAGTAGGAAGCGATGTATAGATTTATGTATTCAGTGACTTGGAGAGTGTAAGAATACAGTATCTCAGTGTCAGTATTTTCATCTAGTTTTAAAGCCAAATGGCTAAAAAACCAAAGCTAAAAATCTTAACATAGAATGAGAAAGACATATGATGAATTTATTTTAAATAATTTTATTGTAAGGTGACTTGATTATTTTAAATAAGAGGTTTGTTTTTAGGCTTTGATAACAATAAAGGAATGAAATCTCTGTGTTGACTTTTACCAGTGTGTTCAGACTTGCTTCTTATATTCTCTAGGTATGAGTCAGGCTTGGTCTGTATTCTTTTCTGGTAACTCCAAACACTAACAAAGTGACATCTATTTATTATTCACAAGGTGTTAGAGTGGTTTGATAGTTCACTGATTGTTGTTCCTTGCAGTGATCAACTAGCAATAAAAATAAGACCTTCACATTCACAGCTGGTCGCAGATAGCAACAACGCACACAAGATGATGTGTTTGAGAAGCGGGCTGTAAGTTATTAGATTGTACTGATGTGAGTCGTAAAGCTGCAGTGCACTGCGGAATGCTGCCAGCATCTTAGGCTAGAGTTGAAGGTGCATGGTAGGTAGGGAGTATGTAGAAATGAGGCTGGGGCGCCTGGGTGGCTCAGTGGGTTAAAGCCTCTGCTTTCGGCTCAGGTCATGATCTCAGGGTCCTGGGATCGAGGCCCGCATCGGGCTCTCTGCTCAGCAGGGAGCCTGCTTCCCCCTCTCTCTCTGCCTGCCTCTCTGCCTCCTTGTGATCTCCCTCTCTCTGTCAAATGAATACATAAAATCTTAAAAAAAAAAAAAAAAGAAAAAGAAATGAGGCTGAACTTGGGAGAGCAGGGACCAGGTAACAATGAGCTCTGTAGTCTACAGAGGGGTTTGAGATACTTCTGCAGGTGCTGGCTGGGAACCCGTCGTGGAGCTTCAAGCAGCAGAGAATGACAGGATTTTGTATTTAAAAAGATAATCCTCATTGCAGTGTGGAAAACAGAACCGAAGACCAGGAGACTGGTAGATAACCATGAAGGAAGTTGTTTCAGTAGTCCCAAAGGAAAGGTGCTGAGGGTCTAGAGTGGCAATGGCAATCTCAAATTTGTACATTTCAAGCCCGAAAGGACAATTTTTAAAAGGTTGATGCATTTGAAGGATTTAACAGTAGTGTCAATGATTTCCCTAGAAGTTCAGGGTTTGTTTTTTTTTTTTTTAGAAGAGTAAATAAATTAATTTTTTATCCCTCTTCTAATCCCTGGAAGACATTTGGCAAAGGTTTCCTTGGATCCATAAGTGGGGATCTCATTTGTGAACTGCTGCCAAATCCCTGTGGGTCTGTTGTGAATACACAGCTCATTTAGAACTTAGAGTAGAGGGGGTGTCAATTGCTTTGTCCTTGTGACCAGTAACCACAGAATCACATTGTTCCCCCTTCCTCTCAAGAAGACTGTAGCAATTTTGGGCAGTGATCCAGCACCCAGAAGTTGCTGCCTCATCTGTATTTTGTATGTTAGTCAGTCTGGGTGATGAGTGATGACAGTTCTCCTCCTCCTCCTCCATCACCATCATCATCATTCTCATAGCTGACATTTACAAAATAGAGGAGTGCTTACTGTTTGCCAGGAAGTGTATTAAATATGTTATCTACATGATCAGACTTAATCCTCCTAACACCCTGTAAAGTAAATTACTATTACTATCTTCAGTTTACAGATGAGGAAACTGAGGCTGAGAGGGGTGTAAGTAACTTGTCCCATGTCACATAGCTTCACAGACGCTGGAGCCAGAAATTGAACGTAGTTCTCTTTTTATTTTAGAGTCTGAGCTCTTAACTGTTATGAATATAGTTATTACTTAATATAATTTGGTACTATTTCTCTCTTTTTAAATTTTCTCTTTATTGTAGCTCTACCCAGTAAGGTCCATGTAATCAAACAGTGTTTACTTACCCTTCATCTGAAAGCTCTTAACTGGTATAAAACACAAGTAATAGAACATTTTTAAAACATGAAGCACAGGAGGGGCACCTGGATGGTACAGTTGGTTAAGCATCTGGCTCTTGGTTTTGGCTCTAGTCGTGATCTCAGAGTCATGATCTCAGGGTCATGAGGTCGAGCCCCACGTGGGATTCCTTGCTTAGCATGGAGTCTGCTTAAGACTTTCTCTCCCTTTGCATTTGCTCCTTCCCATCTCAAATAAATAAATCTTAAAAAAAACAAAACAAAACCATGAAGCACAGGAGAAAAACCATGGGGGAGGTGGTGAATGGGCAGAATAGGAAAGCTATTTAAATTTCTAACTTTTTTCAAGATGCAATATTCAGGGCATCTGGGTGGCTCAGTAGGTTAAAGCCTCTGCCTTCGGCTCAGGTCACGATCTCAGGGTCCTGGGATCGAGGCCCGCATCGGGCTGTCTGCTCAGCAGGGAGCCTGCTTCCTCCTCTCTCTCTGCCTGCCTCCCTGCCTACTTGTGATCTCTCTCTCTCTGTCAAATAAATAAAATCTTTAAAAAAAAAAGATGCAATATTCATGTATGTCATCACTATTTTGTCTCAAATATAGCAGTTGCTGAAATACACTCAATTTAAAAAATTGAGATATCTCACAAACCATAAAATTCACCCTCTTAAAAAGAATACAATTAAACGGGGTTTTTAAAGTATATTCAGAAAAGTTGCAGCCATACCCACTATCTAATCTCAGAACATTTGCTTCACCCTGTACTCATTAGCAGTCATTCCCCATTTCTTCCTGCTGAGACAAACATTTTCAAACCTATTGAATACAAAAACACATCCTAAGCTATGAAAAAAATTCTGAGACTATCTACGATCCCTTTCTCTTTAACACAGATAAAAATAATAATAGCAGCCAACACCTATATCATGCTTAGTTTGTGTAAGGTACTATTCTAAATGTTTTATGTATCTTAACTTATTTCAATTTCACTATGACCCTAAAAGGCAGGTTCTATTATTAAACCCATCTTTACAGATGAGGAAATTAAGGCACAGAGAAGTTAAGTAACTCACCTCAGATCATATAATTCTAATAAGGGATGGACCCAGGATAGAAATCTGGGCAGCCTGGCTTTGTAGTCTGTGCTTTTAATTATTACATATGTTTTAAGCTAATCATTTCTATTTGAAAATGACATGAAGAGCTTGAAAATGTTATGCTAAAAAAAATGAAACCAGTCACAAAAGACCACATACTGTATGATTCCGTTTATATGAAACGTCCAAATAGGCATATCTATGCAGAGTATTTATAGAATAGTAATTTACAGAAAGTCAATTACTGGTTGCCTAGGACTGGAAGTGGGGTAGGTTACGGTGGGTGGGGAGACTTGGGGGGAAATAGGAAGTGATTGCTAAGGGATATGGACTTTCTTTTTGAGATGGTGAAAATGTTCTAAAATTGATGGTGGTGAAGGTTGCCCAACTCTGGGAATATACTAAAATGTGTTGAATTGTATGCTTTAAGTGGATGAATTGTATCGTGTGTGAATTATAACTTAATCAACCTGTTTTTAAAAAATATGAAAAGAAACAACGAGAATGATTTTCCTTAGAATACCTTTGTCTTCATCTGAAAAAAATTATATATATTATATATATACAGTCACACACACACACTCATTCCCACACCCCTTTTCCCCCCTTTTATTTGGGGGCT
The DNA here is from genome assembly GCA_002007465.1 of Ailurus styani. Taxonomy (NCBI): domain Eukaryota; kingdom Metazoa; phylum Chordata; class Mammalia; order Carnivora; family Ailuridae; genus Ailurus; species Ailurus styani. The sequence goes on along the minus strand of LNAC01000232.1, from coordinate 475,049 downwards.
CAGTCACTTGCAACCAGTTCTGATTCTAAGCATCTGCTTGCCTGCTCAAACATTTCAGATGCTTTCAAGTACCTAAAAAATCAAAGCCCAACCCTCCCTAACCTGGAAGTGAGGCCTATGAGACACCATACAGCTCTGTGGGAAAGAATAGTGTGATCACTGGGGATGTGATATGTATTTTGGTATATGATTTAAAGCAGTTCATTGTGTTCAGTCATTCATTCACAAATATTTATGGTGGGCCTGCTATGTACCAGGCAGTTCTCTAGGTGGTTGATACACATCAGTGAATAAAATAGACAAAAAGAATCCTTGCCCTGTAGAGTATATAACAGATGAGGCCTAATCCTATAGGCTTTGTAGAGGAGGTATTATTGGAGTTGGATCTTAAAAGATAATAGGAGTTTATCCAGATGGTAAGAGTTATGTGTGTTTGGTGGAAAAGTGAGGTGCCCACCTGGTCCAGTTGAAACATCTAGCATCTATATGGTATCTTTTTAAAAAAAAATTTATTTTTTGGCTTTGCAACAAATAACTTTAAAATTGCAGCGGTTTATCCCAACAACCATTTACTTTCATCCTCCTGGGTGTGAAGTCTGGCTGCAATTTGGTTGATTGAGACTGGGCCCGGTCGAACTCAACAAACTTTCATTTGGGTTCAAGTCTCTTTTCCCTTGTCTTCATTCTGGGGCCCTGACAGAAGGGACAGCAGCTTCCCAAGGCATGGTCTTCTCATGGTGGGTTATTAGAGCACAAGGGGACAGGCCAAACCATAAAATATGGTTTAAATCTTCTGCTCATGTCCTTTCCACTGGCTCTCCATTTGTCAGTGCAGATCACATGGCCAAGTCCAACAAAAATGTGACAGGGAACTATACTCTGCCCACAGTGGAAGGCACTTTACAATCACACAACAAAGGGTATGGATCCATAATTCTGTCATAAAGAAGGTGATGGATTTTGAATAACAATTTGATCTACAAGGGTATATATTATAAACACAAGAACTAGCTGAACAAAGCATGAATATAGAGGTGAATAGACATGGGGATAAAAATGACTAAAAGTTGTGAGGGTATGTCAAAGACATTGTTAGAGGATTGGAACAAATTTTCAGTTATGCTATTCCACTGATCCACTGATTCTTGACTTGTTTTAGTTAGTTCTGTGTTGCTGGTATCGATTTTATTTTACAGCACTATGGTGTAAAGACATTGAATATTTCTTTATCTAAGTCATATTTTACCTATTCTAAGTTCCCTTCTGCCTGGCTGTTGGAAAATTTAATTTTAGGCATCATTGGAGCCCTTCCTTCCCTGCACTTAGTAGTATCAAAGAGATTCCTGCATCTACATGGTAGAAAACTAGAGGTGGAGCTGTGTCTTTAGACTACAGTGGTTACCTCCTAATATTATGGGAAAACCTACTGTTCACATATACAAAATTCAGAGAGTTTAAAATTTAGAGTTAGAAAAAGATATTCTAATCTATGAGCCAGAGAAGTTTAATATGAAACATTTGCAAATATAAAATGCTATGAAGTGCTTCTGTCTTTGATGGAAAAACCAGTGTCAGACTTATATTCTCACTGTAAACAACTGTAAAACTGGGAAAAACACGAGGCAGCTGTTTTCAGGCATTAAACAATAGGCAGCACAGGTGGTTCTTGAGAGAAAGGAAACACCAGGTGAACCCCATATTCACCCTGGCTCTTTGCCTGGGGACATTTTCCCAACTACAGCCCAGGGAAGTGGAGCTCAAGTGAGAGCAGTGGTCTCACCGAACAGAGGAGGAAGAGATCAGAGTTTGGGGCTACCAAGAAGGTTGATTTGTAGGACAGGGTACAGGAGGAGAGGGAACAGCCTATAGGTGTAGGGGACAGGCATCTGCTCAGGGATTTCCCTCAGTTGCTTGACCAGGGGCTAGGATGCACCGGGCAAGACTCTGTGAGACCTGTTACAGAGTGGCTGCTGTGGGGCTAAGGGGTGAACAGAGACACCTGAGGGGGGTTCAGTGGTCAGAAATGTTGAAGTTCTAGTCCAGCCAGAGTGAGAGACCTTGATGAGCACTTAAGGCATTCACTTGGTACCCTAGATAGGACAGCTTTAGGAGTGAGAACAACACCCTAGAGTAAAGCCTGCACCTTACGACTAGGGATAAAACGAAAACAGACCCACCCAGTGTGGCATAAAACTAAACCTACCAGGATCAAAGGAATCTTCTAGTAATTTAACTGCTTATCAAACCAAAATTCAGCACCCATTAAAGGGAAACAACATAATCTAGGCTTTGTACAACATTTCACCCACAATATTTAACGTACAATAAAAATTACTAAAATACAAAGAAGTAAAAATATGACAAGCAAAAATGTGACCCATACTCCAGAGAAAAAGACATATGATGGCCCAGATGATGGATTTAGCACACAAGGAATTTAAAGCAGCTGATGTAAATGTGTTCAGATATTTAAAAGAAGAGATGGACATAATAAAAAATAGATGGGGAACATTAGCAGAGAAATGGAACTATTAAAAAGAGCCAAATGGAAATTTTAGGACTGAAAAGTACAATAGCTAAAATAAAGATTAACCGGATGGATTTATGAGAGCAAAAGAGACATGCAGAAAAAAGAGGCCAATGAGCTAGAGGCAGATAAATAGAAGTTATCCAAACTGAAAAGCCAAAAGCAAAAAGATTGGGGACAGGGGATAACAAAGCTATAATGACCGTGAGACAATATCAAGTAGTTTAACATATGTTTAATTGGGGTCCCATAAAAGTGGGAGGAAAAACAAAGAAGAAATTCTATTTGAATAAATAATGACCAAAATTTCCCCAAATTTAGTGACAAACATCAACCCACAATCCAGAAAACCCAGTGAACCTCTAATAGTAAATATGAAGAAAACTGCACCTGAACACACTGTACTCACCTGGTGAAAACCGAACTTAAAGAGAAAAATTGTAAGAGTGGCCAGGGAAAAAAGATATGTAGTGAAAGCTCCGAGAGTGAACTAAAAACATTTTCAGATAGGGGCGCCTGGGTGGCACAGTCGGTTGGACTCTTGGTTTTGTCTCAGGTCATGATTTCAGGGTCATGAGATCGAGCTCCACATTGGGCTCTGCACTGAGCTTTAAGTCGGCTTGGGATTCTCTCCCTCTCCCTTTGCCTCTCCCCCCACTCATGCATACACACTCTCTCAAATAAATCTTAAAATATTTTCAAATAAACGAAAGTTGGGAGCATTTATTGCCAACAGACTTAATACTGTAAAAAATGCTAAAGGATATTCTTTAGGTTGAAAGAAAATGATACCAGAAGGAAATTCAGATCTGTAGAAAGGAATAAAGAGCGCTAGAAATGGTAATTATATAAGCAAATGTGAAAGGCTTTTGTTTCTTAATTTATTTAAAGAACAACTGACTGTTTATAACAAAAATGGCATTGTATTATGGGGTTTATAATGTATTGCATTATTCATTGCTGTATAATAGATTATCTCCAAAGTTCATGGCTTAAAACAGTAAATGTTTATTATCTTACAGTTTCTGTTGGTTGGGAATTCAAGAGTGGCTTAACTGAGTAGTTCTGGCTCAGAGTCTCTCATGAATTGCCATCAGGATGTTGTCTGGGGCTGCATTCATCTGCAGTCTTTAGTGGGCTCTAAGATCTCCTTCTAAGATCTTACTCACAAGGCTGTTGACAGGAGGCCTCATTTTCACCATGTGGGTTTCTCCATAAGGCTAGCTGAGTGTTCTTACAACCTAGTCTTGGAAATTACACACTGTCACCACCATCACATTAGCATGTGGAAACTTCTTTAGGTCTTGCAATTGACTTTCCTGAAAACATTGCCTTTTGGAAATGGGAATCCATTTTAAACATGTCAGGTCCTGGCAATAAGAAATAATATTTAACTTCAAAAAGCAAGTGTGCGGTTCTCTTATTCTTGACAATACAGGGATAAAAAGAATAGTCTCTTTGCTTTGTGTGAAGGGATCAGAGGTGTCAGAAAATGAAATTTAAGTCTGTTTCGGGAAGGAAATTCTAAGTAGATGCATATTGTAATTCCTAGAACAACCATCAAGAAATCCCGAAGTATAGCAAGGAAGCCAATAGAGGAAATGGAATATTAAAAAAATATTTGTCTAGTTTGAAATAAGGCAGGCAGGAAGGAACAAACAAATGGGACAAGTAGAAAACAAATGCCATATCAATAACATTAAATGTAAATGGTCTAAATATTTTAATTTAAAAATATAAGTGATCAGACTTAACATCAACTGTTTAAAAGAGAGGTATTTTAGAAATAAGGCAGAGAAAGACAAATACTGTGTGAACTCACTTATATGTGGAATCTAAAAAAAGCCAAACTCATAGAAATGGGGAGTAGAATGGTGGTTGTCAGGGGCTGAAAGGTGGAAGAAAGGGGAGGATGTTGGTCAAAGAGTACAAACTTCCAGTTATAAAATGAATAAGTTCTGGGGATCTAATATACAGCATGGTGACTATAGTTAACACTGTATCATATACTTGAAAATTACTAGAAGAGTAGATTTTAAGTGTTCTCATGGTAAAAAATAATTCTAATACTGTAAAGTGATGGATATCTTAACTAATCTTTTTTTTAAAAAAGATTTTATTTATTTATTTGACAGAGAGAGAGAGAGAGATCACAAGTAGGCAGAGAGGCAGGCAGAGAGAGAGAGAGAGGAGGAAGCAGGCTGCCTGCTGAGCAGGGAGCCTGATGCAGGTCTCCATCCCAGGACCCTGAGATCATGACCTGAGCCGAAGGCAGAGGCTTTACCCCACTGAACCATCCAGGCACCCCTATCTTAACTAATTTTATTGTGGTAATCATTTTGCAATACATGTATCAAATCACACATTTGATACATTTATCAAATCATCACATCGTGTACCTTAAACAATGTTGTATGTCAATTATATCTTCATAAAGGTGAAGGAAAAAAGAGATGTACTTTAAATATAAAGGCATAGATATATCAAAAGTAAAAAAGTAGAAAAAGATAAACCATGTAAATAGTAAAGAAAAAGATAGCATGGCTATATTGATGTCAGAGAAAGTGGGCTTCAAGATGAGGAGTATTAACAAGATAAACAGGGACATATTGTTATGATAAAAGAGTTCATCAAAATGATTGAAACAGTCTAAATGTGCTAATAACAGGGCGCCTGGGTGGCTCAGTGGGTTAAAGCCTCTGCCTTCGGCTCAGGTCATGATTCCAGGTCCTGGGATCGAGGCCCACATCCGGCTCTCTGCTCGGCAGGGAGCCTGCTTCCTCCTCTCTCCTCTCTCTCTGCCTGCCTCTCTGCCTACTTGTAATCCCTCTCTTTGTGTCAAATAAATAAATAAAATCTTAAAAAAAAATGTGCTAATAACAGAGCTTCAAAATACATGAAGCAAAACCAACAGAATTAAAGAGAAAAGCAAATTCCATTAAGAAGGGTTTAATACCCCTTTTTCAGTATTGACAGAGCAAGTAGATAAAAATCAACAAGGATATTTATGATCTGAATGCCACCATCAACCACCCTAACCTAACTGACATTTATAGAACACTATTCTCAATAACTACCGAAGTGCACATAGAGCACTCTGAAGATAGATCATATGCTGGGCCATAAAACATCTCACCAAATTTAAAATAATACAAAGTACATTTCCTGACCACAGCAGAATTAAACTGGAAATTAATAACTGAAAGATTGCTGGATATATAGAGTCTTTGGAAAGTGAACAGTGCACTTCTGAATAACCTGTAGTTAAAAGAAGAAATCAAGTGGGAAATTAGAAAGTCTTTTTGGTTGAGTGAAAGTGAAAGCATCATATCAGAATCTGTGGGATGCAACTGAAGCAGCGATAAGAGGGAGATTCATAGCTTTAGATGCTTGTATTAAAAAGGAATAAGAATTTAAAATCCATTGTCTAAGTTTTCACAGGAATGAGAAAAAGATGAACAAATTAAACCCAAGGTTGAAGCAGGGGAATAACAAAGATAATAGAAGAAGAAATCAGTGAAATAGAAAACAAACAATAGAGACATTTAACAATGCCAAAGTTATTCTTTGAAAAGATTCACAAAATTGATATCCTCCTAGCAAGACTTAAGAAGAAAAGAGAGAAAACAAATTTCTGGTATCATTACAGATCATACAGATATTAAAAGGGTAATAAAGGAATATTATGAACAACTATATGCCAGCAAATTTGATAGCTCGGATTAAGTAGACACATTTCTTGGTAAACACAACTTACTAAAACTGAGACAAGAAGAAATGGAAAATTTGAATAGCCCTATTCTGCTAAGGGTATGGAATATTTAATTAAAAACACTTCCTTTGAAGTTGTATAGGCCCAGGTTATTTTACTGATGAATTCTATCAGATATTTAAGGTTGAAAGTCAGGAAACAACAGATGTTGTCGAGGATGTCGAGTAAAGGGAACCCTCCTACACTGTTGGTGGGAATGCAAGCTGGTGCAGCCACTCTGGAAAACAGTATGGAGGTTCCTCAAAAAGTTGAAAATAGAGCTACCCTATGACCCAGCAATCGCACTACTGGGTATTTGCCCTAAATATACAAAGGTAGTGATCCTCAGGGGCACATGCACCCGAATGTTTATAGCAGCAATGTCCACAGTAGCCAAACTATGGAAAGAACCTAGATGTCCATCAACAGAGGAATGGATAAAGAAGATATGGTATATATATACAATGGAATACTATGCAGCTATCAAAAGAAACGAAATCTTGCCATTTGCAACGATGTGGATGAAACTGGAGGCTATTATGCTAAGCGAAATAAGTCAATCAGAGAAAGACAAATATCACATCTCTCTGATAGGAGGAATTTTAGGGGCAGGGTGGGGGTTGTGGGGGTTGGGAGGGAAAAAATTAAACACGATGGGATTGGGAAGGAGACAACCATTAGAGACTCTTAATCTTATGAAACAAACTGAGGGTTACTGGGGGGTGGGGGCGCAGGGATAGGGTGGCTGGGTTATGGACATTGGGGAGGGTATGTACTATGGTGAGTGCTGTGGAATGTGTAAACCTGATGATTCACAGACCTGTACCCCTGGGGCAAATAATACATTATATGTTAATTTAAAAATAAAAATTAAAAATATTTAAGGTTGAAACAATACCAGTCTTACATAGACTTTTTCAGAAAATAGAGAAAGGACTACTTCCCCGTTCTTCATGTGACTAGCCTATCCCATATACACAAATCTAACAAGGACATTTAAAGAAAAGAAGATTACAGAGTAATTCCTTGGGAACATAGGTATAAAATCTTCAACAAAATAGTAGCAAATTGAAATTTACACCACATAAAAATAATAATAGGGACGCCTGGCTGGCTTAGTTGGAGGTGTGTGTGACTCTTGATCTTGGGGTTGTGAGTTCGGGTACCAGGTTGGGTGTAGAGATTACTAAAAAAAAGATAAAAAAGAAGAAGACTATATCATAGGCAAATAGTGTTTATTCCAGGAATTCAAGGGTGATTTGACATTTGAAAAATCAATGTAACTTGCCACATTAACAGAATAAAGGAGAAAAAACATGATTATCTCAGTAGATACAGAAAAAGCATTTGATAAAACTCACTTATTCATGACTTAAAAAAAAAAAAAGGCAAAACAAAATGGTATGCACAACTGAAACAAAGTCCTGAACTCTGCCCTCTGTTTCTTTTGGCAGGAATCACAATGATCAGACACGTTAGCTGCCCAGAAGGCCCAGCAAAAGACCCTGTGTGATCTTTAGGACGTAGTTAATTAATTGCCTTGTGATTGTAAGCCTTTTCTATTTCTTAGGGAATTAGCATTCCAGCTTCTATCAACTACCATACACTACCATTAGTTTCTGTAGCCATTTTGTAATCTTCTTATTAAAATGTCATCTTTGTTTTCTTTCATGGCAGTCTGTAATAAAAATCTCCCACCTGTTTTGTTCTTTTATCTTATCCCAGCTACTATTTGTAACGTGTCACTCCCAGATTCAAGGTTTCCATTTAGATACATTGTTTTCTTTACATATCCTACTTTTGCCCCCTCCTCTCCTGTCAGAGATCTTTTCACATGAGAGGAACCTTTCCATTGTTGAATTTTAGGTTTAAGGAATCAGCCATTCTTTGGGTTTGCTCTGTCTTGGCATTACTCTCAGGTTTGTCTTAAATAGACACTACCAGAAGATTCCATATATACATTTTCCTTTCAAATTTAGTGGCTTTAGCTTCTATAAATGACAAGTATTAGTTTTTGTTACTTGTTTGTATAAAGCTGCCAGTCCCTGTTTTCCATGGTGCTTGGCTGGTGGTGCTCTTTGAAATGAACTAAGTCACCCACCCTGAGAATGATCTCAGCTACTTTGAACTCTGGTTGGACTGTTTCTTTCCTCCCTATTTTTCTTCCTCAGAATCTTCTGTTTTTAGAATTCCTTTTCTGATCCTTCCTTCTAAAATACCAAGAATATTTTATAAAGTAGGCTGAGAAACTCATGTCTTTTTAAATTTTTGTCTTTAGGGAAAAACAGCTTGTACTTGAAACAGATAGGGAAAAGAAACAAGATGCCTACCTTGCAGATCTTTGTAACATTGATCCTCACAGTTTGGAACACTGGGTTAATACATTTTCTGGCATTCCCTGGAAACTGTCCTAAAAACTGCCTGTTCTCACATGTTTGTGGTGCTCCTTGTTAATCTGTGGCCTCACCCAAAAGTTTCATTTTACAGTTTCATCTTCATCTGCAGTTCTGCAACTGCTATCAGATGTGTTATCTGGGCATTTATTACATACACAGCGTAGTGGAGCTGTGAATTTTAATGTATTGCTCAGGTGCTTAGCTCAGACATGTCCAATATATTTACTTATGAGTCAGTAATTCTTAAATTTCCACCCATACTTGAGATTCATGTGCAGTTCAAGGAATGGGCACCTGAGAGAGTACTTCAGGAACTCTTAGGTTGACTGACCCATCTGAAAATACTTCTTTAATGGAAATATCTTCAAACTTGGTAGGCCCTGAAATGTTAACCTTGGGACCTTCCTCCACCAGTGCAGTTTTGTTAAAAAGACAAAACTGATGTAGAGATAGATAAGCACATTATTTTTTTTAAAGTAGCTACGACTTTGTTTTAGATGAGAAGTGTTTGGTTTAAATCCTGTGGTGGACCGAAGGGCCCTATTGTGATTGGTGGCAAGTCTGATCTATATATCCCATCCATCTGCCACGGTTGCTGCCTTCTAACTTGGGACCAATTTGAAACAAACAAAATTTAATACAAATTATAAGACAGTTTATGATTATGATAGCAGATTCCTTTTCTGCCTTCATTACTCTGATCACCCTAACTCAGAGCAGGCTTTTCATTTTTTTCCCCTAAGAGTCCAACATCCCATATAGCCTATTTAACCAAAGTACATGTGAGTAAGTGCTGTTGTCATCAGAAGAACAGTAGGCAGAAGATTCTGTTGCAGGAGGACAGGTTGACCTAGCCTGTGCTACTCAGCCCCACGGGTGACGCCATGATCAAGATGGATTCTACCTTTCCTCCTCATCCGTTGTTAGTTCTCTGAGTAATCGCCTGGCAGTGACTATTGACCTTCTGTCCAAAATGAACTCCGATGACATAAACCAGAAGAGGAAATGCTGTTTTCCTAGCTTCTCTCATTTCCTTCCTGAAACAGATTTAAATTTCATTTTTTGACACCTCTGATCCCTTCACACAAAGCAAAGAGACTATTCTTTTTAGCTCTGAATTGTCAAGGATAAGAGAACTGCACAGTTGCTTTTTGAAATTAAATATTATCTCTCATTGCCAGGACTTGACATTTTAAAAATGGATTCCTATTCCCAGAAAGTAATGTTTTTAGGAAAGTCCATTGCAAGACCTAAAGAGGTTTCCACATGTTCATGAAAGCATATTCCTTTGAAGCGACCTATGCTGGAGAGTCCCGACAATGAAGACCCTCCAGCCCTTGCTCCTGTCAGGTAGGCAGAGAGGTACTGGTGCATGCCAGGGCTCCCCGTCTGCAGGAGCAAACAAGAAAGGAGAAACAGCAGTCCTTTGTTAAGGAAACCCGTTCAGAAATTTTATTCTAGAATCCCAGAATGTAGACTTTTACTATGAATTGGGAATATTAGGAAGAATATTGGAAGTGTCAGCTCTTTTTAAAGAATAAATTTTCAAAGCTCTCATACATTGCATCTTACTTTCGTAGTAGCAGAATAGATGGCTCAGAGTTTCGAAATGAGAATTTAGAGTTTGGGTCCCATGTACCAAATCCATCAAAAGTGGGGTGATTTTTTTAGTGGAGTAATGCAGGCATCAGTATCTTCATCAATATTTTTTGAAGCCTTTAAAATTTACATCTCTAGCTCTTCTCTCTCACCTGGATCTACAATGGTAAGTTTAGGAAACTCATTTTATAGTTTTCTGTATTCTTTGTCCCCATTTTTTTCATGCACAGTTCTCAGAAATCCTGAAAATCCCTTTGGGCATGTATTCATCAGGGGCCTGGCAGAATATGGAAGGCACACTCAAGTTGGGTCATTCGAGGAGGTCCTACTTAGGATGGAGTGGACAGGTTTGGGATATATAACAACCCCAGGCTAGCAGGAGAGCCACCCCAGGCCTGTAGGGGCAGGGAACCAGGAGCCAGCTGATAGCTAGCAGGGAAAGAGCCAAGGGAATAAACACCCCAGCCTTACCGTCCTTCTCCCATCAGCTCTTCTGCCGTACCACCCGTTGGCTGAACCCAACCAGAAGACAGAGGCAAGGAGGTGCCTCGATGTAGTTCTTGTGAGTGGGCTCTGAGGAGCACAGTTGAAGGCGCATGGTGGGGGAAGATGGAGGACAGGCCTAGGAGGAAAATGCAAGACATCCAGCACATGCTTTATTGTTCAGTGTCCTCAATCTGTACCAGGCTCAGCTCTTTTCTCCAAAGACTGCTTTGGAAATGACTTTTTAAACTGTGTAATATCAGTGTCTATCAGGGTAAAAGTTTATAGTTTGTGATCTCAGGAGATTTTTCAGTAAATCTGTGGATTTCAGTAAATCTCCTTATGGCTATGTTGCTTATTAAACATGACCAAAGTTCCCCAGGCCTTCCTTCACATCCTCTTGCTTGTATGATATACATTTTAAAAACCCCTTGTTTATTGTGGTAAATATATATAACTTAAAAGATACTGTTTTAACCGTGTAAAGTGCGCAGATTTGTGGAACGCCCCACATTTGCGTTGCTGTGCGGCCATCGCCACCAACTGGTTCTCGAAGTTTTCCTTCTTCCCAGACTATAACACTAGACCCATTTCCCCCTCACCCCAGTCCCTGGGAACCACCATTCTACTTTCTGTTTCTTTGAGTTTGACTGTTCTTGATACACCACGTTAGTGAAATCACACAGTATTTGTCTTTTTTTGTTGTTGTTGTTAAAGATTTTATTTATTTATTTGACACAGAGAGAGAGATTACAAGTAGGCAGAGAGGCAGGCAGAGAGACAGGGAGAGGAGGAAGCAGGCTCCCTGCTGAGCAGAGAGCCCGATGGGGGCCTGGATCCCAGGACGCTGAGATCATGACCTGAGCCGAAAGCAGAGGCTTTAACCCACTGAGCCACCCAGGCGCCCTCACACAGTATTTGTCTTTTTGTGACTTAGCATAATGTCTTCAGGGTTCATCGGTGTTCTAGCCTGTGTCAGACTGTCCTCCCTTTTTAAGGCTGAATGATATTCCATTGTATGTATATACCACATTTTCCCCCCAAGTTTTTTTTTTTTAAGATTTTATTTATTTATTTGAAAGAGAGAGAGAGAGCAAAAGAGAGAGAGAGCATGAGCAGGGGGAGGGGGACAAGGAGAAGCAGACTCCCCGCTGAGCAGGGGGCCCGATGTGGGGCTCGATCCTAGAACTCAAGGATCATGACCTGAACTGAAGGCAGACGCTTAACCAACTGAGCCACCCAGGCGCCCCTTTCCCCAAGTTTTAATGTAAATTCCAGCTTCTTAACATACCGTGCAATATTAGTTTCAGGCGTAGACTTTAGTGATTTGTCACTTGCATGCAACACCTGGTGCTCATCACAAGTGTCCTTAATCCCACCTGTTTCACCTCCCCCCACCTCCCCTCCAGTAACCATCAGTTTGTTCTCTACAGTGAGGAGTCCGTATCTTGGTTTGCCTTTTTCCCCCCATTATGTTCATTTGTTTTGTTTCTTAAATTCCACATGAATGAAATCATACAATACTTGTCTTTCTCTGACTTATTGCACTTAGCATAACACTGTCTAGCTCTATCCATATTGTAGCAAATAGCAAGATTTCATTTTTTAAAAAATATTTTATTTATTTGAGAGAGAACATGTCTTGGGAAAATGGTGGGGACTAAGCTAAGCTTCTTGGGGGCAGGAACTGTATCTTGAATGTTCTTTGGTACATCATAGGAGTAAAACTGGATTAAGAGGTAGCTGTCATAGATATCAGTTGATAGAAAGTGTTAAAATATTCTTGAGTCACTAAAAAATGTCACTGTAGATTTAAGAATCTCTCTCTCTTTTTCTCTCGCTGTCTAACCACCTAACGGTCAAACCGAAAGATAAGCCTGCATATCTCCTTCTGAGATGAATGGTCAAGTTATCTGCAGGGTTTTATTTTTCCCTAGGTGGGGTAGATACTTTGGAATAGGAGTTGAGCTGTTTAGGACAATAGAGGAGAGTTGAATGCTCCTGTCAGCTACCAACAGGATTAGAGAATAAATATTTAAAGAAGAGTGGGTTCAGCCTGCATCAGAATTTGATTGAGTCCATTAGGCTTGATAAATATTTGTTAAATGTGAATGAATTATAGAAAAACAGGAAAACCTGGTGAATTTTTTAGCATCTAAATAATATATAAAAAGCAACGGTTTATATGATTAACCATGTTCATCCACAGATTAGTGGGGAGAAATGAATTGTATCTTTGGCTGAGAAAAGAGGAAAATGACTCTTAACAACAACAACAACAACAAAATATAAACAGATAATGACCCTCGTTAATATATATATGCCAAAGTGCTGGAGGGGAAAGTCCGTGGTTTATTTTGAAATGCATCAAAAATAAAATAAAATAAATGTTTGCACTGTGTCAAAAAATAACATAGATTGATAAATGGACAAAGGGAGAGGGTGTGTGATAAAGTAACTGCAGTAAGATGTGAATGATAGAATCTAGGTGGTGTGTGTGAAATTCTTTCAACTTCGCTGTTGGAAAATTTTTATAAGAAAATGTTGGAGAGCCAAAGAGAGGAAAATGGAAGTCTAGAAGATTTTGAAGGAAGAACCCAGTTTGGGTTAAGAGAAGTGATGCTTGTAGTAAAAACAAAACAAAACAAAAAAACCCATAGGCACTGGAGTCAAACAGACCTGAATTCTGGTTCAGGCTAAGCTGTGTGTTCATGAGAGATTTTAGATATACCGCCCAGGGATGGTGCTGGGATTTGAACCTGGGCACCCTGGCTCCAGAGCCTTTCTGTCTACCTTGCAATGCAGCCGTGATTCAAGCTTCTAGCCCAGTGTCTGGCACAGGGTAGATTCTCAAATGGTAACTGTTGCTATTAGTGTTACTGTCGGCTATAGAGAACAAAGAGGCCCACAGGAGTATTTGATCTGGAAGATTTACAGGATACCGTTATACAAGCTGGAAGGTCAAACCATGTGTGGACAAGAGATGGTGAATTTCGTTTGATACGTGCAAATAGAGATTTTGATATGAACAGTTTGATATGTGTTTCTAAAGTTTGATAAATGATTTACTCGCCCAAAATTTAAAATCATGTTATGTGCTGAGCACTGCTCTAGGCCGGTGAGCAAAACAGACACAAATCTCTTCCCTCATCGGGTTCCGTGTTCGAAAAGAGTTTGAAGAATTAAGGACCTTTATGTCTCAAATGCAGAACGGAAATGTGGGCAATCACCAGCGAGCGAGGAAGATGGTGTTTCCACAGCCGACTTCCCTGAGGTCCCTGACATCCTGCTGTATGGGCAGCTCTTTCCTCTGCTTTCTCGCAAGCCCAGCTGTGTTCTGAGTTCCTCCACCGTTCTTTTTCCTTCCATCTGGAGTTGGTGGAACAGCTTATATAAGCTATTTGTGATTAAGTTTCAGAATATCTGTCCAGGCCTCTAAAATGGCCCAGACAAGAACACCAGCAGTTGCTTCTCACAGGGTGTCCAGGGCAGAGAAGATGAAGATGAAATTCATGATGTGCCATGAAAACCAGAGCATGGACACCTCTGTTCTGGTGTCTCTCATAGATGAATCCTGCACTCCTCCAGGCTCCGACTCTGGCACCCTCGCAGGGTGTGTGTCCCTCAGCGATTATGCACTCCTTCCAGCAGGGTAGGAGGTCAGTCAGTAAAAGTATTCACTGAGCCAGACCCTCCTCTGCTTCTGAGTCATTCTCTGGTGCAGCTGAAAGGTTCTCAGGGAGAAGCTTTAACTCTTTCACCTCACAAAGCTCACTCCTCAGTGTCGCAGGGTCTCCCTCAGGTCCCACAGAGCTTATGCTAATTCTTTCCCTGACATTTCAGATAATGAGATATATATTTAGTCTGCGAGTGAGATGGAATTTGAGAAAATGTACTAGAAGGAGGAAAATAATGTCCACCATGGCCCAGCCTTGAGTTGTGTTAATAATATATAGGTGGCTAAGAGGTTTGCAAAATATTATGCTTGTTTTAAAAAAATATTTATGACACCACCCTTAGACGGAAATTTGACATCTGGCAACATCGGCCGTTTGGAGGACAGCCAGAAAATAAGAAAGGGGCCTCAGAGCACATGAAAACTAACTGCTGAAAAACTCTAGCTTACTAACACTTACAGTTTACCAACATAGAAGAGTTTGTTAGCATTTCCTTCAGAGCTTGTTGACTTTTTATGTATCTGGGAATTTGTAATAATTTGGGCGGTGCCTGTGTGGTCTTCTCTCCCCAGCAGAGTATAAACAGCAATCTAGAAAGAGGGTAGAAAAGCTGACAGAGGAGATAACTGATAGCAGAAAGACCCAGAAGTTTGACAGTATTGCTGTTATGTGTCACCGCACAGTATAGTAATGTATGGTCTTAATAATGAACTTGCATCCATCAGTCAAAGAGTAAATTAGGTTCAGTGTCTTCCTGTTGCAGAAGGCAGAGAGGTATATAAAGTGTCTATTTTTTAAATGTGGTCAAAGTTCAACCAGGTTTTGACATGTTGAAATGGTCAATTTTGTGGTGTTTCTGTACTTGAAATAGCACATTCTCTGGTCATGATTTATCAGTGATACAGATTTGAGCTTGTAGTTGACTGTGGAAATGTTTAGTAATAACTGCTAACATTGAGCACGTCCCGTACCAGCCCCGTCCTAGGGACTTTCGCATTAGCAGCATCCTGTCTCTTTGGAGACAGATCGGGGTTTCCATTTCCATTCCATCTCTGACTTACTGTGTGACCTTGGACAGATAACATCACCTCTCTGAGCCTGTGTCCACATCTGTGTCTGCAAAATGAAACCAATAATACACAATAGGACTGTTGTGAGGACTCATTGAAGGTAGTACATAGTACAGTGCATGGCACATAGTAAATGTTCAGTAAGTACTGGGCATTGTTAAAATTATTTTGATCATTATCGTCATCCTCTTGATGGTGATTATGAATGTATAATTAATTATCCCCATTTTTCTGAACAGGAAGCTAGCCCAGAGAGTTTAAGGAGTATGTCCAAGGTGAAATAACTAATAAACAGTGGAGCTGACATTTGAACCTTGGTCTCTGACTCCAGACCCCTGGTTACTTTGCATTCACATTAAGCTGCCTCTTTAGCATCTGATTATAATTAGACTTTTATATTTAAAGAAAATACTGGTAGGAAAGGACAGAGGATGTGGGGAATGTTACTGGCCGCTTCTCTTTTCCACTGTGGACCCGAGTCATCTCATTATAGAAAAAAGTTCCAGTAACACAAAGATAAGCTCCTTTTTCTCAACAGTATAAATTAAATATGCAATGTGAATTATGTTGCATGATTCTTTAAAATCTTAAAGGTACCCTACACTGATATGCTCAATTATTTATTATATACCTACGTGTTTGTCCACATCACTGTTTTCTTAGTAATAAACTTAATGGAGCTATAACCATGGTGGGTTTTTTTTTTTGTAATTAGGCATTTAGTGCTTTTTGATATCATCATAGTTACATGTGAGATGAAAGTTAGAATCCTTATAGCTAAGAACACCAGATAGATACTTGAGGTAAATAAAGGAGAATAGACTTGAGGCCTGGACACTCTGGAGAGCGTCAGCTGCTCCATGGGGAAGACCTAGGGAGAGAGGTCGCTAATCCTGGCTGATTGTTTACATGAGCACATGTCCGCTCGTTCCTCCCTTTCTGTTGCTTAAACACGTACTTGGGCTCCGGAAGCACACGTGTCAAGGTAGCAAACACGTGTCAAGGTAGCAAACACACCAACTTAGCACAGCACCCACACCATAACAGTGTGAGGATACTGTGCAAACTTGGGCTCTAGGTGTCTTTGAGCTGAAAACACATTCTTGATCTGGTGTAGTGTATGTACTAGATCTTGTCTAGAGTGTCATTTTTATATCACCTTTTCTTATTCTTTTTGTGGATTTTTACTTTTCAGTATGTTTTAAATTTGTGCCTTTGAGGTGTGGTCCCACATGCTTTTTTTTTTTTTTTTTTTTCTCGGTAGTGCATAGGAGCCAGGATCCCCTGGGCCTGAATCCTGGTTCTGCTGCTGTGAACTCTGTGATCTTAGACAAATTAAGTTTTCCAGCTTGCTGAGCATAAGTATCCTAATCTTTAAGATAGTTCTGGGGAAATAAATGAAACGCCATATTTAAAATCCCTACTTTTTAAATACCACATTTTAAAAGTACCTTATTGCCAGTACGTGAAAAATATTAATTTCCTTATTGCCCTCCTCAGGTGTATTGAGAAGTCTACGTTTCCCAACTTTGTACCTTTTCTGTCACTCATAGGTAAAGGTCACTTTTTTTTTTTCCAATTCCAGAATTGCCTGGAGAAGCAAATGAAAAATGTATGAGGAAATTATTTTTGTGAGATAGTACCTTAATTTCTTTAAAGTATAAAGTACAAACTTCTTATTTGCTTAGCTTTGACTTGATTCCAAGTGTCTGTCTTAAGCTTTATCATTCTCAAGATATTGACCTATATCCCAATGTCTTAAATAGTTACACTTTTCAATCTCTTTTGACCTGTCTTTCCAGGTGGTAAATCATGGAGGCTGGCTCAGTGGTTCGGGCCATCTTTGACTTCTGCCCCAGCGTATCCGAAGAACTACCACTCTTCGTGGGAGATATCATTGAGGTGTTGGCAGTGGTGGATGAATTTTGGCTTCTAGGAAAGAAAGAGGATGTTACAGGTAAATGGCTCCTACCTAATTCCTTGGGTACAAAATAGACCACAATATTCTCCCTTCTTTCCATATTAAAAATAAAGGTTAAATGGGAAGCCCAAGTCCATAAACTTCAGAATCCTTTGTGTTTTTTGTTATGTTTTTACTGTGGTTTCTCCATCAATGAGGAGAGAATGTTTGTTATCATTCCATCTCTCCTTATGGGTTCCTTCCAAAGGTTGAGATGGCTTGATACCAGCTGTCCCCAGCCCAGTTGTCTGTTCACGTGTTTACCTCCCCTTCCTGGGCCTTTATCCTTTGTGCTCAGTGCCGTTGCTCCCCTTATGAAAACTTGTGGTATTTCTTTATTCAGAACACTTTGTTTGCCTTTACTTTTCACTACCAGTCTTTATCTCCGATTTATGGAACTTAAGTCACTCTCCCCCATGTTTTCTCTGGTTGTCTTCCTCAAACATTTTCTGCCCTTTCTTCCACTCTTTTCAAGGGAGCATGATGCATCCTATTCACTCCTTCCCAGATCCATTTTTGGTCCAAATTTATTAAAGCTGCACCTGCTCTCGGCGCAGCCACCTCCACTTGTTATGCACCTGGTTTCCTTTCTTCTAGTCTTTAAAGTCTATGTTAGCACCCGTTTCTTTCATTCATTAGCCTAGGGAAGGGTGGAAGCTTTTACCCCATACTATGCACCTGTATTAAATCCAGTGCTTAACTTACATTTATTATATAAGCCTGGCCTAGAGTTTGTTATATAGTCTTTGAACAGACTCTGTTGACATTTACCCCACTATTGGGGTATCTGTTGGGAGATAATAGATTATTTCCCAGTAGAAATGATAGCTCAGCTAAGACAAAAATGATGAGTAAGAGTTAGCAAGGGAAAGAGAATAGACAGAAAAGGCCCTGGGCTGACAAAGAACTTGGAGGGTCTGAGAAGAGTTGAGCTGGCATGCTGTGTAGAAGGTTGAGGGGGGGCAGAATGTGCTGGGCAGAGCAGCAGGAGCTAGATCGTGGAGGGTGGAGGATGCCATGGTAAGGAGTTACAGAATGGGGTATAGTACAGGTGCTTTACACACGGTCAGATCTGTAGTTTAGAAAGCTCGCTGCTGTGGATTGGAAAATGACAGGGACCGGCAGAACCAGGGGCAGGGAGGCTTACTGGGAGGTTCTTGAGATAACCTAGGTGAGACATGCTGCTGGCTTGGGCCAAGGTGGTGGGTTTGGAGATAGGTGGAAGATACAAGAGATGTCTAGAAGGTGGGGTCCATTAAATTGAATGTTCTGATGCTTTCCAACAAATAAGCCCTGTCTGTCTACTACCACCTACTTGTCTTCGGACTCAAATGCAAACTTTTTCAAAATTTTTCATGTTCTTCCTGAAAGACTCTCAACCTTCCCTAACTTCCACAGCAATTTGTGCACCTTTATTGTGTTGCTACATTTCCGAATGGAATTATTGCTTATGTCTGAATTCAGTTTTAAGACCTTTGAGAACCAACACTGTCTTACCCATTTTTCCCTCTACAGTGCACGCTGTGTCGAGTGGCACTCGATTAATGCTAATTAGGTCGAATTGCATTCTCTGTGCTCTGCATGAGTTAAATTTTGTGTGCTATACTTGTTCTATAGAAGCTTTTCCAATTATGAGTACCAGTTTTCAATTCAGTGTCTGTAAATGGGCTCAGAAAAAAAAGTTATTTTGTCTTGCTGTACACACAGAAAATGAAATTTCAATATTAGAAATGTTTGCCTTTATTTTCAGGACAGTTCCCCAGCAGTTTTGTGGAAATTGTGACCATTCCCAGTCTAAAAGAAGGAGAGAGGCTATTTGTCTGTATCTGTGAATTTACATCCCAAGAATTGAATAGTCTTCCCCTCCATCGAGGTAAGTTGGCCATTCAAGAGTAGACTGTTTACTTTTTTTTGTTTTTTTTAAAGATTATTTATTGGGGTGCCTGGGTGGCTCAGTGGGTTAAAGCCTCTGCCTTCAGCTCAGGTCATGATCTCAGGGTCCTGGGATCGAGCCCCACACCGGGCTCCCTGTTCAGCAGGGAGTCTGCTTCCTCCTCTCTCTCTGCCTGCCTGCCTGCCTATCTGCCTACTTGTGATCTCTGTAAAAATAAAAATAAAAAATATTTTTTTATTTGACAGAGAGGGAATAAGCAGGGGGAGCAGCAGGCAGAGGGAGAAGCAGACTCCCCACTGAGCAGGGTAGCTGGATGCAGGCTCCATCCCAGGACCCTGGGATCATGACCTGAGCTGAAGGCAGATGCTGAACTGATTGAGCCACCCGGGGCCCCAAGAGTAAATTGTTTAAAATAAGATTAGTTGGGGTGCCTGGGTGGCTTAGTCAGTTAAGCACCTGACTCTTGATTTCAACTCATATCATGATCTCAGGGTTATGAGATGGAGACCCACATCGGGCTCCGTGCTTAGTGGGGAGTCTGCTTGGGTTCCTCTCTCTCCCTCTGCCCCTCTTCACTTGTGCTCTCTCTCTCTCTAAAAAAATAAAAAATAAAATAAATAGGTTTAGTGGAGTTGTCCCATTTTGACAACTAGGTCTTTTTTTTTTAATTTTTGTAAGTGGCTAACCTCTGGAGAGTAATAGCAAGATTGTACAGACAATAATATTGTCTTATATTTGCATAGCATTTTATAATTTCCATAGTATTTTCTCACAAATATGTTCTTATCTGATCCTCACCACAGTTTTGGAGGTAGCAAAGTAGGTATTATTAACTGCATTTAATAAATAATGAAAATGAGATTCAAAGAAAGTTACCCGCAGATGAGAACTTTTGGCCTCCAAGAGTAAGACCATGTCACCTGATTATAAGTCCAGCATTCTTTCCACTGGCCTATATTGTAGCCACTCTTCAGATGACCTCTATCTTTTTTCCCCTTAAAAACTGATATAACTCTGCTAGCAACATTACTATAAATGTATAAGAGTTGAGGAGGAATTGTGGTACGAAGATTAAGAGACAAATACAAAACAGCCCCATTTGACCCTCTACCATTAGGTAATGTTACCTTAAAGTTCTCATCGGAACCAGTTTAAAAGGAAGTGGTTTAAAGTGAGTAGTCGTAGCCATGTCTCAGTGACATTCCAGGTAGTTCTCACCTCACTCTGATAGACATATGAACTTCTAAAGATGAACTATAAACCCTTTCACCAAATATACTTGATTAAATCTGCACATTTCTGCATAAGCACAGGAACCAGTAGCATTCCACAAACTGACGTTTACGATCGGTGAGATATTGTGATGACAGCAAAATGGTAGAATTTATTGGGCATGTTATTGTCACTTGTTCTTTTGAGTTTGGCCCTAAAGGGACAGGCTTAATTTCTTAAACCACATGCACATATGAGAGAGACAGAGCAGAGGTGGGGAAAGACAGGAGCCTAGCCAACTTTCCTAACCCTTAGTCACAAGAAGAAGGAGTATCACATTTGGATCTTCATCCCCAAAATCTATTTTGAGAGTTGCTTGCACTTCACCTTACACTGACCCTCTACCTCTTTTCTGAACACTTCCTTATTAATCAGTATTGGGAAGGCAGAGAGAAATAGGTGAAAATGTTAGAGCAGGGAACTCTGATCTGTCCCTACTCACAGCCCTGGGGCTGTAGTTCATATCAGACCAGAGGGAGCAGAGAAAGGGCCACAGGATCCAGTGGCTTCCATCAGAGCTGTGCAGAGGATGTGGGTGGCTTGGATAAGTCCTTTCCTACACCTGGTTCCTGGAGCAAATAGTGGGTGTAAGAAAATACTCTAGGAATATGCAATATGTCTACAACATTTGGGGAATCTGAGGGTGTAGCTTCTGGAGTTAGAATTTTTTGCTTCATAATTGTATCTTGCATCATCAAGTAGTAGGTACTAAAAAGAGAGATTTTTCTGCTAAATGCCTACCCTGGGAAGACTGGTCTCATGGGTTCTTCTGAACTTGTTTTGAAGTTAAAATCCACGTCAGCAACCAGGGCCACCAACTAGATTTCTCAGGAAGACCCTAGAATTGACCTTTCACCCATGAGCCTCCTGAGCCAAGACTGACCCAGGCTCAGGCTGGGTCCTGGAATCTGTAGATGTTATCATGACTAGTTTTTAAGCAAAGGAAGAGGATGCAGCAAGGGCGATCCGGAGGAAGCGACTAGAAAGAGGTCTGCTAACTGCCGGTGGTTTGGTCTTGTTCTCTTCCCTGATGCTGTCGTGCCAGTAAGTGCATTGACTATTTAGCTCTCTTTCCTTCTGTCCTTCTCACATTTTTCTTAGCTCCGTGTCTCCCGATTTGAACACATAAGCCTTTTTTTTTTTTTAAGATTATTTATTTATTTATTTGACACAGAGAGAGAGAGACAGCAAGAGAGGAAACACCAGCAGGGGGAGTGGGAGAAGGAGAAGCAGACTTTCATGCAGAGCAGGGAGCCCAACGTGGGGCTCGATCCCAGGATCCTGGGATCATGACCCAAGCTGAAGACAGACGCTTAACAACTGAGCCACCCAGGCGCCCCTGAACACATAAGCCTTTGACAATGGGAAAGTTAGATGTACCTCTCCAATTTGTCTTTTTCCGGGAAGTTTAGCATGAGACACAGAAATGATATTAACTTTTTTAGTTTTCTATATGTGATGGTCCACATATAACAGATAATAATAGTTGGAAACACAATCAGTAAAAATGAAAGTATTGTTTTATACCACATATAGTTTACAAGATTTGAGTCGATACTTCCTGTTTTTTAGGTCTAGTGCTTGGAATGGCGCTTCTGCTTCTTAGACTGAAATTGTTTTTTCCCATTAGGTCGGTGTCCCAGCTCATGAGTAGCATATGTTCCTTTATCCCTGTCCACTAGTACTATTAATCCTTTGTTTCTTTGTCTCTCCTTAGTACCTTCGGTATAGCAGTGAAGCTTCTCCTGTTCTGTGTAAATAAAACTTTTGGTGATTTAATATGTCAGGAGGGGATTTGAAACCTTGAGAGCATGTGGGATGATGTTTGAGACCTGTTTTGTTTTACCATGCTGCCTTTAGTTGTTACCTACTTACCTTTCAGAAATATCATTCGTGTTAAATTATTTTTTAAAGATTTTATTTATTTGAGAGAAAGAGAGAGAGAGAGAGACCACGAGCAAGGGGGAGGGACGGGGGAGAAACAGATTCCTTGCTGAGCAGGGAGCCCGATGTGGGGCTCGATCCCAGGGCCCTGGGATCATGACGTGAACCGAAGGGAGATGCTTAACCAACTGAGCCACCCAGGCACCCTGAAAAATGATATATTTTAATTGTAAAATTATATTATTAAAGAAATATATGTATTTAGATATATTTAGAGCAGGCAGTATAGCTTAGGGGGTAAGAATTCTGATGGCCCTGGATTTAAATCCAACTCCACAATTTAGCCTCTGTGATGTTAGGCTAGTTACTTGCATTCTCTCAGGCTCATAGGATAATAATATGTAACTCAGGTGGTTTTGAGGACAGAATGAGATCATACATGTTTAGCAACTGGCACAAGGTAAACATGAAGTAAAGATGAGCTATCTTTATTATTCTTTTTTTTTTTAAGATTTTAGTTTTTTGACAGAGACACATCAAGAGAGGGAACACAAGCAGGGTTGGGGCGGGGTGGGAGAGGGGGAAGCAGGCTCCCTGCTGAGCAGAGAGCCCGATGCTGGGCTCGATCCCAGGACCCTGGGATCATGACCTGAGCCAAAGGCAGACGCTTAACGACTAAGCCACCCAGGCGCCCCTATCTTCATTATTCTTAACCTAGGATTTCTGGACTTTATAGATGTGCTTTGGGGAACCTGGTTTCCTGATCATAAGGTTTGTTTGTAGACATTCTCCCAGGGAGGTTCTGTCTGGAATTAGAATCACCAGTAGTCCTTCCAGCAGGTGTCACTCTCTCTTGTCCACAAAGCTGTCCAATTGTTTTGGACTGTTTTGAGTTATATGTAAACTCAGAGACAAGGCTGTCTTTGTATGTCTTCTTTGGGAAAACGTCTATTCAGACCCTCTGCCCATGTTTTAATCGGATTGTTTGGTTTTTTTGGTGTTGAGTTGTATAAATTTTTTATATATTTTGGATATTAACCCCTTATTGGATCTATCATTTGCAAATATCTTCTCCCATTCAGTGGCTTGCCGTTTTATTTTGTTGATGGTTTCATTTGCTGTGCAAAAGCTTTTTATTTTGATATAGTTCCAACAGGTACCTGAAAAGATGCTCAGCATTACTAGTCATCAGGGAAATGCAGATCAAAACCACAGTGAGATATCACCTTATACCTGTCAGAATGGCTAAAAAACAAAAACAAAACAAGAAATAACAAGTGTTGCCGAGGATGTAGAAAAAAGGAACTCTTGTACACTGTTGGTGGGAATGTAAATTGGTACAGCTACTGTGGTAACAGTATGAAGATTCCTCAAAAAATTAAAAATAGGGGCGCCTGGGTGGCTGCCTCGGTTAAGCGTCTGACTCTTGGTTACGGCTTAGGTCTTGATCTCAGGGTTGTGAGATCAGGCTGGGCTCCACACTGGGCATGGAGCCTGCTTAAGGTTCTCTCTCTCCTTCTCCCTCTGCTCCCCAACCATCCCACTCAGGTGTACACATGTGGTGTCTCTCTCAAAATAAATAGAGAAAGAGAGAAGGAAAGAGAGAGAGAGGAAGGAGAGGAAGAAAGGAAAGAAGGAAGGAAGGACGGAAGGAAGGAAAATACCATATGACCCAGTAATTCCAATAATTTACCTAAAAGGAAATGAAAATGGGGTACTTGGATGGCTCAGTAGGTTCAATGTCTGCCTCTTGTTTTTGGCTCATATTGTGATCTTGGGATCATGGGATTGAGCCCCAATTTGGGTTCTGCACTCCTTGTCTGCTTGGATATTCTCGCTCCCTCCCCTCTTTCCCCCATGTGCATGCACACAGGCATGCTTTCTCTCTCTAAAATAAATAAGTAAAATCTTTTTTAAAACCCCTGAAAACACTAATTCGAAAAGATATGTGCACCTGTATGTTTATTACAGCATTATTTACAATAGCCAAGATAAGGAAGTAACCTAAGTGTCTGTTGATAGATAAATGAATAAGGAACATGTGGTAAATATATACAATGGAATCTTACACAGCCATAAGAAAGAATGAGGTTGTACCATTTGTGACAACATGGATAGGCCTGGAGAGTGTTATGCTAAGTAAAATAAGTCAGACTGCGAAAGACAAATACCAGATGAGTTCACTCATATGTGGAATCTAAAAGAGCAAATGAATAAACAACAACAAAAAAAGCAGAATCAGGCCTGTAAATACAGAGAGCAAAATGGTGGTTGCCAGAAGGGTAGGGGGGTAGAGGGATGGGCAACATGAAGGGAGTGGGAGGAACAGGCTTCCAGCTATGGAATGAGGAAGCCACAGGGATAAAAGGCCCAGCATGAGGAATGTAGTCAGTGGTACTCTAACCCCATGTATGGTGACAGATGGTAGCTATGCGTGTAGTGAGCATGGCACAGCATGTAGAAAAGTTGAATCACTATGTTGGACACTGGAAATTAACATTGTGTGTCTACTCAAATAGAAAAAATGTTTTAAAAGAGAAAAACAAGGTTTTCTCTTAGAAGGATCCATGCAGGTGGCCAGGGCCATTGACTGTCTTAAAAATAAACAGGGAGAAAAAAAAAGAGAGGCAGGAGGGGCGCGGGGGATGAAAAACAAGAATGAGAATGTGACAAGGAAAATACAGAGAAAGAGGAGAGAAGAAAATTAGTGGGAGTGGTGAAATGCCACTAATAATTGCCTCACATAACACAGAATGCCTACAACCTTATGTTTCTAGGCACTGTCTACCCTCAAAAAAGACCAATAAAAAATGAACCAATAAAATTTATTGATTTTTTTTAAATTAAGTTTTAATTTCAATTCCAGTATAGTTAACATGCAGTGTTATATTAGTTTCAGGAATATATACAGTGATTCAGCAATTCTGTACATTACTCAGTGCTCCCTGTCAGTGTGCTCTTAATCCCATCTCCTATTTCACCCATCCCCCAACCCACCTCCCCTCTGGGAACATCAGTTTGTTCTCTGCAGTTAAGAAGAGTCTATTTCTTGGTTTCTTTCTCTTTTTTTTTATTTATTTATTTATTTATTTATTTTTTAAAGATTTTATTTATTTATTTCACAGAGGGAGAGAGATCACAAGGAGGCAGAGAGACAGGCAGAGAGAGAGGGGGAAGCAGGCTCCCCGCTGAGCAGGGAGCCCGATGCGGGCCTCGATCCCAGGACCCTGAGATCATGACCTGAGCCGAAAGCAGAGGCTTTAACCCACTGAGCCACCCAGGCGCCCTTCTTTCTCTTTTTTAAATTTTGCTCGTTTCTTTTATTTTTATTTTTAAAGGTTTTATTTATTCATTTATTTATTCGAGAGGGAGAGAGTGAGCTCGAATAGGAGGGAAGGACAGAAGGAGAGGGAGAAGCAGGGAGCCCAGCTCAGGGCTCGATCCCAGGACCCTGAGATCTTGACCTAAGCCGAAGGCAGACACTCAACCAAATGAGCCCCTCATTTGTTTTATTTCTTAAATTCCACATATGGGTGAGATCATATATTTGTCTTTCTCTGACTGCCTTATTTAGCTCCATCCATGTTGTTGCAAAGGGCAAGATTTCATTCTTTTTTATGGCTGAATCTGAGTAATATTCCATTGTATGTATATATATGTGTTTGTGTGTGTATTAGATCTTTATCCATTCATCTATCAATGGGCACATGGGCTGCTTCCATAATTTGGCTATTGTAAATAATCCATATAGGAGTGCATGCATCCCTTTGAATTAATGTTTTTGTATTTTGGAGATAAATACCCCGATAGTGCGATTACACAATCATAGGGTATTTCTATTTTTAACTTTTTGGATAAATTTATTTATAAATAACCTGATGAATGATATAGCACCCGTGCCATAATTCTGTGATGCCATGTATGTGACATTTGAGGGTCAGGTTCTGACATGGCTTATTGGAAGTCTAAGTAACGTGTGGTCAGTCTGCATAAAGCACTTAGTCTCCTGGGCATTGCAATTCAAGGGGGTATCTAATACTGCAGAGTCAGACTACTTATATTCAGATTCTAAGAAGACTTGCATTTGTTCTTACCATCTTATTCTTTTTTTTCTTTTAAATATTTTATTTATTTATTTGATAGAGGGAGAGATAGCGAGAGAGGGAGCACAAGCAGGGGGAGTGGGAGAGGGAGAAGCAGGCTTCCTGCTAAGCAGGGGCTTGATTCTAGGACCCTGGGATCACGACCTGAGCTGAAGGCAGATGCTTAACAACTGAGCCACCCAGGTGTCCCCTTACCCTCTTATTCCTAAATGTATTTCCTGCTCAAAGAAAAAAATCCAACCAGAAGAAGCAAGCAGCCTGGTGGCTGGGATTGACTGTGCAGGAGTGAAAGCTTCAGCTTGACCCTAAGGGTCACCACACTTCCTATTTTCCCATTTGTGCAATCTGGGCACTCTCTTCCAGCAGTTGCTCATATTGTTGTTTCAGAAGTCTGGAAATGACCCCTAGGTAGCCTCCATTCCTCAGGAATCATCTGGGGTGCCCGGGGAACAGCTGCACAACTCTATCTGATGAAAACGAGAGACTCATGCAAAAAACTCAGTACCAGCGACAAAATAAAGGTGTTGAGCAAAATTATCTCTAAAGTGCTTTGCAGGGTCTAAACTGTGATTTAAAAAAAAAATTCACCTTATTTTTTTACATAGAAGTAGCCAACAGAGTGACAGTCTACCAGGTAATAAAGCTTATCAAAACAGTCGCCCAGCTGAAATTAGGAAAAGCAAGCCCTGTGATAAGGGTTTCCTGGAGATCTGGCAAAGCAAGGAAAATACTGTCATTCTGCAGCTTTAGGAAAGCCAGCTCATTTCCAAGCCAGTGGAATGGGAGTTGTGGCCAGCTTTTATTGTTCTTATTCCCCAAAAGGCCCATCGTGCCCATACAATAGTCATGTCTCCGAAGAGTTCCCTCTGGGGTTCTGATGAAGAGCCTTAGAGTTAGCGGGAAAAAAATCACTTGTAACATTCTCAGGACCTCGACCTCCAACCAATGGATATTGAGTCATAAATTAAAGGAATATAGAAATAGAGGGCCAAGACCCTATTTTTCAAGAATATCTAAGTAAAACATATCAAATCAGTAAAAATGTATTGGGGGCCTACCACCAAGTGCAAAAGCTTACATTAGGTGCCAGGTGGTCTATAAAAATACAAGTGTCAAAATGAGTGATGTTAATGGTCATTTCTTTAGTAGGCTATAGATGGCCAAGGGGAATGTGGGGTTCTAAGGTCCTTTAGAAGAGTATGCAAGGGTTTCGGGTGGACAGGCTTGTATAGGAGCTAATGAAAGTGACCTTGTGTGGAATAGGGTCTCATAGGTGAGATAATATTGGCTGGTGGGGGGTAAGGGGCTATGACGGGCCGTAGATGCCTGTTTGCACTGAGGTAAAAACATAAAAATAGTGTTTTGGTAGTTTAGTAATTAAACCTATTTAGAGCATGTCCAGAGCAAACTTATTTTTTGTATATTTCAGTTAATAAGAATAGGATTTTGGGGCGCCTGGGTGGCTCAGTGGGTTAAAGCCTCTGCTTTCGGCTCAGGTCATGATCTCAGGGTCCTGGGATCGAGGCCCACATCGGGCTCTCTGCTCAGCAGGGAGCCTGCTTCCCCTTCTCTCTCTGCCTGCCTCTGCCTCCTTGTGATCTCTCTCCCTCTGTGAAATAAATAAATATAATCTTTAAAAAAAAAAAAAAAAGAATAGGATTTTTAGAGAAGAGTCCTATGGGAGTAGGAAGAAGTCTTCACGACTCCAGGGAAAAGTTTGAGCAGGGGAGGGATGTGGTAAAATTGGTACATTTCTCATTTTAGTTTGGCATGAATATTTGGAAGAGACTGGAAGAGACAAAGTCTGGGGCAAGGTTTAAGAGAGTGAGATGACGATTGTTGGACTATGGTGGTAGCAAGAGCAAGTAGTGAGAGGAAGTAATTTCTGCAAGAAGATATTAGAGGGAGGGGCACCTGGGTAGCTCATTTGGTTAAGCATCTGCCTTTGGCTCAAGGTCATGATCTCTGGAGTCCTGGGATGAGCCCTATATTGGGCTCCTTGCTCAGTGGGGAGTCTTCTCCCTCTCCCTCTGCCCGTACCCCCTGCTCATTCTCTCTCTCTCTCTCTCTCTCTCTCTCTCATTCTCTCCTTCTCTCACTTGTTTGCCCTCAAATAAATAAAATCTTTTTTTAAAAAAAAAGGCTTATAAGAGGCTATTATAGGGAAAAGGGAAGCTAGCAGCTTGAAGCCAGTTTTGGAGGGAAGATATAATTAATTTGGGAGTTGGAGTTGGAGAATCATTGTCATTATCAAATGGACATTGAATGCTTGCTACGCAAAAGGCAGTGTATCCAACTCACAAAATACAAAAGTCATACCGGCCGTTAAGGAATATGTAATTCACTTGGTGGGAAGATAGGACAGACTCAATTTGTTAATCTAATTTGTTAACTTAGTTTGTTAATAAGGAGCATGCAAGTTGATACCCTAAAAAATAACCCAGTTTCAAAATATGCTTGACTATAAAATGACTTACATGACCCAGGTAGGTGCTTTGCTATCCTGGTCTTATTTTATTTACTTGGGCTGGTTGCATTCCTTGATCACCTTACTGATGAAAGTAAAGTTGACTAGGTGTCAAGTAATAGGGAAGTTTAAAAAAGGTTGAAACTGATTATCCACAAAACGAACAGTTCATCATCAGATAATTAAGGGTTTGTTATAAAACAATTTAGTACAGGACTGTAGAGTAATTCTTTAAGTTGGGGCGAGTCCTCTAAGACTAAATTTTAACTTGATTTTTTCCCCACAATCACTGTGCTGTCCTTTCCTATCCTTTCTTTACCTCACCTTCTTCAACAATAAGACAGAAGCTAACTGTTCAGCTTACATTTTGTAAAGTTAACCTGAAACATCAAATCTGTTTTCAAAAACAAAAATACTGGGGTACCTGGGTGGCTCAGTTGGTTAAGCATCTGTCTTCTGCTCAGGTCATGAGGATCCAGCCCCAAGTTGGGCTCCCTGCTCAGCGGGGAATCTGCTTCTTCCTCTCCCTCTGCCTCTCCCCCCAGTTCGTGCAGGTACACATGCTCGCTCGCTCTCTCTCTCAAATAAATAAATCTTAAAAAACAACCCCCCCCCACAAAAGTACTGAGTGCTAAAACATGCTTTTAAGATTTCATTATGATGTATTGTCAGGGTAAGGATAGTTCAAAAAGGCCTCTGGAGGAAGTAAATGAAGAGTTTGTTGCCCACACCCTGTACCTCCAACAAAGAAACCATTCCCGAGGGGTGCCTGGGTGACATGGTTGAGCGTCCAACTCTTGGTTTTGGCTCAGGTCCTGATCTCAGGTCCTTTGTGGGATCAAGCCCTGAGTCGGGCTCCTAGCTCATCATGGAGTCTGCTTGAGATCTCTCCTTCTCCCTCTGCCCCTCCCACTCATGCATGCTCACTCTCTCTTAAATAAATTAATAAATCTAAAAAAAAAAGGGAAGAAATCATTCCTGAAGGCTTCTTTTGTTGTTCTGTATTTGATATTGAATAAAAGTTAGTGTGAGAGATCCGATGCATCTTTCAAAGGATTATAATGGACATGTATATATTCTTTGTCATTTATAAACTAATCCAATGGCACAGACTGTAAGAACATTGTTTATAGTGGCATTTTTCAAACTTTTTGGTCCTAGGAGCCCTTTATACTCTTTAAAAGTTATTGAGACCTTAAAGAGCTCTTGCTCATGTGAGTCTATTGATATTTGCAATATCTGCTGTTAAAACAGAAATTGTAAAAACGTTTATCAATTCATTTTTTAAAAACCTATTATATATTAACACAAATAACATTTTTAATGAAAAATTTCTAAATAAAAAAAATTTAGTGAAAAGAGTATCATTGATTGACATTTTTACAAATCTCTTTAGTATTTGCTTTAATAGGGGCGCCTGGGTGGCTCAGTCAGTTAAGCGTCTGCCTTCAGCTCAGGTCATGATCCCAGGGCCCTGGGATCAAGCCCCACATCAGGCTCCCTGCTCAGCGGGGAGCCTGCTTCTCCCTCTGCCCCCTGCTCTTGCTCTCTCTCTGTCTTAAATAAATAAATAAAATCTTTAAAAAATATTTGCTTGAATAGAAGAAAGATAGATTTTATATTTGTATTTATATTCAATTGAATGTGATATGTTGCTTTAACTGAAGTATGTAAAGTCTATGATGAAAATGTAGGTTGGATTTTGCAGACTCTCTGAAAGGATCTTGGGGCTCCCCCAGGATTCCACGCACCACACATTGAAAAGCACTGCTTTCCAGGACTGTGCACTGTGTTGTCACTAAATTGTCAAAATTCACTAAATTGTCACTCAGTTCACTAAATTGTTGAAACTTTTATGCCCTTAAAACTCCAGAGGTACATTTCCCTGAATCTGATAGATGTTTGAAATGATGAGTTGCACTATTTTGTCATGGTAATGTTCTTTTGGGGTGATGACTCTCGTCATTATCTTTGCTTGTCTTTCTTTAGGTGACCTAGTGGTTCTCGATGGTGCCCCCACAGCCAGCTGGCTTCAGGGCCGCAGCTGCTGGGGTGCCCGGGGCTTCTTCCCATCGTCCTGTGTTCGGGAGCTCTGCCTGTCCTCACAGAGCCGGCGGTGGCACTCCCAGAGTGCCTTGCTCCAGATTCCTGACTACTCAATGGGACAAGCACGGGCGCTGATGGGGCTTTCGGCCCAGCTGGATGAGGAGCTGGACTTCAGAGAAGGGGATGTGATTACCATTATTGGAGTTCCTGAACCAGGCTGGTTTGAAGGGGAATTAGAGGGTCGAAGAGGCATCTTTCCAGAAGGCTTTGTAGAACTTTTGGGGCCCCTGAGGACTGTGGATGAGTTGGTAAGTTCTGGAAATCACGACGACTGCATTATTAATGGTGAAAAAGAGACCCCTCCAGGAGAAGAAGAGAGGGGGCTGGAAGAGGATGACGACCAGCCGGGGACCTATGGAATTGCCCTCTACAGATTCCAAGCCCTGGAGCCGAATGAGTTGGATTTTGAGGTAGGTGATAAAATCCAAATTCTGGGAACGCTGGAAGATGGGTGGCTAGAAGGATCACTGAAGGGCAGAACAGGCATCTTTCCTTACCGATTTGTAAAGCTCTTTTCTAAAACAAGAGCAGAGGAGACCGTGGATCCGCCCCAGGAAAGCAGCCCTACTGAGATCCCTGACACTTCTTTGGGGTGTTCAGTGAACTCCTTGGTGGTGGAGGGAAGAAGACCCGAATCTCCTGAGTATAACGCAGAGAACTCCAACTATGTTATTTCTGAAACATCTGCTTCTCCCCCGGAGCATCTGACTTTTGAGTATGAAATAAACAAAACCTCCCATCAGGATGAGGACTCCTCAGGGGGACCCCCAAGAAGCCCAGGCCTGGGGCATGAACAGCCTCTTGCCAAAGACTCTTCTGCAGAGGATCCTTCAGAGATAGTCAATGGGGTTTCCTCCCAACCTCGGGCACCTTTTCCTCCCAGATTGCAGAAAAACCAGTATTACTCTCCAGCAGGAGGGGGCCACCTAAGCTCAGAGCAGCACTCTGATCCTCTTCCCTTCGAAGCGAGGACTAAAGATGACTCCAGCCTACCTCCCAGAGGCATGTCCTCCCCACCAAAAACCCTTCAGAAGCCAGTGCCACCTTCTCATGGTGGCTCCTGTCTTTTACCTTCTCCGGTAGTCAGACCCAGCCAGCTGAGCTCTCCGCTCCGGGGCCTGATGAGATGTGCTAGAAAGCACCACAGCGCCCAAGACAACACCTCTAGCTTTTGTTCTGCACCAGAGAGATCGGGGGTGAAGCCGGGTCTGCAAGACAAGGTGTTTGCAGCTGAAGCGATGGCACTCTTACAGGGCGAAGGCGACACTGACTTGGATTCGAAGTTGACACAACAGCTCATAGAGTTTGAAAAGAGCTTGTCAGGGCCTGGCATAGAACCAGACAAAATTTTGCGCCACTTTTCAATCATGGACTTTAACTCTGAAAAGGACGTTGTCCGAGGTTCCTCAAAGCTAATCACCCAGCAGGAGCCGCCTGAGAAGAAGAAAGCCCGAAGGCCCCCGCCACCACGTCCCTGTACTCCAGCATCCGCTTCCCACATGCTCGTTGACCAGAACCTGAAACCTGAACCGCCCTTGGCGATGCGACCCTCTCGCCCCGCTCCCCTGCCTCCCTCGGCACATCACAGAGGGACTCCAACATCCCCCAGGCTCCTGACCTGTACCCGTCCGAGCTGTGAGATGCCAGAGAAGGAGGGCCCTGAGAGTGTGGACCCGACTTTGGACCAGACTTCCCAGTGCCCCTTAGTATTGGTGAAGGTTCAGGAAATGGAACAGGACTTCGATATGGGTAGCAGGGCTCAAGAAGAGCTCAACTTAACACTGGAGGAGAAGCAAGATGAATCATTAAGGGCAGAGACCCTTGAGGATCTTGAGTTCTATGAGAGCAACATTGAAAGTTTGAATATGGAACTCCAGCAACTCAGAGGTAAGTGATGGGGAAATAATAGATACATGTTTCTTGACCTCCACCAGTCCACGTAATGGCCTCCTTGTATTTTTAAGGGAGATGTTACCATCTTTGACAAAGAATGATTTCCTTTTGCCTTATCTCATTTCTTACTCTGTCACCACAATTTGACTGCTCTGTGTTGATCTATCCTCTGACCACTGTAGCCTCCTGACTTCACCTGTTGCTCAGATAGAGCTGCTCAAACCTCATGGACATTTATACCTCTAGTTACAATAAGGCCTCCATAGCAGTCGGGCAGAGGAGAAGTCCCTGACTATAATGGCCTTCTCTAACTGGCCTCTGGTAAGGACTAAAGACTTGCAGGCTAAGATTCATGAAAAAAACTATGTCTTATTATCTTTGTGTTTTAAGGGCTAGGTTTCGTTAAAGATTGTATGTATTTGAGAGAGAGAGAGAGTGAGTGGGAGAGCACAAGCCAGGAGAAGGGACAGAGAGAGAAGCAGACTCAGCAGGGAACCCAATGCAGGGCTCGATCCCAGGACCCTGAGATCATGACCTGAGCCACCCAAGGTCTAGGTTTCAATAGTAATCGTGACAGCTAATAATTATTAACTAGTTCATAATAAGGACGTGTTACCATTTGCTTGCACAAATAATCTTCCCAGCTGCCCTAAATATGCTGGGGTAATTCACAGCACTGCTTGATACATGAGGCAGATAAGATTTATAGAGGTGAATGGAGTAGCTTGCTGGTGGAGCTCGGAGCTCCTGTGTTTACTAGTTTACTGCTTCCCACCTTGCATATTAAGAAATTTGAATTCTGTCCCTTAATTTAGGGTTGACCACCTTCAGGGGACTTCATTTGTCTTCACCAGACTCCAATGAGATATAATTTGTAGAGGAAAAAGGCAGAAAGCAAGGCGACCGCAGCAGACTTAGGGCCAAGGACACACGGCCCTGTCACTCTGGGCAGGTGTGCCAGAGAGCTCCGACCCCACATGTCCATGTCCTTACTGGAGAGAAAACAGCCCCAGTGATCTGTGGCTGCAAGGCCTGCAGGCTGCTAACGAGAGAGAAAGGCAGGAGAATGGCCGGCCAGCTCCACACGCTTCCCTGCCCCCACTTCAGGCCGCTGACCATGACTGGAACTAGAAATCCCAGCGAGAAAGAGTATTCTGGCAAGGCCAGAGATGGAGTCATTGTCTGAAAGCCGGAAAGCAGACGGTTTGAAAGAGAGGAGACTTCTCTGTGCGGTGTGCTCGGAGAGGACCGCTCTGCAAGTGGGCGCAGGTGTGAGGGACTGCGGACTGGGAGGCGGGGCAGCAGGAGGGGGTCCTGGAGCAAATTCAGTGTGATGAATGAGGGGGGAGCCAGGCCCCCAAGCCCCCAGGTCACTGCGCTGAACGGGGGAGCGGCTGCAGTTGCCCTCGAGGTGAAGCCTGAGGGTGAACGCCGAGGCCCGTCCTCAGAGAGGGGATCCTGCAGGGACACCTGGCTGCCTCAGTTGATAGAGCCTGTGGTCCTGGTCTTGGGGTCATGAGCTTGAGCCCCACGGTGGGGGTAGAGTTTACTTAAAAAAAGAAATAAGGGGTGGCATTTAAAAAAATGATCATTGAAGATGAGTATCTGAGGTCCTGGGGGATTACCAGATACCTTGATGATTTTAGGGTGTCCGAAAAGGAATTCTAAGGGAATTTCTGCTCAGTGCCACATCCCCAAAGCCAGAGCAAGTTCCAGGATCTTCGACCATCCTCGGTACCTGTTTTGAGATACCCTTGTAAACTGTTCTTGCATGAGATATACAGGGGGTGGAACAGAAGTGTGTCAAATTCCAGATAGTTGGGCATTTCTCAATAATGATACTTTTTAGAGGTGTCTGGCTGGCTCAGTTGGTAGGGCAAGTGACTCTTGATCTTAGGGTTGTGAGTTCAAGCCCCATGTGAGACTCCTTGTTCAGTGTGGAGTCAGCTTGAGATACTCTCTACCTCTCACTCTGCCCCTCCTGCTCGTGCTCTCTCTCTCTCTCTCTCAAATAAATAAATCTTTAAAACATTTTTTACTTTTTAATATAAAATAATTTAGGATCTATAGAAAAGTTGCAAAAAATTAAAGATCTCATATACCCGTCACTCAGCTTCCCCTTAATGTCTTACATAACTATAGATTATTTATCAAAATCAGAAAATAAATATGACAGTAAACATTTGAAAACATTAGGAGTATTAACATAAAATAAAAGTTACGCAAAAATCATTTCAAAACTGTAAAGTAATACCACCATTAGTATTGAAAAGTTATTCTGAAAACAAGATTTTAAATACACACACAAAGCTTTAGTTGCCCTGAGAGTACTGATCTTTGTTTTGTTAGTATTCTAGGCATAGGAGAGAGTTTCCATCTTGGATTGATGCTGGTTGAATTAAGAATGTATCTGAGGGCGCCTGGGTGGCTCAGTGGGTTAAAGCTTCTGCCTTCAGGCTCAGGTCATGATCTCAGGGTCCTGGGATTGATTCCCGCGTCGGGCTCTCTGCTCGGCAGGGAGCCTGCTTCTCCTCTCTCTGCCTGCCTCTCTGCCTACTTGTAATCTCTCTCTCTGTGTCAAATAAATAAATAAAAAATCTTTAAAAAAAAAAAAAGAATGTATCTGAAAGCATCTTTAGATGAGGCTATTAGGGTGTATGTTGCTTCAGGTAAACTCATTTTTTTAAACAATGAAAGTATTTTGTGTACTTGCTCTGATTTTTACTTCACTGTTGAAATGTTGTTTTTGCTAATTCAAAATTTAGAAAATAAATTTTGACAATATTCACATCTTAAAATTTTTGAGGTATAATTGATATATATTATATTATTATACAACATGATTCAATATTAATATTCATATCTTCTTTATAATCTTCTGTTAAAATATTTTAAAAACTGTAACTTATAGCAAATATTAAACCCTGGAGAACACTGGACATTTTTTTTAAAGATTTTATTTATTTATTTGACAGAGAGAGAGAGAGCTTAAGTAGGCAGAGCAGCAGACAAAGGGAGAGGGAGAAGCGGGCTCTCCGCCGAGCAGTGAGTCCGATGTGGGACTCGATCTCAGGACCCTGGGATCATGACCTGAGCCGAAGGCAGCGGTTTAACCAACTGAGCCACCCAGGTGCCCTGGACATTTTTGGTTTCAAGTATTCAAATAATGGAACATTATTCACTACTCTGAGCAAGATTTAATACTACCCGAATCATTTGTCAGGATTGCCAATTTAAGGACTTATTTTGCTTCTAAAACTTGATATTTCTTGAACAGTCACTTTAAGATTTGTATAAAATGTGCTGAACAAATAAGCTTATTAATATTTATTTGAGTTGCAGGCATGACTCACTGTCAGCAGCACGCAGGGCCACGAACACAAACACTTATAAACACACTCATAGCAACAGCTACAAGCCAGACTAACTGATTAGATCCTGATCACTTCTCTCCTGGTACTCTTGTCCTGGTCAACCTTCATCTTTTCCTCTGTGTGTCAGTATTTTCTGCTCTTGTGTTCAACCTGATGTCGGTGGACTCCTTCGAACCAGTAACGTGTCTACATTTATTACTAGGGTTTATTCTCACAGGAGAATTACAGTATTTTCTCTTGTGTTCCACATTTCTTGACTGATTTTTCTTCAGATTCAGGAAGACATAAACATTTCCCAAGAAATGCTGAAAAGGTATTCCCAAAGGGAAGCACTACTCAGTCTCAGTTCAAACTCAGTTCAAACTAAAACGAATTTCAAGGCTTAAAATTCTATGGACAACCAGGACTCTGGAACCCCAACTGTAATTTTGCAAGAGGGCTGGTCTAATTCTGATGCATTCTCAAGAGTCCTTT
This sequence comes from Ailurus styani, assembly GCA_002007465.1. NCBI lineage: Eukaryota > Metazoa > Chordata > Mammalia > Carnivora > Ailuridae > Ailurus > Ailurus styani. The sequence continues at coordinate 438,119 of LNAC01000232.1, read as the reverse complement.
GGAATCTTAGCTTATTCTAGAAAAAGGTCTCTTTTTAGACTTCTCATCTCCGATAGGCGCTGGGCTTTGAGTTTTGGACCACTTTTCCTGAGAGGGCCATTGAAACAAAAGTTCTATTTTCTGGGATGGGCAAATGCCCTGGGGCAGTGTCATTTCTGTGGTTATTTACCTGTCTGGATTCCTGTTTTCCTTTGGTTTTGCCCAGTGCACTATCGTCTTGTCAGTGTAGTGATAGTTCTAAGATTTTTTTATATTTCCTCCAGCTTTTTAAACTTTTTTTCTGTGAGAGGATTGACTCAAATAACCCAAATTTAAATTATTAGAAATAAAAAGCCCCAATAGCTTTATTTTTTTTTTTTAAAGATTTAATTTATTTGAAGGAGAAAGAGTGAGCACACTCACGGCAGGGGGGAGGGCAGAGGCAGAGGGAGAAGCAGACTCCCCGCTGAGCAGGGAGTTTGATGGGGGCTTGATCTATTGATTGACCCCAGGACTCTGGGATCATGACCTGAGCTGAAGGCAGCTGCTTAACGGACTGAGCCACCCAGGGGCCCCACAAAGCCCTCATAGTTTTAAATAAGCCATTATTTGGCTCTGACTGAGAATTTGGAGTTTCAAATTTGGAATTAGCATGTAGAGTCAGAGTAGAAGAGGAGGAGGCGTCTCTAATTACAGTGTTTTGGGGAAAGAGATGCCATTTTGCAGGCTTCACGATGGCATTCAGTTCAGTCACTCATTCACCCAGCAAATGTTCGTTGAATTTTTGCTGTGTGCCAGGCGCTGTGCTAAGGGTAGGATAATAAACACAGATAAGCTCTCTGCCCTCAGAGAACTTCTAGTCAAAATGAGTTGTTGGTTAATAAGTTAAGGTCTATATCTAAAACAGAGTACCTTCAAATCTGTTAAATAGATTGACTTCCAGAGCCGTGGAAACATGTAGAGTTAATCCCTGGACTTTCAGATTTCCCAGGACATACTTTTATTTTTTTTAGTCATTTATTAATTTTTATTTTATGATTTATTTCTAGCTTTTATTTAAATTCAAGTTAGTTAACGTACATGGTAAAATCGGTTTCAGGTGTAGAACTTAGTGATTTATCACTTAAATATAACAACCAGTGCTCATCACAAGTGCCGTCCTTAATCCCTACCACCCATTCAGCCCATTCCATCCCTCCCCCCACCCCCACCGACCTACCTCCATCAACCCTTAGTTTGTTTTCTGTAGTTAAGAGTCTCTTAGGGTTTGCTTCCCTCTCTGTTTTTTCTTTTTTCCCCTTCCCCTGTAGTTCATCTGTTTTGTTTCTTAAATTCCACATATGAGTGAAATCATATGGTATTGTTTTTTCTCTATTTCGCTTAACATAATACCCTCTACCTCCGTCCACGTTGTTGCAAATGGCAAGATTTCATTCTTTTTGATGGTGAGTAATACCCCCATGGTATACATATACCAGACATGTCACTTTTAGAGCCCCTAATTAGGACTATATCCTGTAGCTCTGAGAGGCTCTTATTTCAGCATACGAAAGTTTTGTTCTATCTCGAGGAGTGGTTCACATGCCTCAGAATGACAAGTACATTCATTTCTTTACTCAGCAAATATTTCTTGAGCACATACTAGGAGGCAGGCACTGACTATCCATTGATTAATAAAAAGGATGTAGTCACAGTATCATTCATGTTCGTGTATCTCTAAAACTCCAGTGATCCAGTGATACTGACCTCTGTATTTACTGAGGTCACGGTTTGCCTTGCTCCCTCTGACTCATGGCCGTAGTTACTCTCTTGTGGGCAGGGACCCCACTGTTCTGAATCAGTGCAGTGGATGGCAAAGTGTAGAGCCAGCCTCTTCCACATCAGGAACCTTGCTCCTAAGTTTCTCTTCCCATTAAGGTAATGTGAAGGGGAATGTTGACCAAAGACTCTCAGAGTAATTTTAAAACACTGTTGCAAATCAAATCAGAACATGTTTTTTAGGAATGGAACATTTTCAATAAGATTCTGAGATCTAAGGCCCACTAAAGAGAGCCATTCAGTTAACAAGTTGGAAAAGTGCTGATATGGAACAGTAACATATTTCTACTGAAGTGATATATAATATTCTAGACAGATTTTTAAAATTTGAAAGTCTAGTTTTTCTACCTACGGAAGCAGTTTGTTATTCTGAAGATTCCTTGGAATGCTTCAGGTATTAAAAATCCATTCTCAAACTAGTAAAAGATGATGGAGTTAAATAGCCAAAACATTTATGGTCTTTCAAGATATAAAAGTTTATGTGAAAGGAATAATAACCTATGTTTCTGGTTTGTCAGTACATAAGAAAAAAAAAGCAAGTATCCTTGATTTGTGACATCTGGTTCAGGGTGTTGGCTCAGTAAAAATTAGCTCAGTTACTTAAAATGGATTTTATCTTGGTATAAAACAGCAACCAGAGTCAGAAGGCATTAATAATCTATGTGAATTCAGGACTGAAACTATTTTTCCTTTTACGATGGGTGTTTCAGGGTATGTCAAGAAATGTAGCTTGAAATGGTTAACTTAGTTATAATTAACCTGTGAATCACTATTCTTAACGTTGTAGTATGGCTTTGTGAACATTTCCTCACCCTCTGCTCTGGGCAGAGGAGGGGTGGAGAAACTGGACTAGATCTGGGGATTTTAAGTATCGGTTTCAGATTTCACTGAGGCTTTGCTGGACCCAGTGAAAGGACCTGCCTCCCGATAGCGTGGGACCAGCAGTGAGCATTCCTGCCACCGCGTGGCCGCCTTAGTGAGCCACCTCCGACCCTTCACTTTCCCAGACGTAGCAAGACCCAGAAAGACTCTAGGGCAGTCACTTATGCAGCCAATATTGAGCTCCTGCTGTATTCTGAGCAGTGATCTCTGCTCTTGTGGGGAGAGACAAACAATAAGTAAGTAGAAATATGAATATAAGCTAGAAGGCAGAAGAAGCTGTGAAATCAGAGAAGACCTCACTGAAAAGTGACATTTGAGTGAAGATCCGAATGATTGTAGGAAGCCAGCCAAACCATTCTGGGGGTGGGGTGTATCGTCACCAGCAGACGGGACAGCAAGGACAAGAGTGCCTCTAGTGTTTGAAGAACAAACAGCAAGGAGGTCAGTTCAGCTAGAGCGAAGGTGTGGGTTTTATGGTTCATTGTTGAGAGTAAGACGAGAAGTCACGGGAAGGTTTTGAGCAGGGGAGTGGTAAGATCTGACTTACAATGTTTGAGTCCCTCTGGGCAGCCTGGACCAGGATGGTAGACTGGAGATGATGCTCATGGTTCTGGGGACATTTTGTGTCCAAACCTGTAGGACTTGCTGGTGGATTGGCTGTGAGGTGTGAGAGAAGAGTCAGGGATGACCCTGAGGTTGGACAACTGGAAGGATTGGAGTTGCCAGTAATTTCTCACTTTGTGGTGAAGACGGCAGGAGACGCTGCTGGAGGAGGTGGGACGGGGCAGAAGTCAGGAGCTTGGTTTTGGTCATGTTGTCGTGCCCGTGAGACGTTCGGGTGCAAGTGTTGTGTAGGCAGTTTGACAATAGCCCAGAGTTCAGGGGAGAGGTGAGGGCTAGAGATGTGCGTTGGCGACAGGTGAGACGTGCGTTAGCGGCAGGTGAGACATGTGTTAGTGACAAAGACATTTGGCAGCACACAGACATTATTTAAAGCCACGACATTTAATGAGATTAGTTTTTAAAAATTTTTTTAAAAAAGAAAGTGTAGATAGAGAAAAAGAGAGGCGACCTAGGCACTGAACTTCTCCAGGAGCTGAAGGAACTGGAAGAGTAAGGCAGTGACCATAATTAGAATTAACTGTGCACTTACTCCTTGTCGGACAACATGCTGGGTCTTTGAGCACTTTTTCTAATCCTCCACATTGTCCATGTTTGACAGATGGGAAGGCCGAGGTTGGCCCAGAGTGTCCCAGTTGGTCAGTGGTCGTGTTGCATTTCGAATTCAGGCCAGTCTCCTCGTACAGGCTCTGTGCTCTGTCCCTGGGTGTCCGTGCAGCCCACTGTGGTGTCCCTGCATTTCAACTTAAGGAGAGGCTACTTGATCTCCAAGAGCAGGTGGTAGGAAGCAGCACTTGAAAAACTCAGAAATACAACTCAAATATAACCGCTCAGGGATCCCGAGTGACCCTTGACAACTTCCAAAATAATGTGTGCCGAGCGTAACATTCTTTAGTACTCTCACCTGTTGAAAACTACAAGAGCATGTATGCGTTGATATGCTTTGGAAAAATATTTAACCTTTCCTTGCAGATACACTTCTGACAGCTAGCTTATCATGAAGTTGACAAGTTTCCCAAATGCTTACCCACTCATGCTAGCCACATCCCCAAGCTGCTCAAGGTTCCAGTTTCTCTATTTGAAATCTCACCTAACTCCTAACCCTTTAAGTTCACCACCAGGTTTAAAGTCTGATGCATCTTAAATGCTTCTCACAGCCCTGTCACATTGGGAGCATACGCACCCTTCAGATCATATCAGATTTCCCCCAAACACCTCTTATTTTCCTACATTCCAGCCTTTTTTGCCTTTTACAGTGTTCCCAGACTCCCGCTCCTGCCTTCCCTTCTCCCAGTTGTCTCTTTTCATTAGTGCGCTTCCTCTCTGCCTCTGTCGGGGAACTTATTTTTAGGTCCTGGGGTCTTTCTTCTCCTTCAGTTGCAAACCCTCTGTCCACACCACCAGAGGCTGTACACCATGGACGCCCTATGAGTAGCTTTAGCCAGAGTCGTCTCTACAGCTCTTCCTTAGGCTGAGAGGCAGCTGTACCGAATAAGGGCGGAAACCACATTTCCAGTCATATCCCTGTTCCCCGCAGTCCTGCCGTGTGCTGGGTAATTGCAGATCTGGGAGAAGCCCTGGGGCGCACTGTTGTTTGAGAGCCGGGAGGACCAGGATAGTGGACTAGCCAAGGAGAAGCAGGTAGTCGAGTGAGTGGGACTTGTCCATTAGAGCAGGTGCATGGAAGAATCAGAAGAGGGAGAGCCGAATTGCTGGAACACCGTCTCTGAGGGGCTAGATGGGAGTGGGATCCAGTGAGCCAGAGGAGACACTGGCCTGTTACTGGAGCAGAGACTGTGTCTCCATTTGAACAGGAGGGAAGGCAGAGTGTATGGGTACAAACGCAGTGCAACGGTAGATTTGATAGGGGAAGGGTGAAGAAAGAGCAATAATTTCTAGAGGAAAAAGGCAGAAAGCAAGGCAACCGCAGCAGACTGGGGCCCAAGGACACACGGCCCTGTCACTCTGGGCAGGTATGCCAGAGAGCTCCGACCCCACGTGTCCATCAGGAGAGAAAACAGCCCCAGTGATCTGTGGCTGCAGGGCCTGCAGGCTGCTAACGAGAGAGAAAGGCAGGAGAATGGCCGGCCAGCTCCACACGCTTCCCTGCCCCCACTTCAGGCCGCTGACCATGACTGGAACTAGAAATCCCAGCGAGAAAGAGTATTCTGGCAAGGCCAGAGATGGAGTCATTGTCTGAAAGCCGGAAAGCAGACGGTTTGAAAGAGAGGAGACTTCTCTGTGCGGTGTGCTCGGAGAGGACCGCTCTGCAAGTGGGCGCAGGTGTGAGGGACTGCGGACTGGGAGGCGGGGCAGCAGGAGGGGGTCCTGGAGCAAATTCAGTGTGATGAATGAGGGGGGAGCCAGGCCCCCAAGCCCCCAGGTCACTGCGCTGAACGGGGGAGCGGCTGCAGTTGCCCTCGAGGTGAAGCCTGAGGGTGAACGCCGAGGCCCGTCCTCAGAGAGGGGATCCTGCAGGGACACCTGGCTGCCTCAGTTGGTAGAGCCTGTGGTCCTGGTCTTGGGGTCATGAGCTTGAGCCCCACGGTGGGGGTAGAGTTTACTTAAAAAAAGAAATAAGGGGTGGCATTTAAAAAAATGATCATTGAAGATGAGTATCTGAGGTCCTGGGGGATTACCAGATACCTTGATGATTTTAGGGTGTCCGAAAAGGAATTCTAAGGGAATTTCTGCTCAGTGCCACATCCCCAAAGCCAGAGCAAGTTCCAGGATCTTGGACTACCCTCCGTACTTGATTTGAGATACCCTCCTCGTAAACTGTTCTTGCATGAGATATACAGGGGGTGGAACAGAAGTGTGTCAAATTCCAGATAGTTGGGAATTTCTCAATGATGATACTTTTTAGAATTAATCATGTTCCACAGAAATGTCATGTCTTCTGTGCTTTAGATGAAAACATGAAGACACAGGCTGAGAGAGCTTCAGTTACTTCCCCAACATTATCTAGACGGTGAGCGGCAAAGTCCAGACTCAGGGCTCACAGAGGTGCGCTCTTACCCCCCAAGCTATCCTGCCCTCTCCTGACCTCTAGCACGGGCCTATAAATTAGACATAGTTCCTGCCTGCAGGGAGTATTCAGTGTAAGAAATGGAGGTAAACAACTGTAATAAAGTAACATGGGTGAGATGAGAGAGATTTACTCAGTGCTCTGGAAAATGGCAAGAACCATTGGAATCAGAGAGTGTCACTGGGGCAGTCTCAGTACTGGAGCACCGGTCACCTGACTGGAGGGGGGATGGTCTGCACAGTTACGGAGATGTTGACAAAAGTAGGGAAGCACATGTTCTTGCCTGTTCTCCTGCCTCCTTCCTCTTCTTCCTTTACCTTTCCTGCAGCTTCTCCCTTTCTGTCATCTTCCAAATCCTGCTGCCTGTCTTCCCTTCCAGCATTGGATACGGCAACATTTCTGTTTACTGGGGGGGCGGGGGGCATATGGATGGTCACTGTAGCCGATCGCCTACCCTCTGGTGACAACAGATATTGGGCTGCAGTGTTGCTTTAGGGCCTCGAGAAGAGCCCGTGGGATGGGATGGGACGGTTATGTCCTGTGAAGGGAGGAGCCACAGAGAGGGATGCCATCTGAAGGGTTGAATTTCACCAATAGCACCGGCATTGAGAAAAGTAGAAAAGTCATCCTCCTCCTGTCTCCCTCAGGCCACATGTTTTGCACACAGATTTATCACATGAAAATTGCACCCCATTCACAGCACCTGGAGGTGCAGCTGAGGCAGCTTACATCTTGATGCAAGCTATGAAGGCAGGTCGGACTTAGAAGGGTGGGGTGGGTTTGGAGTGGAACTGGGGAGCCTCGTACTATAACCTGCTACTCACGCTCCTCTTATTCAAAGATCATTTCCTTTAGCTTCACATAACCTCTCCTTTACTTTCAATATTTAAAAGTGTGCCTGGCTTACTTTATGTACCAGTCTGGGAGCACACTGTGGTTGAGCAGGGAGGGACAGCCCCAGGGGGGGCAGTGGAAAGGCCCCCCCCCCCCCCAATGGAGACACAGAGGGAATGGCAGAGGCGGGGAGGGGGAATGGCAGTGTGCTCACGCTTGCCTTGGAAGTGGTCCACCTCTGACTTAGACCGTGAGATACTTCACTTATTTGTATGCTTGGTTTGAGGGAAATTAAGATTTCATTACATTTTTGAGATACGTTCTGTTAGTTCTGGTGCCATGAATTCAAACGGATCTGAGTTGGGGTTGTGGCCCTACCTTGTACCAGCCTGTGTGACCAGGTGACTCAAACTCCGAGACTCTTTCTTTATCTGCAGTAAAATAAGGATAGTACTGAAGATTTAAAAAAAAAAAAATCGAAAAAAAAATCGATCTCAACTCGCTAGCCCTCACTCTGATCATAGCACATCTTCTCACTGAAAACCCAGAAGCTGCCAGGGCTGCCTCCGCTGGTGGTTTGGAAGGTGTGAGGGAACAGAACAAACAGAAACCTTCACGTGAAAATCAGATTTGGCAATCCAGAGGTTGATTTGGTAATAATTTATTAGTGGAGAATCCAAAAGGTACATATTAGCACTTTAGGTATTTGAGGAAAGGAAAAAGAAGTAGTGAGGAAAACAGACCCATGGATTTTTTTAAAACTGGAGGAACTGGGAGTCCTGGGGAGTCCTGGTCCCCGAGAGAGTAAGTGATTTGTCCAAGAGTAAACATCTCATTATTGACAAAGCATATAACCCTGGTCTCTGCACAGTTATACTGTGTCTTGTTTCACAAATAGGGATTAGACGAAGGTTCAAGAAATCATTCCTGGGCATCCAATAGATGACCAGATGGCCAGAAGAGTCATCTTACCTAAGCCTGTCTCTGAGCATGGTACTCTCCCTTGAATGAAGTAAATGGCATTCAGGTCTCTTGGGATCTTCCCCAATCTACCCCTCCGGCCTTATCTTCTGTTACTTTTTCTACTTCCTCTGTCCTTCAAACTGTTCCCCGTTTCCTAATTCTCCATTTATAGGTGGTCTGTGGAAATTCTGCTCATGCTTGAAGACACTGCTCAAATGCCGCCCCTTCCATGCAGTCTCCATCCAGTTGCCTCACCAGGGACTCTGCTCTGTCACCATTGCCATTTGTGTTTGTTATAGAACTTGTCACATTGGATTTTCCTTTCGAGTGTTGCTCCTGCATTGCAAGAGGCAGGGGCTAACTTCCCCATTTTTTGTCTCTTCTACAATATCTCACTTATAATAGGCGCCTGGCTAATGTTTGATTCGAGTAGATATTTTTATCTGCACCTTTCTGATTTCTAACCTTATTTCTCAGTTCCTGAATGTGCTGGATGATTGGATGGAAAAGAGATTTAGGAATGGTCTTCATGCTTCTCTGGCATGGCAACTATCAAGGAAAGTGTGAAAGCCTACATAACTACATTCTTCTAGGGGACAGTTTGAAAATTGCCCATACACCAGATCAGAGTAAAAAGGAAGTTCTCTTTCTTCCTCCAGTGGGATGTCCCCATGCGTCTGCAGGTGGGAGTTGAAACCACTTATGATTTGAGTGTATGCCAGCGGGTAATCTGACTCCCATAAAAGCAAACTCTCAAAGGAGGAAGAGTTCTGCTTCTCACTAAGGGGAAGGGAGTCCCACAGAGTTTCAGATGTCCAGGGATTAGAAAGCTGAACTTGGAGGATGGGGAACGTCCGCGTGTTTCGTGTGCTGAGCTGTGCACAAAAACATGATTTATACCGCTGGTTGATGACTGAAATACCTAAAGAGGCAGAGGAGATGCATGACCCTACCTTGGGCTTTTAAAGGGGTCTGTTCTCACTCACTCTGCTTTTTCTACAAAACCTTTCCAACCACAGAATACTTCTACCTTCAGCACAGAAAGCAGCCAAGCCAGTTTGACCAGCTTGAGGGAAACACCGAACAAAGCTGCCAACTCCAATCACATGAACACTAGTTACTAATTATCTTCTGGCCTCTGTGGGGAAAGATATAGCAGCTCCCTGATTGGATCCTGAGGTTGAAATAGCTCCACATCTCTCTGTGCTCCAGGTGAAGGAGCAAGAAGAGTGTCTCAGGCACTTTGGGAGACATTTTCAGAAGGACGGGTACAGCCTTAGGCTAACCTGCACCTGTCCACATTTCAGCCCCACCCAGGCCCATGGAAGAAGGAAGTAAAACGTGAGTCTTTACGCACACGGAACATGTGTGAGACCCACGAAGTTAGAGAAGAAAGAGAAGCAGAGAAGAAAGGGCACTGGGGCTCCTACTGGGAGTATGAAGATCACAGGAGTCTACAGAAGAGGGACCTTACGGGGCTGGATCGACTTTACAGAGAAGGCAGCTTGGATTCTAGACACTGGACCTTGGGACGCAATCGGCCCTTCAGAAAAAGGCATTGTGGATACTGGGGTTTTGAACAGAGTGAACCAAGCTACTCGGACCATGAGGAAATGGAAGAAAGTGGAAAGGACTGTATGGACTACGGAAGTATGGCTCGGAGTTGTGTTGGTTACAAGAACTCAGAAAACGTGGATTATGGGAATCTGAGCCTGGGAACTAAGGATAACTGGCTTACAGGCAGCCCAGAAGGCTGGAAAGCTGGAGGGTGTGGGGACCTGAATGGCCACACGGATGGTCAGAATCTGAATTTTGATCCTGAGGACTCTAAAGAAACCGAATCGTGCACTCGCCGCAGTGGTTTGGATGATTCTGCGGGGAATTGTGGTCAATCTGAAAAGTGGCACATGGACCACAGGAATTTTAATTATGATCTTGAGGATTGTAAAGAAGCTAATTTTTATTATAGAAACCGCAACAATTTATGTCAGGTTCCTGGGAATTATACTAATGATCAGTCTATGGACTTCCCAGATTTGGATGGAGTCAATGAAGGTAAAGAATTTGTCAAATACCATGAAGAGGACAGAAAGGTTTATCAAAATGGTAAAATCTGTCCCGAAGCAAAGAGTCACGCCCTGGATCAGAGTGACTTTGATACAGAAAATAAAGGCTACAATACTCTATTTACAAACTGTGAGTATAAATTTCAGAATTACAGAGGGACAGATTCTGTCCATCAGATGAAGAACTGGGAGGATAATGGCATTGACAAAGCAGGAACAACAGCACTTGGGAGCAGGGGCACCTTCCCGGATAGTCTGCAACGGTGGATGAGAAGGGACCCAGGAGAACGCCACTGTGGCATTCTGCAGGACCCTTCATTAGGGAAGAGTACTTGGCATTTTGACCAAGAGAAGAAAAGAAATGGCCTGGAGACTTGGAAAAGGAATAGCTGCCTCCGCCGCACGGCCCCAGGCAGCCTGAGGCGCTCAGAATTTGTGCAAAGCAGGAAGAAAACTCAAGGTATGAGCTCAGCCATCCTTTTGAAGATTTTTTTTTTTAACCTATTTGACAGAGAGAGAGATCACAAGTAGGCAGAGAGGCAGGCAGAGAGGAGAAAGCAGGCCTCGATCCCAGGACCCTGAGATCATGACCTGAGCCAAAGGCAGAGGCTTTAACCCACTGAGCCACGCAGGCACCCACAGCCATCCTTTTGAGAAGGATACAACATGAAAATAGATAAAAGGGGTGGTTATACCAGGTACTGGGAGCACTCATGCACTTAAGGATACTGACCCTCGAAATTCTTATTTAAGCGTGTCTTGAATGAGAACAGCCTTAGAGATTTAATCCCATTGGGAGGCACTTTATGGAGGAAGAACCTATACAGTGCTATAAATATGCTCTGTGGCCTCCAGAATGAGACCATGTTCTCATGGGAACTTTCTTTACCATTCTAGGTTTTGTCAGGCATCTTTAATCCCAAATACCTTTCCATTCTTACTGTAATTTTTTTTTTTTTTTTGTCTTCTGGGGATGGCAAGTTCATTATCGAGGCATCAAGAGAAAATTTATTTTCCTGGCATGTTCCTTCTATCAATCCCTATACTTTAGATATTAGGGAAAAGAAGATTTAACTTGTTTTATAGAGTGTTCGTGTCTTGACATTCAGGAATCTTTCATGAATGATGAGCCCTACAAGTCTTCTGGAAATCAGAAGTTTATATTCTTCATGGTGCTTTGTTCATGCACACAATGCTTTGTATATTCAAATTACTCTATCTCTTTTAGCCTTAATCTAAGTTATCTGTAACGTGAGTATTAATTCTTTTATAATGTAGACGTTATTTCTTTCTTGTCAGCTTATCTTCTCCAGTTCTCTGAAATGAACTATGTTTGTTTTATCTTGTTGTTGTTTTTTATAATTTTTGGGCTCCCTGTTAAACCTTTATTTTTATTATGTGTGTGCTATTCTCCTGCCAAGCCAACTTTCTGGTTTGGGCCAATTTGGGGGAGTGTAGGTTATGACCAGGGGATAAGGGTTAGAGTCAGAAAATGTGAATGATCTGGAAAATCCATCTCACACCTTCCTCCTAAGTGGAAAGTATCTTGTCTAGAGCTCCAGAATAGGTTCACTGTTGGCAGGGGCACGACAAGTCTCTGGTCTGTCGTCCCATAACTGCCAGTGGTTTATCCTGTGGTTTTCCAACACAGGCTTGACCAAACCAGAATTTCCAGGGCCTTGTTTTGCATAAATCAGGCTCTCCATCTGCATTTGTAAAGAATGAAACCAAACCGGGTTTTAGTTGGGAGACCGAGGTATTTAGCAGCTAGCCACTTTTTCTAGGTGCATATTTGCTCTGAGATGATAGGGATTGAATGACTTCTAAATTCCTTCCAGCTCCAAACAACAACAACAACAACACACACACACACACACACACACACACACACACACACACACACACACACACACAAGTGATTCTATGATTCTTTATATTGGTTTTTGTATTGGTCCTATTCCCTTTCCCCACATCTGTTCCTCAGATGAACTTTGTTTCCTGTTTTTAGTTCCTTATTGTATTAAGCCTCTTAAGTGTAATCAAAGTGTGTTTACTCTGTCTGACTTAACAAGAGTCAAGCCCTTCTCTCCGGAGTGGTGCAGTTTGCCCTACGATCTCTCCAACAGCAGCTCAGTCCCACCTTCTGTCATTGCCAGTTTTATAACTCTCTCCATATTCAAGGACTGAAGTTCTGATGGTGTGTTTGTATTTAGCTCAGTTGACACCCCTTTTTTGTACCTCTAGAATCCTCCTTGACCTGTAACAGAATCTTAGTCTGCCCGAAAACCCTTTTGCTTTCTACCATTCTTTGCTGGCAGTCTTACACACACACCACTGCCCTTCCGGAATGTTACAGTTACAACATGTAATTCAAGCAAGAAACAAGTGTGGGAGTCTGTCTTCTGCCCTGAGTTCACATCTCAGCCCCATCATTTACTAACAGTGTAACTTCAGGTGAATTACCTAACCTCTCTGAGTTTTGGATTCCTTATTTATAAAATGAGGATAATACTACCTGTGTCGGTGAGAGAACATATATAAAATGCTTAATGACATGTCTGGAACATAGTAGGTGCTCATAAATTATGAATTCTTTGTCTCTTGGTGACCCACCTCCTATCCCCCTTATCATTTGCTCCACCAGCTTGTCACTTGCAGGTCCCCTCTCTCCTGAGATCCAGATGGACCCCCACCATGGGACACCTGCCCTCAGACCCTGTGTCTGCAGGTGTGATTACCCAAGGGGAGTGCCCCATCCCCTCTGCCTCTCCCACTCTCCCCCGCCTCCCCCTGCTCTATCTGAGAAACAAAGCCCTGTTTAATGGCTGCTCCAGCCTATCTCTTGAGCTGGAAACCAGGTCCTTCTATCAGAATGTGTCCTTTCCCTCACCTGCCTTATCAGTCATTCTCCTATGACCGCCTCAGTCTTATGTGTTGTTTAGGGCAGGTCTGTTATGGTTTTGCCCTTAGTCCTAGGGTGCGGCCTCTCCGTCCTGGGAGGCAGGCCTTACTCCTAAGGTATGGCTCTTTTAACCCACTGAGCCACCCAGTCGCCCTCTGAGGTATGGCTCTTTTGAGGTTTCAGTGGAAAACCAGAGTGTTTATTGAACCTCCTAAGTTGGAAGGACTTAAATTTCAGGCTGTGTCTTCTCAGTTCCAGACAGTTGTGAATGAATCTGCCAAGCTTTTTGGCCTCCAGCTGTTACTGCTTTCTGCTGGCTTCTTGGAGTCTCATCACCTGCAGGCAGAGTTCAGGGATTTGAGGGGAACTTCTGCACGGATCTTGGGCTGCTGTCTGCGTGGCTCCCTCTTTTCCAGATTTCTCTCACAATATCTAGCCACTTCAGAGCCTCAGATTCGAGTCTGTCTCTTTAGCCCGAGAAAATTGCCAGTCGTTGACTTACCATTTCTATTTTATTTGCCCCACATTCTGGAAGACTAGGGATTGACTTCAGGGGATAAGAATTGGGTAAATATGGATCTTACCTAGTTTGCTTCCCTCGTTTGAGTCCTATGCCCTCTAGTTTCGGTCCGATTTTGGTTGCTTTCCAGCGCCTTTTCATAGTTACTTTAAAAAATGCCTTACCCAGAGTTGCTAATAGTTCTCAATAGGGAGGTTGGTACAATGTAAGCTGCTCTCCCATTGCTAGACCAGAAGTCAGCATGAAGATTTTACACTTGCTAATAACATAAGTGGTTATGATGGGGAAAGGGCCTGGTGCTTCAAATTCCATGTTAACTGAGTTATGTGATATTAGGATATCGGAATGAAGGACTCTTCCAGAGAGAAATAGGACACTGGAATCCAGGTGAGAGTCAAGGCTTGAAGGTCCAGGGTTGGAGGGCTGCAGTAGAATCCTGTATCACTACACATCAGCAAGTCCCGTATTTTATAAATAATGGGTGACCACCCACGACTGAGTTTTAAAGTCTATTTGGTGGGATTCGAACTAGCATTTTTGGAAAATAAAATAGAAGTGAATAGAAAATGTCACAGCACATCTGATGTAAAAGTATGTATGTCATACTTGTGTGTGTGTGTGTGTGAGTGTGCATACACACGTATTATGTGTTATGTGTATGTTGAGTCACAGTGTAAAGTGTGGGGGCCACAGTAAAAAAAATGTTTGAAAAACACTTAAATCTGACCCACTGTTTCTGTAACCAAAGAGTGGTTCTGAAACCACTGTTTCTGTAACCATGGAGCTCAAAGAAATTGAAATATATGTCCAAAATCAGTCCTTAGATCAGGAATTGAATCAAGGTCTCCTGATGCCCAGACCAGTGCTTTCATCAGGGTTGAAGTCAGAAGCACAGCTATGAGTTCCTTCCACATCAATGAACTTAGAAAAGCAGAAACGTATTGTATTAGGGGTGTCGGAGGAGGGACTTCAAATAGAGGGGCGTAGCTGAGTGACATGCTGCGGAGATAGGAGAGGGGTGTGGACCGAGGAAAGACCTTGCATTTGACGGGTGGGGTAAGGAAGAGGTGCCACCGAGGCCCAGAGCACATTACAAGGAGTTTAGGAGGGAAGTGGTGATGAAGATAGAGAAGCAATTCCTTTAAAGTTTGGACAGTAATTGTAATGGAACAACAGAATCAAGGAAAATCTTGGTTTGTTTGTTTTTTTCTCCCAAGATGAGAAAAAGCAGCATAGACTTGAAGGCACTTTTGGGTATGTTACACACATAGTTCAGGTTTTAGGACTCTGTGGGGCAAGGTTTCTTTTCACTGTAGGTGTGTGAACATCATATCTTTGTAGCTACAGCCTGGATTCAAACTATTGTAATAAATGTCTGCCAGTCAGTCCAAGACATTAGCTTTTCATCCTGGCTGATATCATACGCTGATTGCAAGCCATGAGTGTGGCAGGTGCCACGAGGCCCCTGCCGCTCTAGAGACGAGGGGCGTACCCATCGGAGTCACAGATGACCAGCCAAACAGTCCATAGGTTTCACGCTCGGTAATGCAGGTAGCGGCGGGACCACACTAACTCACCTGCTTGACTGTTCTCAGAGTGCTTTGTGCCGCTTCCTCTAATGTCATTCTGTTACTGTAAGCATGAGCCACTCATCTATTTTTAGCTCACAGAAGTGTGTTGAGTTCCAGAACATTCCAGTTCCAGCATGTTGAGTTACATTCTGGTTAGACCTCGATTACCTGAAGGTCCTGAGGAGGGGCGGGGCTCCTACTCCAACACAAGTGGGCTGGAGCCAGATGTCCTCCTCGGACCAGCTGTTCCCTTTCTCTCTCTCTCTCTCTCTCTCTCCTTCAGGGACCCTCTTTCTTTTGATGTTTTTTTGCATTTCCCTGAACTTCTGCTTGGTCTCCCCCCTCTTGTTGCAGACGCACACTTCCTGTTTACTCATAGTTTCTACTCCCGCTTCACTTTAGATTGCACATAACCAGACTCTCGTCCCACCACTGCCTTGGGCCATACAGCTTCTGTTCCTGTCTGATCTGCCTGATATCCTAATTCAGATTCCCGGGGAGAGTGAGTACAAGTGACTCAGCTTGTGTTTTTTAGTTTGTCCTCATCATATGAACTAACCATTTGTCGATCAGGTACAAATCCGTGGTCCAGAATGGTAGAGCTGGGTCGGGGGTGGGGGTCACCTGGTGTAAATCATCACCACAGGGACTGCCGGCCTTGCCCATTTGGGATGGGGCAGGCTCTGGAGGTGTAGGTGTTCTGAGGTGTGGCTGGCCCACACCAACCCCCACATTTGGAACTGGGTGGAGGTGTCTTTTGGCTGTCACAGTGGCAGGTGCAGGGAACTACTTGTTTAGAAGGCAAGGACCAGGGACGTGAAATGTTTTCAGTGTGTAGACCCGTCCTACCCAATGAAGAATCGACCTGCCCAGAATGCCAGTTGTGTCCCCATTGAGACATTGGAGAAGATAGGTAAGACTTGTGCCTGCCTTCAGTCACTTGCGGTTTTGAACAGAAAACAGCATAGGTACAAATACTTAAAATACAATCTTTTTTTTTTTTAAGAATTTTTTTTTTATTTGACAGAGACAGATCACAAGTAGGCAGAGAGGCAGGCAGAGAGAGAGGAAGAAGCAGGCTCCCTGCCGAGCAGAGAGCCTGATGCAGGCCTCGATCCCAGGACCCTCAGACCATGACCTGAGCCGAAGGCAGAGGCTTTAACCCACTGAGCCACCCAGGCACCCATTAAAATACAATCTTATAAGTCCCTTAAGGGGAACTGTTAGATACCTTCCCCCACTTGCCCTACTACCTGTGTAACATTGTGTAAAGCATTTAATCTCTCATGCCGCAGTTTCTTTATCAGTAAAACGAGCCGATGTGCCTACGTGACAGTATTATGAAGATTAAGTGAGTTTATAGATATCTATGTACCTAGAACAGCGCAGTAGAGCCTGGCGGGTAGTAATGCTAAATAAACATAAGCCACCACTGACATTTCACCAGCACAGAGATCCCACATCCCCTTTGAATACAGTTCAACAGGGATTTAGTAGCCAGTACTTGTACTTAGCACTGTACCAAGCATCGGGGGTATCCAGAGAAGGATGCCCCTCCCCACCCACAGTATACACACAGGACTTTACAGATTCGTTGAAGAGGTAAACTGTGAAACAATCACGTACTAAAGTACACAAGTGTATAGTCTAGACAGTGAATGCTAGGGACAGTCAGGAGGGGGCAAGCTCAGTCCTTATCTGAGTTACAGGAGAAGGCTTTAGGAAGATGTTTGAACTTGAGCTAAAGCTGAAGAGAGTGAGTAATGGAGATTGATGTAGACAGAAGCAGGGGGAGCATTCCTGGTTGGGGAAACTTTATGAGCAAGGGTATACAGTTGTGGTGACAGAAGCACAGTGTGGGGAGCATTGGAGTACTGAAGTCTTAGAAACCAGATGGCACTTTAGATCAGAGCTTGAGGAATAAGGTGAGCTAGGCCTGCATGTGGTGAGTCATCCTCTCAGATGAAATCACTGAAGCTCTGCATAGATGCCTTCTGTGAGGCAAGGAGCGACTGGGGAGAAGAGCAGGTGCCTGAGAACCAAGCCACAGTTTGGGGGCAGATGGAGGAGGGATAGGGCAAGATCATATGAGGAGGTCAGGAGAAAACCGGAGAGTTTACCTTCAATATGTATATATTTTTATTAACATATAATGTATTATTTGTTTCAAGGGTACAGGTCTGTGATTCATCAGTCTTACACAATTCACAGTGCTCGCCATAGCACATACTCTCCCCAGTGTCCATCACCCAGCCACCCTGTCCTTCCTACCCTCTCCCCTCCAGCAACCCTCAGTTTGTTTCCTGAGATTAAGAGTCTCCTAAGGTTTGTACCCCTCTCTGGTTTTGTCTTGTTTCATTTTTCCCTCCCTTCCCCTGTGATCCTCTGTCTTGTTTCTCAATTTCCTCATATCAGAGAGATCATATGATAATTGTCTTTCTCTGATTGACTTATTTTGCTTAGCATAATAAGCTGTCTTTCATGCATGTCATTGCAAATGGCAAGATTTCATTTTTTGATGGCTGCATAATATTCCATTGTGTATGTATATGTGTATATATATATATATATATATATATATATATATACACACACACACACACACAATGTCTTCTTTATCCATTCATCTGTTGATGGACATCTAGGTTCTTTCCATAGTTTGGCTTGTGGACATTGCTGCTATAAACATCTGGGTGCACGTGCCCCTTAAGATCACTACATTTGTATCTTTGGGGTAAATACCCAGTAGTATAATTGCTGGGTCATAGGGTAGCTCTATTTTCAACTTTTTTTTTTTTAAGATTTTTTTAAAAATTTATTTATTTGACAGAGAGATAGAGATCACAAGCAGGCAGAGAGAGAGGAGGAAGCAGGCTCCCTGCTGAGCAGAGAGCCCAATGCGGGCCTCGATCCCAGGACCCTGAGATCATGACCCAAGCTGAAGGCAGAGGCTTAACCTTCTGAGCCACCCAGCCACCCTCTATTTTCAACTTTTTGAGGAACCTCCATACTGTTTTCCAGAGTGGCTGCACCAGCTTGCATTCCCACCAACAGTGTAGGAGGGTTCCCCTTTCTCCGCATTCTCAGCAACATCTGTCATTTCCTGACTTGTTAATTTTAGCCATTCTGACTGGTGTGAGGTGGTATCTCACTGTGGTTTTGATTTGTATTTCCTTGATGCCAAGTAATGTTGAGTACTTTCTCATTGTCTTTTGGCTGCTTGGATGTCTTCTTTGCAGATATGTCTATTCATGTCTTCTTTCCGTTTCTCGACTGGATTATTTGTGCTTTGGGGGTTGAGTCTGATAAGTTCTTCATAGATTTTGGATACCAGCTCTTTATCTGATATGTCATATGCAAATATCTTCTTCCATTCTGTCAGTGGTCTTTTGGTTTTGTTGACTGTTTCCTTCACTGTGCAATATAGCCTTTTATCTGAATGAAGTCCCAAGAGTTCACTTCTGCTTGCCTTTGGGATGGAAAACCAGAGAATTTAAATAAAGTAAGAGAGAATAGCCAATGCATTGAAGAGCCCCAGGGAAATCAAGGATAATGCCATTGGATTTGTCAAGGAGGTTATTGGTTGACTGAAAAGACAATATTGGTGGAACAGTGATGACTCAGATTTACTTAGAGGATTTCTATGGGGGATGAGGTCATAGAAGGAGGGCATGAAGACCACTCTTTCGAGACCTTTGACAAAAAGAATCAAAGACCTGTGACTATAGCTGAAGGGACACAGAGTTGGACAAAGCTTTCCTGTGCTTTTTAAAATCAGGATGTTGTTGCTTGTTGGAGGATAGATGGGTCGGCAGGTGGGAAAGGAGAAGGAACAGGTAAATATGTGGAGACAAACGGACATATATGGAGGGCCGTATTTCCCCCAAAGATTAGGAGATGACTGAAGCCTGAGAGGAAATAAGGCCCTCCTGAGGTTGGAATGATCCTTTCTGGCAGACTCCCACCCAACCCGAGACCTCACCCTGACATCGGGAGCTGTATCCTCACACCAGGTTGTCTGTTTTCTCCACAAGCTGTCCCCTAAATTGTCTTTGTAGAATGTTTCATCAGCAACATAGGAAGATTGGCCTGGCAAGATGACAGTTCTCTGTAAAAGCAAGAGATATCAAGGAAAGGCAAACTGTTGGAGGTGGGTAGGAAGAGGAAATCTTGGGGAACATCTTCTTTCATGCAGACCAGAGGATGTTAGAGGGGGCAGTGGGAGGAGGGGTGAATCAAAGCAGCTAACTTGCAAAACCACGGCAGGCCTGGCCTTACATGGGATGTCAAAGTGAGAACTCAGGAACTTGACTCACCCACAGAGTGGGTGCCCCAGAATTTTCCAATTTGATATTGCCCGAGAAACCAGGCAGTGCCCACACTGGGCATGACTGTCAGACTGTGACAGTGCCCACGCACAGTGATTGCCAGTGGGAAGGGACACGTTTGTATACACGGTTCCACAGTGGACCTCATCCCACCATATCAAGAAATCCCTTTCTTCTAATTGTGAACTGAGAGGAGACTGATGGAATATATTATGTTTCATTGAATCTAAAGCACAGTCTATTGTAGAACACTGAATAAGTTTAGGTACCATTAAAAAGATGACTTCTAATTAAACTTTAACACGCTATTGGAAAGCACATCTTGCTTTTAGAGATGTTAAAATGTGGGGGAAAAAAGTGCATCTTAGCATCTACTGGTATGTGGAGATGCTTCTATTTAGTGCTGACCTCACAGCAATACTTAGACAAAGAATATGGTAGAATTTCTCTAGCTCTTTCCTCCGTGTTTGGAGATAGGGAATTCAATTTTCTTGCTCTCCAGCCTCTACCCCACTTAAAGGAAGATGGAAACCTGATTTACCCCCAGTGCCACAGGTCCTAAATTTTAACTAAAAATTTTTTTTTAAGATTTTATTTATTTGAGAGAGAGAGTGAGAGAGAGCATAAGAGGGGAGAAGGTCAGAGGGAGAAGCAGACTCCCCGTGGAGCTGGGAGCCCGATGTGGGACTCAGTCCTGGGACTCCAGGATCATGACCTGAGCTGAAGGCAGTCGCTTAACCAACTGAGCCACCAGGCGCCCTTAACTAAAATTTTCATAAAAGTTAGGGTAGTTCATGATTTTTAAAAATCTTTGGGTAGTATCTTTTATCCCAACTACGGCAGAGTAATGCTCGGGGCACTCTAAGTTATAATGATTGTTGCCACTTATTAAGTGCCAGTTGCTGTGCTAAATCCTATGGATTAGGTGCACACTGGGCACAAAAGTCCAGTAGCATCTAAGCTTTGTGACGGTGGTAAAGACAGTATTTCTAGAACCTAGTAACTTGTCATATCATAGGTGCTCAGTGAATGTGTGTTGTCAAAGGAAATATTCTATTTTGGGTCATAGAATATGTACACCAAAAGATAAGTAGGGTTTTAATACATGTTCTGTTCCAAGTTGAGATAATTGCACTCTATTTCTAGTTTTCCTATTTCCTATTTATTACAATAAATGATGTTGGGTTTTCTTAAACGTATCTTTTTCCCTGTCAATTGACTTGGTCATATGATTTTTCTTTTTCTTTCTTTCTTTTTATTTTTTTTAAGATTTTATTTATTTATTTGACAGAGAAGAGACACAGCGAGAGAGGGAACACAAGCAGGGGGAGTGGGAGAGGGAGAAGCAGGCTTTCCTGCAGAGCAGGGAGCCCAGTGCAGGGCTCAATCCTAAGACTCTTGGATCATGACCTGAGCCGAAGGCAGACGCTTAACGACTGAGCCACCCAGGTGCCCCCTGATTCTTCTTCTTTTGCCCGTTGATGTGGTGAATTACATTGTTTGATTTTTCAAAAGTTGAACCACCATCACACACCTAGAATAAATCACACACCTAGAATAAACACTTGGGAGTGTTAAAAAAAAAAAAAGATAAAATAGTACATATTATTTTTTTTTTAAGATTTTATTTATTTATTGGACAGAGACACAGTGAGAGAGGGAACACAAGCAGGGGGATTGAGAAAGGAGGAAGCAGGCTTCCCGCTAAGTGAGGGAGCCCAATGTGGGGCTTGATCCCAGGACCCTGAGATCATGACCTGAGCCGAAGGCAGACACTTAACGACTGAGCCACCCAGGTGCCCCTGATTTTTCTTCTTTTGCCTGTTGATGTGGTGAATTACATTGTTTGATTTTTCAAAAGTTGAACCGCCATCACACACCTAGAATAAATCACACACCTAGAATAAACACTTGGGAGTGTTTAAAAAAAAAAAAGATAAAATAGTACATATTATTTTGTACTGCTGCTTGAGAAGGGAAGTTTAGGGAAAAGACCCATGCAGGGACTAGAGAGGCCTTCATCTAGCTGGACTTAAAGGACAGTAGGTGAGCAGAAAGGCAGAGAGACTAGCTGGGCTTATCATGTTCAAGGATGAGAAAGGGAACAAATACTGGAAGTGGGCTGTGCTGAGTTTCATAATAATGGCAGCAAGGACCCTGTCCTCAGGGCTCGTGGAGAGGAAGTGGTTAACTGCCTCAGTGAGTCCAAAGAGGCCTTACATACCAAGTGCCACTCCTCGTGGGACTAGTTAGTAGGTGATGTGGTTTCTCCAAACTGAAAGGAGTAAATGAAGTAATAGGGTACCATGTCATAGAAGAGTTTAGATCTTGGAAGTGACCAATGAGGCCCAACCCCTTTGTTATTATCCCTTTGAACAGGATTATGATTAAGGTGAATTGATTGGGGGGGGATGCTCAGTTATAAAGGATACATAAAATACTATGAGAGCAAGTAGAAGAAATAAAAGTTAACTACCTCATAGAAACTGAAAAAAGTCTAGTTTTATAGGGTAGGATAGAAAAATAGCCAGAGGGGCACAGACATGAGCACATTTTGAAACATCACTGTAGTGTCATTATTAAAATTGGAACTATAATGCCAGACGTGGCCATGTGCCTACAGAGAAGACCTAGAATCCGGAACAGGCCTTAACCTTTCATGGAAAGAGCCAGCCGTGGATGCTGGTTTTGAATATGCAGCTGTCTCAGCCCTGCGGTCACACACCAGCCGTGTCATTGCTTTGTGCCCATTTCCTCATTTGTAAAATGAGAGCAATAATAACTTCCCTCAAGAGACTTGGTAAATATAACATCAGGTGTGTGTGTGTGTTTGGACGATAGAGCTTTTCGTATAGAGTTTTATTGGCTGATTATAATCAAAATCCGCTTGCTCAACTGATAATTTATCCCTAGTGAGCTATTTTATGAAAACTGTCTTTGCTGTCTTGATAACTTCAGTTCTGCTGCCTAAAGATTAGGGAACAATAGTAATGTCCCCCCAGCAGCACACCCCTCTAGGAGTTATGTGTATTTGGTAAGTATTTGAAATGGTACTTGAGTTGGTCCTAGAATTAAACTTCCCAGCCTAGCAGTATAGGAAATTGCAGACTTGTACACAGTGCACTTGACTCCTTGGCTCTTCCGAAGGCCCACGCGGGGCCTGGAAAAAGGAAGGGGCAAATGAGAAGTTTTGATCTGAGCATCCCCCGAGGTGGAAACCTGCCCAGCAGGGATTGTGCTAGAGGCTACTTGCCAAAGCAGGCAGGCAGTTACAGAGCAAAGCCACACAGAAAGTTTTTTTCAGTTGCCATTGAGATTTAGGACCTGAACTGGATCGATTCCTCTCTGAAGTTGGGTGGCGTGAGCCCTGCAGTAAAGCCAGTGACCACAGTGCTGCCAGTCTGACCCTGAGCAAACCTTCTCCAAATTGGAGTCTTGCAGGTGCTAAAGGTAAAGACCTGGTGGGGGCCGGCTGGCCTGGCTGGAGTGATGGGAAATGCGGAAAATCAGGATTTCTGATTGCCCTGGTTGGGCCTGGCGGGAAGATGAGCAAATTTACAAAGACAGCTTTCTCTCTGGGTTTTCTAACCGATTGCTAAGCACACAGCTGTGGTTTTGCTTTGCTCAGGAGACTGGCAAGTTGTTGCTTCATCAGTCTTTCCTGACCTATCGTCTTCCGCGGTCTAGGTCTACAGGGATCGGGCCAGGAAAGAGACCTCAGATCATTAAAAAGTGAAGAAAGAGTTTGAAATGGGTTAACAGAGTAATTGAGAACTGTTGGTATTAGAATGTTCTCACTTTACAGCAAATGTTCTTTCTTCCACTTTTTTTACTCTTTGCCATATCAACGTTACACGGTCGCTATAGAAATATTAGAAAATACAGCCAAAGAAAGGAAAAAAAGAGCAGCATTTCCATCACTGCCAAGACTTTCCCATTTTCAAATATATGCACTGAAAGTATTTTCCCTTTTTAACAAAATCGCAGTTCTTTCATAAACTCTTTTGTAATATGCTTTTTCCATTTAACCACATGTAGACAATATTCCATGTTAAAAAATATAAATCTGTATTTCAGTGGCTATAAAAGTATTTTGTAATACAGATATACCATAATTTATGTAAGCAGGACCGTATGGGGAGAAAGCTTGGCTGTTTCTGCTTAGGTTGTTTCTGAATTTTTTTACACATTGGAGAACATCCCTACCTTGTGCATTTGTCTAGCAATTCATGTATGATAAATTCCTCAAAGTAGACTTATGGGTTAAAATGACTCTTTTATTTTAGGAAATAGAGAAAGAAAGTAGGGACGCCTGGTGGCTCAGTTGCTTAAGCATCTGCCTTTTGGCTTAGGTCGTGATCCCAGGATCCTGGGATCAAGCCCCACGTTGGGCTCCCTGCTCCTGAGAGCCTGCTTCTCCCTCTCCCTCTCCCCTTCTTGCGCTCTCTCTCTTTCTCATGCTTCCTCTCAAATAAATAAAATCTTTTTTTGAAGCATTTTTTTTTAAGATTTTATGTATTTATTTGTCGGAGAGAGAGAGCGTGCGCCAGCAGGGGGAGAGGCAGGCACAGAGAAGCAGGCTCCCCGTTGAGCAGGGAACCCAATGCCAGACTCAGTCTGAGGACACTGGGATCGTGACCTGAGCCAAAGATAGACACTTAACCAGCTGAGCCACCCAGGCGTTCCAAAATAAATAAAATCGACAGTGTTATAAGTTTTTACCTGCTGCCCTGTCCTTGGAGTGCCACGTCTGTCAGGGTTGACAAGAAAGAGCTGAGGTTTCTTGAAGGGAGACTCTCCTCTTCCCTGAGGAAGATGATTAACGTGTTAAGTCAGAAAGCCATCAGAAGGCAGGATAAAATACACCTTTTCCTTTGTATCACGTGTGTTCTGCGATAAATTATCCAGAATACTGTGGAATAGTTACTGTGTATGACACCACTAGATTTGATTCTGAGGGATTATTGACATTCTACCCAATGGGGTTTTATAGATACAATCACATGAACACGTGCAGGTGCTTAAGTACATAGTTCGCTTCATGGTGGG
The DNA here is from genome assembly GCA_002007465.1 of Ailurus styani. NCBI lineage: Eukaryota > Metazoa > Chordata > Mammalia > Carnivora > Ailuridae > Ailurus > Ailurus styani. The sequence continues at coordinate 413,558 of LNAC01000232.1, read as the reverse complement.
TGAACCGTGCTCTGTGGAGGTTAAGTTGTGCTTTGGAGCCACCCTGCCTTATTATTAGCTCCCCGGTGGCCACCAACCCCCCCAGGTAGAATTCAGGTCACCGCTGGCGTGATTTGCTCACAGACAGAGTAGCTGTGGGTCAGGGGCCCGGAGGCCGGCTCCAATCCAGTCCTGTGCTCACTGAGCCGGTTAACTGAGTTTCTCATCATTCCTTGTCCGCACAATGGGGACGATATGCTAGGGTTGTTAGGAGGATTAAATACCCCGGTGTTGGTAAAGTGCTGAGAACCATACTTGACACACTCGATAAGGGCCCTGTAAGTATTGGTTAAAATGTGAAGCTATGAGGAGCAGTACTAGCTGGTGGAGGGAAGCGAGGGAAGCGAGGGAGGCCGGGGCTCAGCCCCGGGGCGTCTCACAGAGAGCGGTGCCTTTCCAGACGCAGCAGGAAGGGCTCTTTACCAAAAGCTGTCATCTCCGAGATTGCTCAAAACTTCACCAATAGGGACGTTTCTTAGTTAGCGTGACACTTTATTTTCAATTACTGGTGATACATTAATAGATTCTGGTGAGACTGAGAAGTGCTGGCTCAGCACCTTCAGAGCCTTCTGTCCCAAAGCCAGCTCCCGCCCTGAGGCACGTTTTTTTCCCCTCTTTTCACTACTCTCTCTCTCTCTTTTTTTTTTTTTTTTTTTTTTTTTTTTTTTACAAAGTGGCCTTTTTTTCTGCAACTCTCGTTTCCTTGGTTTCTTTCAAAGTGTGAGCGCTTGAGAGCCGTGAGCAGGGCTCGCAGTCCCTGTAAATCCCTCCGTGCAGTCCTCGCGGTGCTGGGCCCAGCCGGCTGAGCTCTGCATTCTGATGGCTGCAGGGTAAGGTCCCCAGAGTGAGAGGTCCGGGTTCCTGGGCAAAGCCCTGGCCTGTGGGGGAGGGGGTGCTGCCGAAAGCCAGGTCCTCCGGCGGACAGAGTAGACAAGTGCCACCCACTTCCCAGCGTGGCCTCTTAAATGAGCGCCGGATGGGCCTTCAGAATTCTTCCTTAAAAAGAGCATCCCCCAGACAAAGCTTAGTAGGTGTAGGCAAAGTGAGGGGCAATGCTCGTGGGTTAAAAATTCCTGAAGAGAAATCGTGACTGTTTCAGGAGCAGGAAAGGAAGGCGGGAGGGGAAGGTGTGGAGCTTGAGCAAAACTGGGCCTCATCCAGCAGCTCGTTCCCCTCAGGAGGATTCCGGCTCCATCCTTTAGAACCGGCCCTGCCGTGATAGCCTGGGGGACTCGGGCGATTCATATGTAAATGTGGGAAGGCCTGGGGGAAATGCCTACCCTATTCAAAGGATTTGGGGGTTGCAGAGCATTCCAGAGCTCTGGGAAGATTCTGCTCCGCCTGCAACCCTGGGACCTGCACGTCCTCCCCCGGGCTGCAGCCCTTGGGCCCCGCAGGTGCCTCCGGAGCCCGCGGCGGCAGGTGGGGCAGCGGGAGCCGCTGGGGACCCTGCTGGCAGGTCAGAGACTTTCCCCACCAAACCCAGAGCCAGCTCGCAGAGGAGGGCCACGAGTGAGTGGCTTTCCTCTGTGACTCTGCTCTCAAGTGTGGCTTGTAGAGTTGTGGGAGGCTGCGGGATCACTGGACCCCTTCCTTACCACGCCAAGGAAGGGCCTGGTGACACGCTAACCTGTGGGGTGGGGGGTCTGGAGAGCGGGTGGAATCAGGAATTTGTGCGGGTGGTGGGACTGAGAAGGGGAACAAAAGGGAAAAACAACCCCGCACGAACTGTTTGATCAGAGAGATTAAATTTGTGCCATCAGCTTTGGCTCCAGCTCCTAAATTCCTCCAGGGCCATCCCAGGAAGGAGGTAGGAGCTGGTCTGCACACTGCAGTGTGGGCTGGTACTGACTTCAGGCTCCTCCATGTGCTTCCTTAGTTGTTCTTAGAGAAAAGTGGAGTGTTACAGTATCTGGACAGAGCATTTCGACTTGGGGCATTTTACCTCCATATGGTTTTGGCCAATGGTGGGAAAAGAACTAACTTGTGTCGAGTTATTGCCTTGTTTATTCCCTCAACAGCGTGGCAAAGCAGGCAATATTACCCTCATTTTACAGATGAGGACATTGAGGCCCAGAGGTCAAAGTGGGCTTTGCCGGGGTTCCCCAGCTAGAGCAGGGAAGAGCAGCATTCCAAGCCTGTCTACACTGCAGCTAACTGAGCGATGAGGCCACCTTCTCTCACTTGTTTGTCCCAGGCATTAAAATTTTAGATCAGAACTTTTTCCTTAGGATATATGTGGAATAATGCAAAAAGGGTTTTATATTTGGAGTAATTTCAAGCCAGATAATTCTAGTTTGACATAATCTTGAGAATTAATATGTGTGTAGAGAGCTTGAGGGTCACCTACATCTTCAGAAACATAGAATTTTGTCAAAATTGCAGATACATTCCACGGGGATTTTAAATCATGCTAAAATGTTCTTGGTTTTGTTTTAAAGACGGTCCAAGAGATTATAAATGCACCTGCAAAAAAAAAAAACCTCATGCTGATAGTTTAAAAGAATTGTTACCATTTCATTTTTCTCTTCTAATAAAAATTAAAATCCAAGTTTCTTAGTGTAGGTTGCTGGCTTTTGATGAATACTTTTAAGCTTTCAACTATTATAATTAATAGAACTTTGATTTCTGAGATAGAATAGTTTCCAGGGAATTTTCAAGATTGAGGCAAATAAACCCCTGACCTTTTCTAGTTCAGATTCCAGTCTAGGGAGGCAAATTGGTACAGAATTAAGTGTATAGGATTTGGATTGACATATATTCAGATTAAAATTCCAGCACTGCCATTTACTCACTACATAACCTGGGACAAGTTGGTCAGCCTCTCAAAACCCACGTTTTCTATTAAATCAAGTTCTATTAATACAAGTTCAGAGTTTTGACATGAATATTAAGTTCACGGACATAAATATGTAAAGTGCATTACCCTTGGTAGGAATTCAATCAATGCCCCTTTCAGAGCTTTTTAGTCCTGTATTAAAAATGAGTGTCTTCTAAAAATAACGTATCATTATGTTGTACGCCTGATGCAAGCATGTCAATTATCCCTAAATAAAAAAGATAATAAATTTTAAAAATGAATTTCTCTTCTCAACTTGCCACATATGGAACCGTATTTGGGAGTGAGATCCTCTTGCTTGAAATTGCAAAGAAAATTTGAAACAAGGCTATTGAAAGTAAATTTTACATATGCTACAATTAATTTGGGACTATGATTTAGCGCTCTTGTGAAATAAGAGTTATGCTTGAAATTTTGTCATTCATTCTCCCAAAAAAAGTTCAAGAAAGATATTTTCTGATTATGTCTTTTTAAACTTTTTTTTGAATAATATAAAATTTACACATTATTGCAGTAGTACAAAGAACCTCCTGTATATCCTTTATTCACATCCCGCTGGTGTTTAACATTTTGTTGGGTCTTTGTGTTTGCTCTCTCTCTCTACACACACACACACACACACACACACACACACACACGCACGCACTTTTTTCTGACTGAGTGTAGGTTGCAGACCTACACTGCTTCTGTAAGCTTCCATGTGTATATTTTGTATGAACCATGGATGTTATACATGACCACATAGATTTGCCATTTTAGGAAATTTTACACTGATTTAATTGTTTATCTAATTTACAGTCTATATTATAACTTCACCAATTGCCCTAGTAATGTCGTTTGTAACAATTTTTTCCCCCAGATCAGGACCCAGTTCATATTCACAAATGGTGTTTATTTGTCACCTCCTCAGTCATCTTTGATTGGGAACTGTCTCTCTGGCTTGTTCTTTCTTTCTTATTAATTTTTTTTAAGATTTTATTTATTTATTTGACTGAGAGAGATCACAGGTAGGCAGAGAGGCAGGCAGAGAGATGAGGAAGCAGGCCCCCTACTGAACAGGCAGCCCATGTGGGCCTCGATCCTAGGACCCTGAGATCATGACCTGAGCCTAAGGCAGAGGCTTTAACCCACTGAGCCACTCAGGAACCCCTGTTCTTTCTTTTTTTAAGTAAACTGTACACCCAGTGGGGGGCTCGAACTCATGACCCCCCAGATCAAGAGTCACAGGCTCCACCAATTGGGGATCCCCTGTTTGTGTTTCATAACATGACATTTTGAAGAATACAAATCCTCGGTTTGCATGTGTCTGATGTTTCCTCAAGATTTGTTTCAGATTATGCATTTTTGACTGGGGTACCACATAAAGGATGTTGTGTTGTTTCCAGATATGACAAATGGAAAAACATGATGTCTATTTCCCCTTATTGGTGATATGAATTTTGTTTACTCAGTGATCATATTCTTCCTTTTTCCACTATATATAGTCACTATTTTTTCATTTTTGTAATTAATTTGTATAACAATCTCAAACCTGCAAATAACCTGATCATCAGACCCCACCATCAACACCAGAATCATCCATTGATCATTAACGCCTGGACCACATTTTATTCTGGTCATTGCAAAATGCTGATTTTCTAACTCCCATCATTTCTTCTGTATTTATTAGTTGACATTATACCATAAGCAAAAACATTGTCCTTGTCCCCATTTTATTTATATACTTAAATGTTACCAATATGAATTCATGGATTCTTATTTTAATCAGTGGATAATAGTCTGTAGCTTATTTACTTTGATACTCAAATTATACCAGATTTGGCCAGTGGGAGCTGCTCTAAGCCGCCTCCATGCCTTTTGGAAATACCTCTATCATTTTTTGGGGCACTTTCTTATTTTCTGCCATTCAATGTTTCTGGTTCACCTGTACCTTCCTTGCCTCAATCTTGGAATTAGCTATTTCTCTGAAGAATTCTGGTTTCTTTTAGTGGAGAATGGTTTTTAGAAACCAGAATCTGGGTGCATTCTTTTTTAAACGTTGGAATTCCTAGAGAAGGGGCAATGGGGAAGATTTTTGAAGACTAAAATCTGATGTGAAAGCCTTGTTTTCCATAAATAGTATAAACGTGTGTTTTTGCTTCTAGATCTGCTAAAAATATTTCACACCCAGGTTAGTATATTTACTCAACCAGATTCATAGGGTTTTTTTTACGTGGATCTTTAAACAGTTTGAAATAAACTGAGCAGAGTTTGCTTCATTGTTGGAATTTTTTTCAAGGATTTATTTTAGTGTTTAATGTTTATTTTTAATGAACAAATGCTATCCCATCTTTATAAATCTCATCGTGTGTAGCCACCTAATGAGTTATTGTAAAAGCTAATGACCAGGTACATATTTGTTTTCACTTTTAGATCATATGGTATGGTTCTACAGAGGTTCTTTTGGTTGAAAATACCATTAAAAAGAACTTCATCTTTCTAGTACTTTTGTATCTTCTAGGGCATTTGAAATAAGAAGGTGCCCATGTCTTTATTAATGTTTCAATGGGGAGAATCTAGATAATTTTTGTATATTTCATTGTGGATGTTCACCCTCCATCACGGTGACTGGATAGACCCTGTAGTCACCCAGTTCTCAGACAGGTAATTCCTGCCTAACTCTTGTCTTCTCCTTAGTTTGCATTGTGATGTTCCCCATAATAGTCTTTTTAATGTGCTCTATCAGTGTTTTTAACATCCAGTTTGGTATTTCTGCTGCTGACCTCATGCATTGGGTTTTTTTCCCTAATTAAGTAAAAGTGTTTCTTTTTTTTTTTTTTAAGATTTTATTTATTTATTTGTCAGAAAGAGGGAGCACAAGCAGGCAGAGAGGCAGGCAGAGGGAGAAGCAGGCCCCCCGTTGAGCAAGGAGCCCAATGTGGGGATTCCACCCCAGGACCCTGGGACCGTGACCTGAGCCAAAGGTAGCGGCTTAACCAACTGAGCCACCCAGGCGACCCAGTGAAAGCAATTCCTTTTTTTTTTTTTTTTAAGATTTTATTTGTTTATTTGACAGAGAGAGAGAGATTATAAGTAGGCAGAGGCAGGCAGAGAGAGAGGAGGAAGCAGGCTCCCCGCCGAGCAGGGGAGCCTGGTTCCCAATGCAGGCCTCGATCCCAGGACCCTGAGATCATGACCCGAGCTGAAGGCAGAGAATTTAACCCACTGAGCCACCCAGGCGCCCGAAAGCAATTCTTTATAAGAACAGTGCCCCTCTCAGCCTCTTCCCCCAAGAGGCTGTGGACACAATTTGCCCTCCTGAAATGGTCCAGCTTCTCTTTTTTTAGGACTAATTCTAGAAATGTTATCACACAGATGAGAGGAGTTCTCTTTGCAGAAACGACTTTCTCAGCCCTTCATCTGTTCATAATTGGAACTGATGTGTGATCAGATTTCCTGGTGGTTGACAGCAATGAGACTTTGGTTCTCAAGGAATGTGTTATTTTCAGACTGAACTGTTGAAGAGTCTTGCTTCCATACCTGGAGCTGCTGACCAATTCTCTCTTGCCTTCTAGAAATGACACTGCTCTCCTCCCAGTCTTCATCACCAGTGACCCCTCCTGGGTCCGTGTACACTGAAAACCCAGAGCAGAGGATGCTGGAGAAGAGAGCCAAGGTGATAGAAGAACTTCTCCAGACGGAGAGAGACTACGTTCGGGATCTGGAAATGTGCATTGAGCACATCATGGTGCCACTGCAGCAGGCGCAGGTGGGAGCTGTGCGAGAAAGTTCGCTTCACCCCAGATGTGATTCTCTAAGCCTGGAGCATTAGGTTATGGGCACTTTCACCCCAAGGGTTACTGGGTTTGAAATAAAGGTGGTGGCTGCTGCAGCTGCTCTTAACTGAAGGGTCCCCACATGTGTATGTCATCAACTTACACTTTCAGCGTCCTGTCACTTCCCAAGACTACTCTTAACTTCCCAGATTTGTTGCAGTAGCTCCTGGGACATTTTCTGCTTCTGTGGCTCCTGAAGACACTCCCAGAGTGACATAAGGCAGTCTGGATGGTCGCTGCATTGGGAAGGTGGTATAATAACGAAGTCTGGGGATGATGGGTTTGGTGGCTCTCACACCTGACGGGACAGCGTTTATTCAGGAAATGAATAAACCTGACCTTCCTGTGTGTCCCAGGTACTTGTCTAGATACTGGAGGTAGGGAAAAATATTAACAGCATCCTGGGGATTTACTGTCCTTACTGCTTGTTACTTGACCATCTGGGCCTGGCTTGGGTTTGTACTTCTGGAACATTCACTCTTAAAAACTAATACAGGAAGTGGGCACTGCCATCACATCTTGGGTACTACATTGAAATTTGTATCCCAATATAATTCTAGACCAAATTGGTAACGCGGTCCTTTTACTAAGATAGTGGGGGAGAGGGGTGAGCAGGGAATAATCGGATCAGGGACAAAGAGTGACACTAAAGATAATGTTGGCACGCTTCTCTTCTGGGATCTTGGTGATGGTGAGTGAAGATGACTTTGAACAGTTTTGTACCATCCTTGAAGAGATGTTCCTAGTATGAATGGCATGCCATTAATTTCATTTCCATGTATCTTTACATTTTGTTTCCCTTTCTCAGATACCAAACATTGACTTTGAAGGACTTTTTGGAAATATGCAGTTGGTGATTAAGGCCTCAAAGCAGTTACTGGCTGATCTGGAAGTCAGCGATGCTGTAGGTATGAGCTCCTGCCATTGCTTCAGAAGCTGTTCCCTCCCCACTCCCATCCCCCACCACTTTTTGTTAAACCTCACAGGTAGGAGGTAGGAGGTGAAGCCTCCTTGCTGGTACTAAGTGGGAAAGTGAAATTCTAGCTACTTAGTTCAGAGGTCACTTGGCCCTCTGCTTCCCCTTTATCTACAGCCTACTTTGAGGTGCCACAGGATGTTAGCAATAGAAGAGGTTTTGGATGTCACATAGCATGGGTTTTCCAGACTGACGGTTGCAGCTTCTTGGTGGGTCATGAGATCGCTAGAGCAAGTTGCACCTGGCATATACTTTTTTCAATAAAATAAAATAGAAAATACCAGAATATACTATAAAGAAGAAGCACAGCTACAGTTTTTTGACACTTATTTCAACTCTACATACAAGTATACTGAGTCATGATTTAAAATGTTGTCACTCATGTGGGTCATAATCAAAAATGTTTGAAAAATAGCCATCTGTTTTTAATCAACAAAGGAACTGTGTTATCTATTGCTGTTTAGCAAATGATACTAAAACTTAGCAGCTTTAAACCAGAAACATGTATTATCCCACAGTGCCTGTTGCTTAGGAATCCAGGAGGGGCTTAGCTGAGTAGCTCTGGCCCAGGATCTCTCCTGAGGTGGGTGTCAAGCTGTTGGCCTGGACTGCCATCCTTTGGGGCTCAAGGCCCACTTCCAAGTAAGCCCACTCAGCTCTTCAGGCCCTCGTTCCTTGCCCTTTGGGCCTGCCCATGGACTGTCCTCAGACATGGCAGCTGGCTTTCCCCAGGGATAGATCCAAGAAGGAGAGAAGGCTCAAGATGGGAGACTCAGTGTCTTCTCTAACCTTATCCTGGATATGACATACTGTCACTTCTGCCATATTCTGTTGGCCACACACACCAGTTCTGGTACAATGTGGGAAGGGACATCCTACCATTTTGGTATTTTCCTAGAATTATGGTCACAAGATGCTACTGTAGTTCTAGCCATCCCCCTACACCCATGACAACATCCAGCAGAAGGGAAAAGTAACCCTGTGTCATTTAAGAGTGAGCAAAGCTTTCCCAATGCTCTCCTATCAGATTTCTCTTTATTTCTCATTGGCCAGAACTGGATCACATGCATATGCTTAAGCTGATCACTGGAAAGGAGAATGGGATCATGATGTTGGCTTAAACTAAGCACTATTTACCTGACTCACCTGGGAGAGGAATGGACACAGGAACAGAATATAGGCAAATTAAAGTTTTAGTGAACCACTAGTAAAGGGCAGATTGGCATGAATTGCATAAGCAATTTTTGGGGAAGTCCAGTTTTTTTGAATATATTTCTTTTTTATTTTAATATATTTCTAATTTAGCTTATTTTTAATACATTCCCATGGCACACAGAGAGTTCCAAAGAGCTACTTAATGAAAAGGCTCTCACCCATTTCCTAGCCACCAGCTCTTCAAACCAGAAGCACCCAGTGTTACTAGTGTTATAGTTTTCTTCTGTTGCCTTCCAGAGAGTTTATTATATACCAGCAATTGCATACATATTTTCTCTACCCTGGGCCCCAATCTCCATTTTTTAAAAAAAATCACACAGGTGGTAGGGAATTATTCAAACTGTTCTTTTTTTTTTTATTCTTTATTTTTTTTTTATTCAAACTGTTCTACACTAAGCCCTCCCAACATGTACTGAACCCCAACAATGTACCTTTCAAGCAGTTCTATGAGCCAGGAATAGAAATGGAAAAAGTATACAGAGAGAGGTAGAACTCAGCAAAAAATCAAGGTAATGCAGGGTGCTGGCAAAGGCAGCACGGAATTCGCATTAGTAGTCTGACTGGGGAAGGATTCTAGTGCAGGCAGGACAGAATCTGGTGAGGGCTTGGCTGAGTAAGGAGATGAGAAAAAAGCACCAGGAGACTCTGGGTATGTAGTATTTTAGATTATTTTACACCTGCCTCACAGAAAGACATCTGTTTTACATCGTGACCCAGGATTCGTGTGTGTGTGTGTGTATGTCTGTGCTTTGTGTCCAACATTGCCTGAGATTTTCTTTTTATGCCATTTTAGTTCCCCAAAGTGCTGAATGTGACCCACAAAGTAGATCACATGACCCAATTATGGGTTGTGACCCACAGTTTGAAGGACACCGGAAATTAAGGTGTAGCTTGGCTAGCTGGTGATTGGTGTAGAGCAGGGGAGGTTAGAGCAGTGAGTGGAGGGACACACGTCAGCAACAGCATGATCACGACGGTTCTGGAAATGTTGGTGGGAAAAGGGTACAAAGGAATAATGCAAGAGAAGAAGGCAGGCAGATATTCAATATAGAGATAATGGTGGTCAGGGCTCCTGAAGTGTTCCAAAGGTCAGGAAGGCAGCCAGCCCATCTGTGCCCACTGAGCTGTGCGGGGAGCTCCCTTCCTCACTGAGGAAGTGAGGCTGCCCCAGAGAGGGCGGTGTGAGTGGGATGTTTATGGAAAAAGTCAAGCTTCTCTCACAGAAAGGAGCAGTAATTAAAGATGTAGATTTAATGTAAATGAAAACTGATCTACGCAAAAATAGAACGTTCCCTAGGACACCACATAAAGAACAGAGGTGACATCGTAGAGAAAGCACTTGGGTTCCATGGAGGGTTTCTGCCCAGAGCAGCTGGTAGGAAGAGTTAGCAGGGCAGCCCTAAGCGGGATCAGGTTTTATGAGAGGACCTCAAGGGTGAGTGGACCTTGAGGAGCAGTACAAGCTGAAGCAGGAAGAACCAAGGAACTGGCAGAGGAAGGGCCATTATGGTGATTTTTAGATTTACAGCTACATTTTGCTGTTTAATGCTTTATAAAGAAGAAGTACACATGTTACTCTGTCAGATTTGGGATTTTTTAGTATTATAGGTATTTTAATATAATAAACTTCATTTATAGTCCTGTGTATTTAATTCACGCACAAAGAAAAAGTTGGAAACTGTTGCTGTGGAAGGATTCTCCTCCTCACTGTGGTTTCCCTGGGGCTCAGAGAGGGAAGGGCCCTTATGGTTCTGATCTTATGTGGCGAGTGCTTGCAGACACCTCCGCCTGACTGAGGAGGGACCAGAGGCGGTTTCTGGGACCAGCTGTATGTGTGCTTGCTCTGAAAAATAAATACGTGATGACACAGTTCTCTTAAATTTTGTTTTAAATAAATATAATTTTGAGCTATTTCATGAAAATGATGAATTGGGTGGTTAGTCTCATTATCATTTCTTGTGATAGGATTTAACTGGTTTGGTTATCCAGTCTACATTGAGACTACTGAGAAGAGTTACTAAAAACGCTGTATGTGTATGTTATTCCAAAGGGCCTGTGTTTCTCGATCACCGGGACGAGCTTGAGGGAACATATAAGGTTTACTGCCAGAATCATGATGAGGCCATTTCACTGCTGGAAATCTACGAGAAGGATGAGAAAATCCAGAAGCACCTTCAGGACTCCTTGGCAGATCTCAAGTAGGAGCTTTGTCCCCAGTGTGCTTCCATCATAATTCTTTAGTTCTGCCTTTGAGAAGTCAGTTTGTGCATAGGTCTGGACTTCTTATGACATCTATCTTACTTTAATCATAAATGATGTGTTAGTATAGGTCCTGTTATATAACTTGCTCTTCTCTCATCATATTGCCTTTTCCCTTGAAAATCTTCAGTGGCTTCCCACTTCGTATCTGTAGATACAAAGTATTAAGTTAGCATTTCAGGTAAGAAGCAACCTGGGAGATAGTTTGGTCCAAACAAATAAGAGCATAGGTAAGAAGACCCAACTCACCTATTTCTGACCTTCAGGTGAGATTCTCCTGGACTTAGGTTACAAGGATACAATATATGTCTGAGTAGATCAAAGCGAAGTTAGGGACTTAAATAACTCTTTAATGGACTAGATATGCCTCCATAGATATTCATAATTTCCCTTTATTCCATGTGATTTTTTTTGTCTGCCCAAGTGATAGGCATTTCTTGAATTAATATACTCTGTGAAGAATGTGAGAACCGGCATTTAGCATTACCCCTAAGCAGCTGTCTGTTTTCTTTTCATGCTCGCTGCCCTGTAGGAGCCTGTACACAGAATGGTAAGTCCCTCACCCTTGATGCACAAGCTCATTTCTTTGTTTTCTTCCCTTATAGACAGAAACCTAGAAGTAGACCTCCTTTGCTGTATTTTTCTCCATAGAGCTTACCACCAAATGACACTTGCTACAGTGTTTGCTTGTTGCCTGCCTCCTTCCACTACTAAATCCCTAGCACCTACAGCAGTACCTGGTATTTATTAGGTGCCCAGAAAATATTTGCTGAATGAATGAAATTGGAAAGGAGGGTGAGAGAACAGAGCTATATTTAAGAATCACTAACATTACCAATAGGCCCTGTGTTATTGACATTGGATTAAAAGTCCTTTTCCTTCTGTATCAGGGGATGCACAAATTACGTTAATCTGGGCTCCTTCCTCATCAAACCCGTCCAGAGAGTAATGCGCTACCCACTGCTGCTCATGGAGCTGCTGAATTCCACCCCAGAATCCCACCCTGATAAAGCGCCCTTAACCAGCGCAGTCCTTGCAGTGAAGGAGATCAACGTGAACATTAATGAATATAAACGTCGAAAGGATCTGGGTAAGGAAAGCGTACTTGCTGAGAAGGAGGTATGCCCTTGAGAATGCTCTCTTCCCCAGAAGAATTATTCCTTCACCAGAGATGGGCAAGGCAGAGGGTGGGTAATAGGTCTCTGCTGTAGACACGGTGGCAGAATGGGGGGAAATGGGCTATGAAAAAGCAGTGGAATATTGGAAGTAAGGCGCCTGTGGTCAAGCTTGTAGCAATGAGTCTTTCCGAAGGATACAGAGTGTGTGGCTCATTCAGTTGCTGGTGATTACTGTCTCCGCTCATGGAAGGCAAGCCTTTCAACCCTTAGACTTGCTTTCCTGCATGTCATGTTGGATGTTTTACTAGTTCCACTCAGGTTAGGACTTTCCTCTTTCAAAAAACCCCAGTTTGCCCAGTCTCTGGATCACGTGACGCCGCTCTGGTCTGAGCACCGCCCCCAGTGCTGTGTAGTCAGTTGCAAACCACCCAGCGTTTTCTTTATAATGTGGAAGGAACTGAACCTGTCTTTTCTCTTTCATCAGACTTCTTGTGAGGCTCTAAGTTGAACCTCCGATGAGTATAGCATGGTGACCTTGCTAAACTGATTTGTTAGTCACGTCCTCAAAGAATCTACAATATAGTAACCTCTTTCTCTACTTTCTGCCCACCACAGTGGCCACATTGGGATGCAATGTTGGCCGTGCTCTTAAAGCCCTCAGGCCCTCTAGCCCTTTGTCTTGGTTCCTATCTCCTTTCTTCCCCCTCTATTTTTAAAATTTATTTATTTATTTATTTGAGAGAGAGAGTGAGAGAGCATGAGGTGGGGAGGGTCGGAGGGAGCTGAGCAGGGAGCCTGAGGTGGGGGTCCATCCTGAGACTCCGGGACTATGACCTGAGCCGAAGGCAATTGCCTAACCGACTGAGCCACCCAGGCACCCCCTTTTTAAAATTTAAATTCAGGTAGTTAACATATAGTGTATTATTAATTTCAGAAGTAGAGTTCAGTGATTCATCAGTCTCATATAATACACAGTGCTCATTAAATCAAGTACCCTCTTTAATGCCCATCACCCAGTTATCCCATCCCCGCACCCACTCCCCTCCGGCAACCCTCAGTTTGTTTCCTACAATTAGGAGTCTTTTATGGTTTGTCTCCCTTTCTGGTTTGTATCTCCTAATGTGATGTCTTCATCTCCTACAACAACAAAGTGTGCCAATCTTCTCCCTGTGACCCTTTTGATGTCTCTAGACTTTTCTAGAGATTGTGCCTAAGGTATGACATGGTCATTGATCACATGACTCCTGTATAGCATTTTACTGTGTGAGACAATTGGATGTAAATATCTCATTTGTACATGAGATTGTTTAAGATGGTCTTATAAAGCAAGTAGTATTCCTTCCTACATTTTATTGGAGAAGAAAATGAGGCTCGGAGGAGTTAAGTGACTTCTGGAAGGCTACACCTTGATGAGATGACGGACCCGGCCATTGAGCTCAGAGGTGTCCTGGACTCCAAATCTTAGACTCTTCTCCTGACCCCTCTGCTCCCTTTCCTCCTAACCACCTCTAGGCTGCACCATCTCTGTGCTTCGTCAAGTAGCCTGTCTGTCCCTAATGTTGATTTGTATTCATGTGTTGTCTCTACTCAGTTATAAGCTCATTGGAAACAAGCACTAGCTGTAGTTTGGGTTGTTGATCTCATTTTGTGGCTCGTTTTGTCCATGCTCAGAGAAGGGCTTTCTTGACTTACTTCCTAGTCCTCAAGTACCGAAAGGGCGATGAAGACAGCCTCATGGAGAAAATTTCCAAACTGAACATCCATTCCATCATCAAGAAGTCCAACCGCGTTAGCAGTCACCTGAAGCACCTGACCGGCTTTGCTCCACAGGTGAGATTCCCACCCTTGAAGGCTTGGCACATCTTCAGCAGAGTTTCGGGGTTCCACATCGTGGGGTTCCACATCGCGGGGTTCCTGCATGGTATTGATTGGCATGATTCCCCCTTAGTACCTCTTTCAGTGTTTGCCAGCTGGTGGATACAGGACCCGGCAGCTACTGTGCATGTGAATCCTCCCACCCAGCCCTCCCCCTGTGCCGTGGTGAGCGGCTTATGGTGGTGTGTGCAAAGGCAAATCAGGAGGCCAAGTCGGTCACGATGTAATAGTTATTGTGGTTTTCGACACCCATGAGGAGCTTGTGATGTATTTGGGGAGATCAATTTGTAGACATGAAGCTGGAAGGGATTTAAGAGATCACTGTAGTTCAACACGTCACAAATTTAAAAAATGTGAAGTCTGAGAAGAGTAATTTGTAAACATTTGTCCACATCGCTGAGAGCAGATCACCAGACTTCATTCTATAGCATAGACCAGGCTTCATTCTATAGCATACATGCAGCCTGCAGCCAGTGTGGAGCAGCAGCTAGAAAACAGTCTGGCGCTAAGTGTTGCAGTTTGTTCTCACTATGCCCTTGTACTTAGGAAAACAGGAGTTGCAGGTGAGCGAGCTTCATGTTGACAAGAGATTTAATCCAAGCCTCAAAGAAACAGGATAGTTTGGCATAGGGACAGGAGAGCACATACCAGGCAAGGGACAGCTCGAGCCAAGGCACCAGGGTGAACGAATGTGGTCACCGGGGACAGGAAGAGAGCATCCTGACCAGAGCAAAGCATGTCTTCCCATCAGGAGCAGGGGAGTTAAGGTGAGAAGGCAGGAGGGCCCACGTGCATTTTGATCTTTCAAGGTCACGTAGAGGTGTTTGACTCAATTCAGTATGATTTGGGGGAACATCAAAGGCTTGAAATTTAGAGAAATATATTTTTAAGAAAGATACTTTTGCCAATAGGCTAGATTGAGGGAGAATCCAGATCTGCTAACAGCACTTGTTTATTTTGTACAGATCAAAGATGAAGCATTTGAAGAAACAGAAAAGAACTTCCGGATGCAAGAAAGATTGATCAAGTCTTTTATCCGAGACCTGTCTCTCTACCTGCAGCATATCCGGGTGAGAGAAGGCAGTGCTCTCCTACACAGGGTGGAATTCTGTCCGTTTTCCTGCTCATCAGCATATTATGGGATGTGTGTTGAATAATCTGGACTCAGACAACCACTGTGTCCTGACATACTTGTTCCTGGGGGTCTTGTAGGTTATTTAAGAGGTGACAGTGTTTACAAGATGAGCACGCTGAATGAATTCTAGAACACCCCGGCTCCTTCCTTCCTTCCTCCCTCTTGCACTCACTAACCTTCCCACTACCTTGTTCTTACTGTCCCCTCTGTCCAGTTGTTTGTGAAGCACTTGTCACAGTTAATTTTGTCAAGATCATTTCGAAGATCAAATAGTATGAGAATGGTTCCCATTGGAGGCACGCATTCTCATAATAATGTTAATTCCCATCTAATATAGTTGCTGTATGCAAGGCCTCCAAGGCTGTTAGAATCGTGAATGGGTCTGGAGAGCTGGAGGGGCTGAGGAGGTCAGGCGGTGTTTGCTTCACAGTCAGAGGCGGGACTAGACTCCTTTCTGTTCGGGTCTCTCCTTCTCCTGTGGGCTTCACAGAATGGTGTTTATGTAAGCATATCACATACCCTGTCCCTCACACATGACAATCTCTTCCTATGAAACAGTTTTCTTAAAAAGAGATCCTCTGCTTGCTTAAAAAAAAATTTTTTTTAAGGAAAATGGTATAAATTCAAAAGGTACCAAAGGAATAAGTAAAACGTGAAAATAATTCTTCCTCTAACCCGTCTCCTAGGCACCTTCTAGAGACAGAGTCTGCATTTATCAGATTCTTATCTCATCGGAGATAATCACGTGTGTGTGAGAAGAAGAAAAGGAGAGATACACACTGTTGAGCATCTTGGGTTTTGCACATAATAAATAGTGTTTTGGAAGTCATTCTAGACCTGTAACACAGAACTGCCCTTTTTTTTTTTTAACAACTGCACAGTATTTAGTGATACGGATGTGCCATAGCATGTTTAACTTGTCTCCCATTGGTGGACTTTTATTTTTAGTTGGCAAACGATTAGATATATTGTCACAAGGAATATCCTTGTGGATACATCATTTTCTGATCTGTGTGAGTGTATCTGAAGACCAGAGGACTAGATTTGCTGAGCCGAATCATACAGCAGGTAGACACTGTAGCAGGGAAGACTCCCTGTGGGTCGTGTAGGAAAGGGTTTCCCCATCCCTTACTAACACACAGTGTTAACCCAATCAAAATGTTTTCTCTTTGCAAGATAGGTTAAAAATGCTATTTCCGTATACTTTAAATTTGCATTCCTTATGAGTGAAGTAGAGGATATTTTCCTATCTTTAAGTCATTATATTCCTTTTTCTGTTGATTTGTCTATATCTTGAGGCCCTTATTTATTGATTTGATGATCTTTCTCTTATTGATTGGTAGTACCTCCGTATAGTTTGAGAAAATAGCCCTTTGTGTATGATGGTGGTTTACAACTATTTCTCCCTCAGTTTGTTGACTTTTGAGTTTGCTTAAATGTTTTCCCCATGTTGAAAATTTTTAGGTTTGCATGGTCTGAACTTTTATGACTTCGTAGGTCTGTGTCATACTTGAAAAGTTCTTTCCTCTTCCAAGGAAATAAGTATCTCCCAGGTTTTAGTATTTAGTATTATTTCATTTTTTAAAGTTGAAGTCATTGATCTAGCTGGAATTTAGTGTAATAAGGTTGAGATAGGGATCCAGTGTGATTGTTTTTTTTCCCACCTGCTTTTCCAATTTTTCATCATTTATTAAATAATCCCCATGATTTGAATTGCCCCCTACATTTCCTACATGCCTCTAAACAGCAAACTCTCTCCCTTCATGTTTTAAGTATATAATTAGGTAAAAATTAGGGTTTATAAAACTTAAGAGCACATTGGCTTAAAGTGAGTGATTTGGCAAAAACAATGTTGATACAACTCCCAAGTGTATTCCTGGTCTAGGACTTTCCTTTACAATTACTCTACTTTCGATACCCTCCTATTGGGTGTTTTCTCCCCATGTTTTCTAAGTGTGTAGCAAGCATATATCTGAGTCCCCAGGTCTTGAAAGGCCTATCTCCATGGCAGTGGGTAAGACGTAATGGAATAGGAACAGCCATTTGATGGGCAGGTCAGTTTGATTCTGACTGCTGACCAGACGTGAAGGGAGGAGATGTTGAACGGTTTCATCACTGACATAAAATGAAAAGCGCTGCCAAAGAAAATTAGCTGGATCCACGGAGAGAGAGCGAGCTGGCAAGAATATAAGCTGAGGGACATTGACTGTATGTGGTATCTACCTTGGCATGTAGTCTATTTTGAGACTTCAGCACATGTTTTTAAAAGAGTATGAGAGGACATTACGTTTCACATTCATTCTACACTCAGCAGGAATTAGGGAGATGACACAATTTATCCTTCTGACGAAACACAATGTCTCCACATACAGGCATAGGACTTAAAGACAAGAGGTTTGCCAATGTCATAAAATAAATGTCATAAAGTCAAACCGATGTATGAGACACTGCTGTCTTGTGCTTAGGGACTTCATTTGCCCTTGAAATATATGAATGGGAGTTTTGGGTACATTTAGAATTTATTTGGGTTAATATAGAAATAATAGGCATTCCCCTAACTTCAGCTAAAAAAGGAGAGAACCCAGCATCGCTTAAGTAGCTGGAGGAAACAGCCTAGGATTTAAAACGTGTCAGGATCCATCAGGAATAGTTTTCTTTGCATTTACTTATTTATTCATTTAGTCATCAAATGATAATTGAGTCAGCAAACAAAACAGACAAAAATCCTTTGCCCTCCTGGAGCTTACGTGTTATTAGGGGGTTGTGGGGGGGAAATAAGAGTCAGTGAGCAAACATTAGTAAGTGATACCGTCTGTAGCGACAAAGGACAGAGCAGTCAGGTGTGTCTGAGTGCAGGAAGCGGGGCTGTAATCTGCATGGTCCTGGCCAGCTGTCTTTGAGAAGATGATACCATGAGCTGACACTTGTAGGAGGAGAGGTCATCACTCTTTACCACGATCCTGTACGAATCATTTTGGGCTCAAATTAGGAACATAAAGGAATGCTAAGACCTGACAAAAACCCTCACCATTTTTTTTCTATAAGTAAGAGTCTTAGGCTTTTCTCTGTGCCTCATAAAACATAGTTTACAAGAGTGTACCTATTTCAAAGCTAAAATACTATGGTAGAGAGAAAATTTTTAATTATGGACTCCTTTTGTCCCATTCTGCTATCCGGGGTGAACGGTGAAGGCTAGAAAGTTCAGTCCATCTTACTGCACTTGTTTCTAACTGGCTCCAGGAATCGGCATGTGTGAAAGTGGTGGCCGCCGTGAGCATGTGGGATGTGTGCGTGGAGAAGGGACACAGAGACTTGGAGCAGTTCGAGAAGGTACATCGCTACATCAGTGACCAGCTCTTCACAAATTTCGTAAGTGACTCTTCCTTCAACCCTCTTTTCCTAGGGTGGCCTTCTTCCCAGGGTTCTTGAACATCCCCTTTGTGGAAAAGTTAATTCCATAGAGATGTGCCATGTGCTTCAGGAGTACCAGTCCTCCAGCTCTATCCATATCAGAGTTTTATACTCAAAACAATGGCTTTTAATTAGTTAAAAGGACAGGTTGGGCCTCTGGTATTCAAAGAGATTTTTTTATAGCTTGTGATCAGTCTAGTTTGAAGAGACAGAGGAAAACTGGGAAATTTCATCTGGAATCACTGTTGATAACTCTGAAGAAAGAAAACAACTGTAGGAGCACTAACTTAGAAAGGAATGTTTAGTAGTTTCAAAGTTAACCAATGGATCTTTGAAATGGCATGTGCTTCCTTATAAAGATGGTACTAAAAGCCAGTTTGCTCTGGCAATTCTTAAAATAGATATGGGATTGTTTGACGGTGAGGAGATAGAGATGAGTGGGGTTCGAAGGATTCTTGAAATTTCTGGTTGTGTTGAGTCTAAAGAAAGCATTCATTCACACTTGAGGAATTTACAACAGTAGCATCTTACTAAAAGTAAAGTACTAAGTGTCTATTTATGTTCTTTACGTGACAATATCCTGCCCTTCGATGTCTGTCCTTCTAGAACAAATTAAAGAGAAAAATCTTTTGGAAAGTGGAAGCAGGTGTTACCAAGTAGTTATGATTGGAAAAGGTATGATGGGTGTATGAAGGCTTCTCTACCACAGACCTCTGCAACAACTACATCTTCAGTTCAGTTCAAACCGTGTAGACCTATGCACCTAAGAGGCGAGAGCAGACAGACTGCCCCATTATCAGCGGTGGCACTAAGGAGGGCTCAGCATATTTTCCAGACTCTTTGGCCTGTGTGTACGATAGGTGAAGGTTGTACATTGAGAAGTTTTATAAAACCTGTGAGTCCATCTGGTGTTGGATAAGTAGAACGCCGTTGGATCTGCATGGGTTTAGCTTGTGCGTGAGGAGCAAAGCAGGCGGTGCAGGGTATTTCAGAGAAGGACAAATACATGCGGTGACGGGTGTTCACTGGACTTACTGTGCTGATCGTGCTGCCGTCTATACAAATCCCGGGTCATTATGGTGTACACCTGAACCTGCTGCTACCTTAAAACCGTAATTACGGGATACAGAACAGCTGAGCCATGTGATTTTCTCGTCCCCACAGAAGGAGAGGACAGAGCGGCTCGTCATCTCTCCCCTCAATCAGCTGCTGAGCATGTTCACGGGGCCCCACAAGCTGGTGCAGAAACGCTTCGATAAGCTCCTGGACTTCTACAACTGCACGGAACGCGCCGAGAAGCTGAAGGACAAGAAGACTCTGGAGGAGCTGCAGTCGGCCCGGAACAACTACGAGGCCCTGAACGCGCAGCTGCTGGACGAGCTGCCCAAGTTCCACCAGTTCGCCCAGGGGCTCTTCACCAACTGCGTCCACGGCTACGCCGAGGCCCACTGCCACTTCGTGCGCCAGGCGCTGGAGCAGCTCAAGCCGCTGCTGTCGGTGCGTGTGTCGTCCGGCCCTCCACCCGTGCCCGCCCCGTCCCCCCGCCAGGGAGCGGTCGGTCTCTCAGGCTCTCCTGGCCTCTTTCCGGGAATGCGCGTTTGGGCTGCTTGAGAAATTCTTCCCACTAGAGAGATTAAATAGGTCCTTAGGTCAAGCCCGTCCGACCCGGAATTCTCCATCCCTTGCTGGGGCCTGTGGCTTCAGAGCAGCTCTTTCCACCCGAGGAGCCCCGGAGTGGCACTGGCCAGGCCTGCTGGCGGGGCCGCGGGAGCTGTGCCCCCGAGCGGGGTGGCCCCCCAGCGGCTGCACCCAGTGAGGGGGGCTGAGCCGGAGCTGCCGGTCAGGCCCGGGGTCTTTCATCCGTCCTCTCTCTCTCTCTCTCTCTCTCTCTCTCTCTCTCTCTCTCTCTTTCTCTCTCTCTCTGTCTCTCTCTGCCTGCCCATGGACTCCAGTTACTTAAAGTCGCCGGCAGAGAGGGCAACCTGATCGCCATCTTCCACGAAGAGCACAGCAGGGTCCTGCAGCAGCTCCAGGTTTTCACCTTCTTCCCAGAGTCGCTTCCGGCTGCCAGGAAGCCGTTTGAGAGGAAGACCCTGGACCGCCAGTCGGCCCGGAAGCCGCTCCTGGGCCTGGTGAGTGGGGGGCCGGACAGGTGCCTGGGTNCGCGGGGGGGGGGGGGGGGGGGGCAGGCCCGGCCTGGACGGTGACGCCCCGCCGTGTCCCGGAGCAGACCGCCGAGCCTGGTCCTCGGCTCTAGAACGCGGGTATCCTACTCACATCATCGAGTTACTGTGAGGTTCAAGTGGGTTCGTATGCATAAAGCACTTAGACCTTGCCTGGTATGCAGTGAGCACTGTACAGGTAAGCTGTCCTCGTTGTTATTGCTGATGGACCCAGCTCTGTGCACGGAGGAGCGGTTTCATAGGAGTTTAAATATCTACAATAATGGAGGATAAAGGTCATGGAGTTCCTGCATCCGTCAGGGGCCCTTTCATGCAGTATTCCTGAGCATCACAGCTGGTAAGGCTAGTAACCGCCAGTAGCTTTTTACACTCAATATGTCCAACAGAACACCTTTGGAGAAGTGTTCTCAGATCTTAGTCTATCCAGTGAATGCAATTTGTAAAGGATTAATATTAATACTTTGATCAGTTAATTAAGGAAACTGATTTAAGAATTAACTGATGTTAATTCTGCCAGGCTCCCCCATGTTTGATCACGTATAGGAAAAGGTAAATTATCTGGGGCACCAGGGTGGCTCAGTCCATTGGGTGTCTGCCTTTGGCTCAGGTCATGATCCCAGGATCCTGGGATCGGGCCCTGCATCAGGCTCCCCTCGCAGTGGGAGGTCTGCTTCTCCCTCTGCCTCTGTCTGCTGCCCTCCCTGCTTGTGCGCGCTCTCTCTCTGTCTCTCTGTCAAATAAATAAAAATAAAATCTTTAAAAAAAAAAAAAGGTAATTATCTGATACTTGGCCAAACTGTTCATGGCTGACTGCTTTTTTACCTGGAGTTACATTCTTTTAGAACTCATTTCCATATTTTGAAAAGTAGGATAAGATATACCAGATTATATGGGGCCATAATCAAAGATTATTGATCTCTGTTGACAACATTTTACTCCATGTAATTTCATAGGCATTAATTTATCTTACCTTAAAAGGGAGAATCAAATTTATTGTTACTTTTATTTTTTTCTAATTTTTACAAATCGTAATTGTTTTTATAGATGGGGAAGTCAAGATACGGAAAGTCTCTGTTTAAATTCATACAGTGTGGGCGCCTGGGTGGCTCAGTGGGTTAAAGCCTCTGCTTTCGGCTCAGGTCATGATCTCAGGGTCCTGGGATCGAGGCCCGCATCAGGCTATCTGCTCAGCAGGGAGCCTGCTTCCTCCTCTCCCTGTCTCTCTGTCTGCCTCTCTGCCTACTTGTAATCTCTTTCTGTGTGTCAAATAAATAAATAAAATCTTTAAAAAAATAAAAAATNGCCTACTTGTAATCTCTTTCTGTGTGTCAAATAAATAAATAAAATCTTTAAAAAAAAAAAAATAAAAAAATAAATTCATACAGTGAAACAGAAGATCCTGTAATATTACTTAGGTAGTTTGACTCTTTAGGTGGCACTTTTTTTTTTAAGTTTTATTTTTAAGTAATCTCTACACCCAATTTGGGGCTCGAACTCACAACCCCGAGATCAAGAGTTGCATGTTCTACTGACGAACCAGCCAGGTGCCCCACGTGGCACTTTAATCACATTTTTTGGTCACAAGATAAACAGATGTGACACTAAGCATGTGTTAAATTTTCTTAATAGCTACCAAGGCACTAAAACACGAACTATGGTCATGGTTTTTACTCAGCCGCATGTACTGACTCAGGCACAAAGACGTCCGATGGGAATAGCGAAGGGCTGTTGTTGTCCCCATTTCTGAGACTCAAGACTGTGAATTGGGATTAAATATGGCCGCTGGGCTGGTGTCCAGGGAGAGCTTTTGTCCACTGTATCTCTTGTGTCGCCTTTCAGCCAAGTTACATGCTACAGTCGGAAGAACTCCGGGCCTCCCTTCTGGCAAGGTATCCCCCTGAAAAACTCTTCCAAGCAGAACGGAACTTCAATGCTGCTCAAGACTTAGATGTCTCACTTCTAGAAGGTGACCTGGTGGGCGTGATTAAAAAAAAAGACCCCATGGGCAGTCAGAACCGCTGGCTGATTGACAACGGAGGTAGGACTGTTAGACCTCAGGTGACTCTAACTCTGAATGAGGAAAAAGTTATTTCTGGCTCTACCCAAATCCTATCTAGGCCAAAAAAGAAAAAATACGAGTGTCCTCGATTAAAGGGGAAAAACAATCTTATAAGTTCTATCCATCTTGGGAGAGTGCAGTGCCCAGGTCATTACCAAAACAAAACCTGTCTTTGGTTTGGGTTTTTTTTTTTTTTTCTTTTTTACAAATTCCAGAGAGGGCTCCACTTCTTACCTTTGCAGGATCTTGCCATGCTTCTCAGCTCTCCCAGGCTGTGCTTACCTGCGCCCGAGCCCTTTCAACCTGTTCTAAGTGAACCACAAAATAAGCTGCCCTCTTCCAAGATCTGGGGATGGGTTTTGAGAGTGTGGGAATTTAAAATCTGTAGGAAAGGATTTTTTGTTTGCTTTATTGGTTTTACTTCATGACTAGGGAATGGCTTTAAAAATAGCGTACAGCTTTTTTCTAGCAGGGGTGGTGGCAGGGGTTGGGGGAGTTTGTTGGGTACAGAATTTAAAGAAAACTAAAAAGAGTAATAATCTATGTCATTTCTCCACTATTCCAAAAATCCAAAAAGGTCTGAAAAACAAAGGGCTTTTTTCCCAGAACTCATTTGCCAAAACCTTCCCTGATCTGAACTTATTTGGTAGCAAAATCTGAGCAAAGTGTCGAGAGGCTGTTTATAATTGTTACTCCTCTCTTCTGATGTGAATAGTCATACATTATAGAAACATTCATGGGTTTAATTTTGAGATGGTGACCCAGACCCTGTTGGGGATGTCATGCCATAAACCGTATACATACTTGATTACTTTTCCCAAATTCAAAACTGAATTGCAAAACCCATCTGGCCCTCAGCATTTTAAATAAGCATTTGAAATAAGGATTGTGGGCCTATACAATAAACTTCTCTGTTCATACCACCGGAATGGAAAATTGTGACATTCTCAGTTCGAAAGAATTTTGTGGATCCCCTCCCCTCCCTGTCCCTTCCCGCTTACCCAAAAGAATGGAGATTGGCAGTGGGAAAGGAAGGCAAGGATGGAGGGTGATGGGCAGGGAAGCCACTGATGGGTTCACAGAAGGACTCCTAGTAACCATCCAGGCTGTTCAAGAAGCTGTTGTATCCTTGGCGCTTTCATCTATGCCATCCTGGTGAGCGGCGGCAGGAAGCCCACGGTATTAGGGTCAGTTCTTAGACCCTCTACCCCTCGCCCTCTGCCCAGGGTCCCTCCCCCCGTTCAGCAGATGTAACAAAAACACATTGAAGATGAAGTTGGAGATGGCTCTTGCTCGCGTGGAGGTTACATGCTCTGGGTCCAAGTGGCTCGCTCACTAGGAGGATGGTTTTTAAAATCCTTTTCCATACTCAGTGTATTTGAACACATCCTTATTTAAGTCTTTCCTAGCCTTTGTTTCCGCGATGTAAATATCCTGTTTTAAATATGTTTGTTTCCCTGTTTTAAATGGTTTTCATCTGCTCATTCGCAAGCATGTGGCCACTTATATTACTGTCCCCTTGAATGTCTGCAAGGGCTCCCGTCACTCACCTTTCAAGCGGTGGTGGCAAGGATGCCCCGGCAGGTAGCCTCGGGGTTGTGTCTCCTGCGATTGATGGTCTCATCTTTTTTGTCCCTAAGCATCTCATTTTGTGTCTCTCACTGTTGACCTCACTTTTCAACTGTAGTTTTTTCTCTGTTGACTCTGCCTGCTACCCCTTTCATTAAAATCTCTTCCTGTTGATTCTTCCTCCCTGTAGTCACCAAAGGCTTTGTGTACAGCTCCTTCCTGAAGCCCTACAACGCGCGCCGCAGCCACTCTGATGCCTCAGTGGGCAGCCACTCCTCCACCGAGTCGGAACTCGGCAGCTCCTCTCCCCGGTTTCCGAGGCAGAACAGCAGCAGTACCTTGACCTTCAATCCCAGCAGCATGGCAGTGGCCTTTAGCTCGGGGTCTTGCCAGAAACAGCCTCAAGATGCCACTTCACTGAAGGAACTGGACCAAGAAGCTCTTGGCACATCCTTAAATTTGGGTTGTTCAGAGAGCAGTCCTTCTAGATGCCCCTCGGACCCAGACCCCAGCTCCCAGCCCAGGTCATGGGACCTCCTGGAGGCAGCCAGAGACATTCACCAGCCCGCCCCCACCCTCAGGAGCTACAGAAACTCCAGGCAGCCAGAAACAGTCAGTTACTCCCTACCAGGGCGAAACGGGCAGGGAAAAGACCTCATGAGAGGGTGTGGGAGAACAACCCAATCTCTGGAAGACAAAAACGAAGATCCAGAAAGCAGGAAGGCAGAAGGCAATCAGGCAAGTGCTCCCTGGTCGCCGTGGGGCAGACGTGGAGGGAGTGTTGGGTGGTAGGTGGAGGAGCAGGGAGTATGAGGCCCGCCCAGGGCCTGGGTGGTGATCTGGGTTGAGCTCAGCGGCAAGTCTAAAGCACACACGGAAACTCGAGCTAGGAGTGAGCACCTCCACACCTTCGGGCACCCTCTTTGGCTGACACGTCCCGGGCTATTTCTGGCCCCCTTCTGCTGTGTCATTGGGCATTTACAAGGTATTATAACGAAAACTTTTCCTCTCTGCCAGCTCATAATTCCTCATTGTATAAAGTCTGCCATTTATCCCATCTATTTAGTTTTTTATTCAAATACCTCTATGTTTTCCCCCTAGAATTTAGAAATAACATTCTGACTCTTTCAGTTTTTTCTATTCTTTCTATAGCAACCTATTTTTGTCTTTATGAATTTGGATATAGCTTTTATATCTTGAACATATTAAACCCACCTATTTTAAGGTCACTTTCACATTCATGGCTGGGGAGCCCCTGGTTCACCTGCTTGTTGCCTTTGCTCCCTCTTGCATCAGGGAGTTTCCGTGTGTGTCTTAGACCATCTGTCGGTGAGCTCATCTCCAGCAGGGTTGCCTTTGAGAGACTCATATGTGTCCTGGGTTGTGGAGGTATTTGCCTCTGCCAAGCTCTGGATTCCAAAAGACCAACATGAGCTTCTTAGCTCATTCTTTCTATGACACATTCCTCAGAGCTACAGATGGGCATAGGGCATTGCCTATTTCTCTGGTGATTCTGTTACTACCCCCTGCCCAGGACAGATATCCAAGTTCTGGGCCTGTCAGTGGACATTTTTCCTAGACACGTGGAAGGAGAAGATGCCCTCCCCCCAGCTTTTTTTATTCTGATTTTGTTTAAAAAGCTCACTTCTCACTCCAAGTTCTAAGAGTATGTTTTCATCCTTGTGCCCCCCTTGGCCTCATGGCTTCCCCTCCCCATCACTGAGCACCACCCATCTGCCATATTGGCTGCAGGTTCCTTCTCCCACTTTTCACGGCAACTTTGAAAGAGTAAAAAGATACAGATTTTGGTTTTCTTTGAATTTGCCCTGTTCATTATGGTGGCCACCAGCCTTATGTAGCTATTTAAATTTAAATTAGTTAAAATTAAATAAAACTTAAAATTAAATGCCTCAGTCTTACTGGCCATACTTCAAGTGCTTGATAGCCACATGTGGCTAGAGGCTGCCATATTGAATAGTGCAGGTATAGAACATTCCTATCACCGCAGGAAGTCCTGCTGGACAGTATTCCTCTAAGCAGTGTCCCATTTCCCAACTCACTTTCTCTCCTTCTCATAGGTCTATTTTGCTGTGTATACCTTCAAGGCACGGAACCCAAATGAACTGAGTGTGTCAGCCAATCAGAGACTCAAGATCCTGGAATTTAAAGATGTTATGGGAAATACAGAGTGGTGGTTAGCCGAAGTTAATGGGAAAAAGGGTTATGTTCCATCCAATTATATCCGCAAAGCTGAATATACCTGAACGTATTCTCCCTTCCGCTCAACCTTGCTGCCTTCACTTCCTTCTGCTGAAGGGTTCTGGTGGCCCCATGAGAGGGCACATGCTCCTGGGACACCAGCCCCATCCACATTGCTTAACCACAGCATGGCCCAGGGCACAAGATGAGTCTCGTTTCCTGCCATTGGGTTGTCAACTTTGATGCTCACTAGACTTTAGAATTTGAAATTCACCCCAGGGCTTGTGAATGAATCCGTGACCATGAGAAGAAAGGCAAGTCTTGGGTCAGCCTTTGGAAATGAGAAATTTCCAGTGGGGAGACCAGTATTGGATATATGCTGGAAACGTGCTCCAGCATGAGAAGATATTGGCGTGGGTTGTACCATACTGAGTTCAGGATGGTCCCATGCTCCACGAACAAATGACCAGACACTGACTTGGATGAAGAGAATTCTCTGGGAGCTCTTGTAGACTGCACCTCTCTCTGCACGTGGCAAGAAGTTTGTTGAGATTGTACCATATCTGGTGTTTCAACGCTTCTGTGTTTAGCACACATTCACAAATACACCCCCACCCCTAATTTCCAAAAGTCCCTCAAATACTACCATCTGTAATCTTATTTGTCTTAAATACTGTATTCCCAGATTGGCTAGGCAACATTCAATTGTGTTCTTTTTTTAAAAAAGCATTTAGGTTCTTTATTTCCCTTCAACCTCTCTGTGAATGGGTCTCTTCCCTATGAGGTGTCCAACCATCTACCCCTTTCTGACAGTCACCTCACCTCCACCTTATCGAGTCCGTGTGTGTTGTCTCCTGGCCCTTCACCCACAACCCAATAACTGGTAGCTTTTCCTAGGAGAACAAGGTGAGAGCTTCAGCCACCCCATGGAAAGAGCTCACCCTACAGTAAGCTGAACCCATTTGGCCTGGCAAAGACTGGATACCTTTCTCCTTCATCCACACTATTGTCCACAGATGCAGAAAGCCTAATGCTCGTGTTTTGTATGAATGAGAAGACACAGTCCCAGAGGTAGCTTATCCAAGACTCAGAAATAAGCATTTTCTGTTTTCACCACCAACCTCTGCTTCGGAGATCGTAGTCTAAGCCAAACAGATTCTAAAGTGCCTGATTGTCCCTCCCTCTGGCCTCAGGAAGATCTTTGCTAATCCTTACACAAAGAATCTCCCCCTGAAAATTCTATTTAATCAGGGCTCTTATTCTTAAGGTTTGTCCCAGATAGGAGGCCTACCTTGGAATAGAAAACTATGAATTTTGTCTTAAGAAAGGGAACTCAGAATACCTTGCAGCCCTCTGCTCCTTCAAGTACACCTTTGGCCTTAAAATCCTGATGAACTGGGAGACAATTGTGGACCCCTTAGCCTTGTGTGTCTGCGGGTCGGTCAGAAGGGAGCAATGCGAGTCTCTTGTGAATAGTGTTTATATTTAGAGATGTTTATATTTAAGTAGTTATTTTATAAATAAAAGCATTTCTAAGGTCCATGAGTATGTTTTCTTGATTTCCGTCTGTGTGTTTAGCCTGAACCTTATTGGATTTCTGAGGGTACGTTTTTGACAATTCAAAATGATGGCGAGATTCCAGAAAATGAGAGAGACTAACTGAAGAAATTCAAGTTAAAAATTCATTTTGTCAAATATAATCTCAACAGAATTCCCATACCCTCAAAAGATGCCTATATTGCAGGTGATTGCCTGTTTATTTTAAGCTGTTTTATACTATAAAATGGTAGCAGAGCAGAACTGAAGGCCCTAAACTGGAGTCCCTATAAGGTAAGTACTTTGCTGATATCACAGAGGTGGAAACTGACGCGCTAGAGATGAAGTAACAAGGCAAGGAGTAAGCAGCTGGGTGAGGGTGGGGATGGGTGGGGGAGAAGTAGCAGGAGCACTGGCCGCGGGGGTACTGTGTGGCGGGACCGTGGACCATGAAGTGATTACCTGATACTGTGAAGGGAGAGAAAACATGAATAGGTGGACTCTGAGGAAAAGAAATTAATCGATTAGCTAGGCCAACTCTTATTTAATGGACTAGGAAAATGGGATCTAGTGACATTGTGACTTCCCCAAGCCACACATCAAGTTTTTGATGGATCCTGAATTGAAATTTGGGTTTTGAGTTCTCTAGCTGAGTCTTTCCACCTTGTTCTGGAGCCAGACTGTCTGGCTTCAGATACTTAAGAGCTTTGTGCTGTTGGAAACTTACCCAACCCCTTCTTCACCTTCCTCATCTAAAGTAGATGGTAATACTACCTGCATCATGGGTTGTTGTAAGGATTGAATGAGTTAGTACATGGAGAGTGCTAGAACAGTGCCTGATACATAGTAATAAATTAGAGAGCCTTTGGGGTCCAAGTCAAGGAATTTAGATTTGAGGAGTCTGGTATAGTAAGAAACTCTGGTAGGCTCTTAAATGGATTGCCTGTTTTAGGAAAACTAAATGTTAAGAGGAAGATTGAGAGGGAGGATAGATCAAAGGCAAGAAAATCTAATTAGCTGGAAGAAAGTTAACTGCTTTGGGCATCAGATTGCTTGAGAGTGGAAAAAAGTATCCTATAAAGACTGAAATTGAAGAAACGATGGAATCACTGGCAAAAGGGAGATCATTGGGATGGGAGCAGGTTTATGAAAAGACGAGATTTGTCTTAAACACTAGATGTCTTCCTGTCTTACTCCTCCAGGTGTGGCCTTCAGCCCAGTGGCATCGCTGTGACCTGAGAGCTGCTGGAAATGCAGGCCCCTCCCGGGCATCCCAGGACTCAAGATCTTGACGTGATTTGTGTGCACATCACAGTTTGAGAACCAGCTGTCAAGGCAATTTTTTTTAAAAGATTTTATTTATTTGCTTGATAGAGTGAGAGCAAGAGAGAGCACAGAGGGAGAAGGAGAAGCAGACTCCCTGCTGAGCAGGGAGCTGGATGTGGGGCTCAATCCCAGGACCCGGAGCGCATGATCTTAGTTGAACTTAGATGCTTAACTGACAGCCACGTGGGTACCCCCCAAAGCAATTTTTTTAATGGAACTTTCTACTGTCAGAGAAGTAAGAATTACAAAACCCATGGAAGGAAAGAGTATCAGATGTTTCAGACACAACAGAAGGAAATGTTATTGAAGAAAATTTCTAATTCTGGCTTGTTTGCTTGCTTCAACTCATGAATTTTCTCCCTTTCCTGCCTGGAAGTAGCTCTTCAGTTGTGCTTTTATCCAGGAGTCCTAGGAGAACGGAGCAGTGATGGGGACTGCCGTCTATAAAGTCTAGATTTCTGGCTTTCAAGAGTATTTTGAGAACCAAATAAGATGACGTGTAAATTTTTGTGCAATGTGAGCTCTAGGAGTACATGGTTCTAATAAGGATTGAATTTTGTGTCACCCTGTTTTAATTAGGTTGCAAAGCTAGGACTCTGCTATGTAGGTTTTGTTTCAGGATCAGGAATACAAACCAGTCCGAGAAGAACACTGTTGTTTCACGTGGAGAACCTTAGACCCGAGGACCAAGAAACCTCAAGATGTGTACACGTCATTCTAAATCCTCTCTCTAGTTGCCACAACTTGTACAACTGGGGATGTTAAGCTCTCCTGCCTATTAATACATTGTATTGATGGAGTTTTTACTGTCACACCTTTGTCAGGTACAGCAGAGCCCTTGCCTTATCTCCCAGCCCACTGGGATCTTCTTGCAATTGTTACAGAAGAGCAATATTAGTATTTTGCCTGCGTTAAGAAGGGAGTGTTCAGCAACAAATTGGGGGCCTTGCAAAGCTGCATAGGGCCATCTATTCCTTCATACCCCTCCGAGGTGACCCTCACAGAGAAAGGAGCCAATTTAAGTTCTTCCCAGAGGTAAGTTTCGATAGTGTAGAGGGAGGGAATGAATGTTCCAGTTAGGGCAACGGTGGGGTGTTCATTCAGGAAACGGTTGGGATCATGAAGATACATGGGAATCCACTGCAGATCAGGGGGGTCTGCAGACTTAGACCATGGTACAAGGCACTGCCTGTGTTACCGCCTGTCCGTGAGACACCAAGGTTCGAACCCAAACCTTTCCCATGGCAGCCACTCCTCAGGTCCAAGATCAGGGAGGCTGAGAGCAACTGCTGATCCATCCACAGCTCCTCTTGTCATTGGAATCACCATGCCTCACTTTAACAAGGGACCTTCCTACAACCTCTCGGCTGAGATCAAGAAAACCTCCCCAAAATGATGAAGCTGAATAAGATCTTTGCAGTTTGCTAGAAAGGGTGACAGGCATGAGCACTGAAATGCATTCTCAACAGGGCTAAAAAGATGGCATAGCCCTCTACAAATTCAAACTACAGGATTCATTGATCATGAATTATTATTAAACCAACTTCAGTTGGAGAATATTGGTAATTTTATCAGAGCTACTTAGACTCAGGGTATTGTATTGGTTTCCCACTGCTGCTACAACAGATTACTACAGTCTGCGGCCTAAAACAACACAAATTTATTATCTTACAATTCTGGAAGTCAAAAGTTCAAAATCAGTCTCATGGAGCTAGACTCACTATGGCAGGAGGGCTGGTTCCTACTAGAGGCTCCAGGAGAGAATCTGTTTCCTTGCCCTTTTCCAAGCTTCTGAAAGCTGCCTGCATTGGCTTATGGCCCCTTTCTCCAACATTAAAGCCGGCAGCAAAGTGTCTCCCAGTGTCTCCAGCATCTTCATTCTAACTGTGACCCTCCGGACTCTTATGGGAATCCTTTTGATACATTGGGCCCATGTGGGTAAGGTCATCTTTCAGTAGCCTTAATCACGTTTGCAAAGTCCCTTTTGCTATGAGGTAAATAAATCCTCATGGGTTTGGAGGATTAGGACCTGAATATCTTGGGGCCCATTATTCTATCTGCTGCAGGTATGAAGCCATATGATATTTCTGAGGCAAATGATCTTTTTGAAAATGGAAACATGATCCAGTTGAGGCTACACTGGTGATTCTGGAATAGGGGTCAGCAGACCTTTCCTGTAAAAGCCCAGCTAGGAAATATTCTAGACTTTGCAGGCCATACAGTCAGTTACAATTCCTCAGCTCTGCCACTGTAACCCCAAACCAGGCATAGATAATAAAACAAGTGAGCAAGTCTGTGTTTCAGCAAACCTTCGTTTACAAAAAACCGCCAGCCAGATTTGGCCCTGGAGCCATACCCCTCCTCTAGGTCTGGCTAAAATAAAAGGATTTGGGTCAACCATTAACACTGAAGCCAAGTGTGCAGGAAAATGAGACCTTTTGAGGAAGGAAAATGAAAAGCTAGCAAAAGTGTAATTGGTTTAGAGATGGGAACTAATGAATCAGCCAGGCAGATATCTGTGGGGCTAGGAGGTGTCTTTATGATACCAAAATGAAAACCCTGACAAAACAGATCACAGTTTCCCTGCAGATGGGTGCTAACAACAGAATAGTCGGCAGGCAATGTTGTTAACACCAGGTTTGGGAGAGAAATCTATGTCTAGATGTACAATCAATGGATAACTTAATCTCTACAGAAGGATTCCAACAATTCTCTTCTGTTTCCCAGAGAGGAGTGAGTGGCTGTGAGCTTGAGCAGCAAATGTCCCAAAGATTGCTGCTCCAACAGAGCCCATCATTCACAGTGGAAGCCAAGAAGAGAGTAAGTGGATCTGAGATCAGGGACAGTGGTGTCCGGGAAGAATAGAGGATATCACAGCAAGGACCAAGGTGACTAACCAATAGGGTGACCAAGGCCTTGATTGAAGAAAGGAGCTCTTATATTAGTTCATTTTTGAAGTTCAGTAAAAACCAAACTAGTCTTAAGTAATTTTTCTTCCTGAAGCTTTATTTTTCTGCTCATTTTACCTAAAAGAAAACCTTCCTTTACATATACCCCTTTTTTCCTTTTTGCAACTTCCTTCCTAGGTGACTGCTTTTTTGCACTGTAGCAGTTAAATTCTACAGCATAATCTATTACTTGCCTATGAAGTAAAAAGGAATACATTTCCAAAGGAAATGGACTTTGTTGTTGTTGTTGTTAACTGCTTTATTCTCATGGTTTTATTTTATTTTATTTTATTTTTTATTAATATATAATGTATTATTTGCTTCAGGGTGAGTGGACTGCTGCTTATAGCCAATCCCCTTATGCATTTTTATAATCTTTTATTTTAATATCTTCAACCATCATAAAACCTTTTATTTTTTTAATTTTTATTCTGGTATAGTTAACATACAGTGTTCTAATAGTTTCAGGAATAAACTATAGTGATTCAGCAGTTCTGTACATTACTCAGTGATCATCATGGTTAAGTATGCTCTTAATCTCCATCTATTTCACCCATCCTCCCATCCATCTGCACTCTGGTAACCAATGATCAGTTTGTTTTCTTGAGTTAAGAGTCTGTTTCTTGGTTTGCTTGGTTCACTGGTTCTTTGTGTGTGTGTGTGTGTGTGTGTGTGTATAAATATTTTTATTTATTTGACAGTGCATGAGCACAAGCAGAGCACAGGCAGGAGGAGCAGGAGGCAGAGGGAGGACCAGGCTCCCTATTGAGCATGGAGCCCAATGTGGGGCTTGATCCCAGGACCCCGGGATCATGACCTGAGCTGAAGGCAGATGCTTAACTGACTGAGCCTCTAGGTTCATTTGGTTCTTAAATTTCACGTATGAGTGAAATCATATGGTATTTGTCTTTTATTTATTTATTTATTTTTGACAGAGACACAGCGTGAGAGAGAACACAAGCAGGAGGAGTGGGAATGGGACAAGCAGGCTCTGTGCTGAGCAGAGAGCCCAACACGGGACTTGATCTCAGAGACACGACCTGAGCCGAAGGCAGATGCTTAACGACTAAGCCACCCAGGCGCCTGGTATTTGTCTTTCTCTGACTGATGTATTTCACTTAGCATTATATCTTCTGGGTCCATCCATGTTGTTGCAAATAGTAAGATTGCATTCTTTTTTATGGCTGAGTAATGTTCCATTGTGTATATACACCACATCTTCTTTATCCATTCATCAGCTGATGGACACTTGGGCTGCTTCCATAATTTGGCTATTGTATAGCTGCAATAAACATAGGGATGCACATATCCCTTTGAATTTGTGGTTTTATATTTTTTGGATAGATACCCAATTGTGGAATTACTGGATCATATGATAATTCTATTTTTAATTTTTAACTTTTTGAGGAACTTCCATGCTGTTTTCCACAATGGCTGCACCAGTTTGCTTTCCCACCAACAGTGCAAGAGGGCCTCTTTTTCTCCACATCCTCACCATCACTTGTCTCTTGTTTTTGGTTTTAGCCATTCTGACAGGTGCAAGGTGGATCTCATTGTGGTTTTGATTTGCATTCCCCTGATGATGATGAAACTGAATATCTTTTCATGTGTCTGATGACCATCTGTGTGTCATCTTTGGAGAAATGTCTGTTCATGTTTTTTGATGTTGAGTTGTATAAATTCTATATATATAGATATAGACACACACACACACACACACACACACACACACACACACACACACACAGAGATATCTTCTCCCATTCAGTAAGTTGTCTTTCAGTTATGTTGACTATTTCCTTTGCTGGGCAGAAGCTTTTTATTTTGGTGTAGTCCCAATAGTTTATAGTTTGCTTTTCTTCCTCTTGCCTCAGGAGACATATATAGAAAAGTATTGCTACAGCTGATGCCGGAGAAGTTACTGTTTGTGTTCTCTTCTAGGATTTTTATGGTTTCAGATCTCACATTTATGTCTTTAATCCATTTTGAGTTATTGTTGCATACATGTGAGGAAGTGGTCCAGGTTTCTCAACACCGTTTGTTGAACAGACTTTTCCCCATTGTGTATTTTTCTCTCCTTTGTCCAAGATTAATTGAGCATATAATTGTGGATTTATTTCTGGGCTCTCTGTTCTGTTCTATTGATCTATGCATACTTTTGTGCCTGTACACACCATTTTGATTACTACAGCTTTGTACTATACCTTGAAATCTAGGATTGTAACACCTCCAGTTTTGTTCTTTTTTAAGACTGCTTTCGCTATTCAGGGACTTTTGTAGTTCTATACAAATTTTAGGATTGTTTTTTCTCATTCTGTGTAAAATACTGTGGGGATTTTTATAGGGATTGCATTAAATCTGTAGATTGCTTTTGGTAGTATGGTCACTAACAATAGGAGCATGGAGTATCTTTCCATTTGTGTCATGTTCAATTTCTTTCATCAGTGTTTTGTAGTTTTCAGGGTATAGGTCTTTCACCTCCTTGGTTAAGTTTATTCCTAGATATTTTATTATTTTTGATGCAATTGTAAATGGGATTGGAGTATTTTTTTTTGCATTTTCCCCTTTATTTTTTAAATTTAAATTTAATTAACATACAGTATATCATTAGTTTCAGAGGTAGAGTTTAGTGATTCATCAGTTGCATATAATCCTCAGTGCCCTCCTTAATGCCCATCGCCGTTACTCCATCCCACCATCCACCTCCCCTCCGGCAACCCTGTTTGTTTCTCATAGGTAAGAGTCTCTTATGGTTTGCCTCCTTCTCTGATTTCATCTTATTTTATTTTTCCCTCCCTTCCCCCTATGACCCTCTATTTTGTTTCTTAAATTCCACATGAGTGAGATTGTATGATAATTGGCTTTTTTTGACTTATTTCGCTTAGCATAATACCCTTTAGTTTCATGATTGTCATTGCAAATGGTAAGATTTCATTTTCTGATAACTGAGTAATATTCCATTGTATATATTTACCATAGCATCTTTATCCATTCATCTGTTGATGGACATCTGGGCTCTTTCCATAGCTTGGCTATTGTGGACATTGCTGCTACAAACATTGGGGTGCAGGTGCCCCTTCAAATCACTGTTTTTCTCCTTTGGGTAAATATCTAGTAGTACAATTGCTGGGTTATAGGATAGCTCTATTTTTAACTTTTTGAGGAACCTCTGTACTGTTTTCCAGAGTCTGTACAAGCTTGCTTTCCCACTAGCTTTGTAAGAGGGTTCCCCTTTCTCCGCATCCTCGTCAATGTCTGTTGTTTCCTGACTTGTTAATTTTAGCCATTCACATCTCCCATGTGAGATGGTATCTCATTGAGGTTTTGATTTATACTTCCCTGATGCTGAGTGATGTTGAACATTTTTTCATGTGTCTGTTGGTCATTTGGATGTCTTCTTTGGAGAAATGTCGTTCATGCCTTTTGTCCATTTCTTGACTGAATTGTTTTTTGGGTGTTGACTTAGATTGGATTGTTTCTTTCTTTTTGCTACTTCGTTATTAGTATATAGAAATGCAACAGCTTTCTGGATATTGATTTTATATCCTTCAACCTCTCTGAATTCATTTATCAGTCCTAGTGAATGAAGCTGTGTGTGTATGTGCATGAAATCTTTACAATTTTCTATATATAGTATCATGCCATCTACATGTAGTGAAAGCTTTCCTTCTTCCTTACTGATTTGGATGCCTTTTATTTCTTTTTGTGGTCTGATTGTTGTGGCTAGGACTTCCAGGACTATGTTGAATAAAAGTGGTAAGAGTAGACATCCTTGTCTTGTTCCTGACCTTAGGGGAAAAACTCTCAATTTTTCCCCATTATGTTTGCTGTGGGTTTTTTTATATATTGCCTTTATTATGTTGAAGTATGTTCCCTCTAAACCTACTCTGTTGAGGTTTTTTTTTTTATCATGAATGGATGTTGTACTTTGTTAAATGCTTTTTCTGCATTTATTAAAATGATCCTATGGTTTTTATCCTTTCTTTTGTTGATATGTTGGTTGATTTGTGAATATTGAACTACCCTTGCATCCTGGGAATAAATCTCACTCGATCATGGTGAATGATTTTTTCAGTGTATTTTGGATTTGGTTTGCTAACATTCTGTTCAGAATTTTTGCATCTACATTCGTCAGAGATATTGGCCTGTAGCTCTCTTTTTTGTAGTATCTTTGTCTTTACCTGGTTTTGGTACTGGGGTAATGCTGGCCTCATAGAATGAATTTGGAAGCTTTCCTTCCTCTCCTGTTTTTTGGAATGGGTTGAGAAGAACAGGTATTAACTCTTCTTTAAATGTTTGGTAGAATTCCCTTGTGAAACCATCTAGTCCTGGACTTTTGTTTGTTGGGAGTTTTTTTTTTTAATTTTATTTTTATTATTGTTGGGAGTTTTTTATTACTGACTCAACTTCATTGCTGGTAATTAGTCTGTTCATATATTCTCTTTCTTTCCTTATTCAATTTTGGGAGGTCATATGTTTCTAGGAATTTGTCCAGTTCTTCTAGGTTGTTCAACTTGCTGACATACAATTTTTCATAATATTCTCTTATAATCCTTTGTATTTCTGAGGTGTTGGTTGTTTCTTATTTCTAATTTTTTTTTATGAGTCTGGCTGAAGTTTTATCAATTTTGTTGATCTTGGGCCATCATTCTATTTTCACTTGTTTCCATGTATTTTTTAATTTCCTCTGATTTCTTGGTTGACCCAGTCATCGTTTAGTGTAGCATGTTATTTAACTTCCATGTATTTGTACTTCTTCCAGATGTTTTCTTGTGGTTGATTTCTAGTTTCATAGTATTATGGTTAGAAAAGATGCACAGTAGGACTTTGATCTTTTTGAATTTGTTGAGACTTGTTTTATGGCCTAATATGTGGTTTTGTTTTGGAGAATGTTCCCTGTGCACTTGAGAAGAATGTATATTCTGATGTTTTAGGATGGAATGTTCTCAATATATCTGTTCAAAGCCACTATTTCCTTGGTGGTTTTCTGTTTGGGTCATCTGTCCATTGATGCAAGTGAGGTGTTAACGTCCCCTACTATTACTGTACTATTTTTTTTTTTTACTGCTTTATGTATTTGTTTGCTCCCATGGATGCATAACTATTTACAATTGTTTTATCTTCTTGGTTTTTTTTTAAGATTATATTTATTTGAGAGTGAGCGAGAGCATGAGAGGGGAGAAGGTCAGAGGGAGAAGCAGACTCCCCATGGAGCTGGGAGCCCGATGTGGGACTCAATTCTGGGACTCTGGGATCATGACCCAAAGGCAGGTGCTTAACCAACTGAGCCACCCAGGCACCCTGTATCTTCTTGTTGAATTGTTCCCTTTATGATTGTTTTGAAATCTATTTGTGTGATATAAGTATTGCTACCCCAGCTTTCTTTTCATATCCATTTGCATAATAAATGCTTCTTCATCCCTTCACTTTCAATCTGCATGTGTCTTTAGGTCTGAAATGAGTCTCTTATAGGCAGCATATAGCTAGGTCTTGCTTTTTTGTCCATTTTGTTACCCTAGGTCTTTTGATTGGAGCATTTTGACCACTTACATTCAAGTAATTACTGATAGTTATGTATTGCCATTTTGTTACTTGCTTTATGGTTTTTGCAATCCTTTTCTGTGTCTTCTCTTTAATGATACGTTTCCTTTCTCTTTTTTGCATATCTATTACTGGGTTTTGATTTGTGGTTACCATTAGGTTTATTATAACCTATATATATAGCAATCTATATTAAGTATATAGCTTAATATAGACAGCTTAATATGCTATATTAAGATGTATATCACAGTCTGTATTAAGTTGATGGTTGCTTAAGTTTGAGCCCATTCTTTACTCTTCTTCTCCCCACATTTTAGGTATATGGTGTCATATTTTACATCCTTATTTTGTGACTGCTTGGGTTTTTATAGGTATACTTAATTTTACTGCTTTTGTGTTTCCTACTTACTGTCTTTCTTTTTTACTCAGAGTCTCCTTAGTATTTCTTGGAGGGCTGGTTGAGGGGTGATAAATTCCTTTGTTTGGGAAATTCTTTCCCTCTCCTATTCTGAAGGATAGCCTTGCTGGATAGAGTATTCTTGTTTGCAGGGTTTTTTACTTGCAGCACTTGCGTAGATCATGCTCCCCCTGTGGTGGCCTACAAAGCTTCTGCTGAAAAAATCAGCTGACAGGGTTATGGGATTTCCCTAGTATGTAACAGTTTTCTCTTGCTGCTTTTAAAATTCTCTAGCACTACTTTTTGCCATTTTGATTACTATGGGACTTGGTGTGGACCTCCTTGGGTTGATTTTGTTGGGGGCTCTTTGCCTCCTGGATCTGGATTTGTTCCCTTCTCTAGATGCAGCAAGTTTCTGGCCATTATCTCTTCAAATAAAATTTCTCTCTTCTCATTCTGGGATCCCTATAATGTGAATGGTAATCATACTTCATGGTGTCACTGAGTTCCCTTAGTCTATTTTAATTTTTTTCCCCTCTCTCCTGTTCAGCAGAATAGTCTTTCAAAAAAAAAAAAAACAGTTTAGTGTCTATGTGGAAGACTCCACACTTACTAAGTTGTAGCCATTTGGGCGCCTGGGTGACTCAGTGGGTTGAAGCCTCTGCCTTCGGCTCAGGTCATGGTCTCAGGGTCCTGGGATGGAGGCCCGCATCGGGCTCCCTGCTTGGCGGGGAGCCTGCTTCCTCCTCTCCTCTCTCTCTCTGCCTACTTGTGATCACTCTCTCTCTGTCAAATAAATAAAATCTTTAAATGGCTACAACTTTTTTTTTAAAGATTTAAATGTCAATATTTGTACAACTGTTTGCTAATTTTTTAGTCAAGTCTTGATCAATGTGCATTTGTGAGTAAATGTGTTCTCATCCTATGACCTAACAATCTGTCATTTGGAATGAATCTCTTCAGAGAGCATTTCAAAAGGCACTTACACAAAACTGGCCTGCAAAAAATTAAGGATTGATTGGTATGTTTATTCTTCCTGTTTGTGCCAATGTACCAACATGGAGTTACTCTTCTATCCCTATTGCTCCACTGTTACATAACAGGGAAAAATGTGTGCTTTTAATGAAGATCTTTTGAACATTGTAAAAAATGTGAGTACTTGCTATATTCTAGCCACTGGAGATACAAAAATAAACTGTTCTTGTTTTTAAGAGGCTCACAGCTTAGTGAGGGAGAAAATTATCTGACAAAGTGATATAGTAATAAATTAGCTGAGGAGTATTTTTCATTGTAAATGACAGTCCCCAATTCTGGTAAACTTAAGCAGAAAGGAAGTTTTCA
The DNA here is from genome assembly GCA_002007465.1 of Ailurus styani. Lineage (NCBI taxonomy): Eukaryota > Metazoa > Chordata > Mammalia > Carnivora > Ailuridae > Ailurus > Ailurus styani. Next base: position 373,777 of record LNAC01000232.1, on the reverse strand, counting down.
AATGACACAGGAGGCAGAGAGGCAGGCAGGGGGGGGCAGGAAACAGGCTCCCCGCTGAGCAGGGAGCCCGATGTGGGCCTCGATTCCAGGACTCTCGGATCATGACCTGAGCTGAAGGCAGAGGCTTTAATCCACTGAGCCACCCAGGTGCCCCCCATATCTCTTTCTTTAACAGGAATTAGAAGAAATGTGATTGGACCAGATGTTGGGGAGCTCTGTTATACCATACTCAGGTTTCTAACTTTACTCTGGAGAGTAAGAGTAACCTGGTCAGTTTTGCATATCTGATCTCTCTAAAAGACATGGGGGGGGAATATATTTAAGAAAAACAACACAGGATACAGGTATACCTATGTCCTTAGAGGTTATAAGAACCTGAATTATAGCAAAAGGGATCGGGGTAAAGAAATAAAACCAGAAGGGCCTGGTGGTCAATGTGATCTGAGAAGAAAAGGAAAAGTTAAGAGTGATGCCCAGTGTTTTCATTTTGTAGGACTGAATGGATAATGAGATCATCACTGGAGGTAAGAGGTAGAGGAAAAATCTTTTGAGTGGAGGGAGTAGAAGGGTCTGTCAAAGTAGGGTGAGCTGAGTGTCAGATGCCTTAAGAATATTCAGGTATGAATATCTGCAGGGAGTTGAATATTTGAATGTCAAAACTGGATGAGAGGAAGGGGCTAGAAATGAGAATCAGAGAGAAACTGGAAGGTCAAGGACCAAAACATAGGAAAGAGCAATCATATTATGAGTGGCCCAGAGTGGGGATTCAGTTATCGAGGGTCTGGGCCAATAAGATTTGAAATGGGAGGAGTCATCATCAAAGTTTTAGATCCAGACTGGTTCTGGTTTCCACCACCTTCACNAGCTAGTGATGATGAACTTATTTTTTTTTAAAGATTTTATTTATTTATTTGACACAGAGAGAGAGATTACAAGTAGGCAGAGAGGCAGGCAGAGAGACAGGGAGAGGAGGAAGCAGGCTCCCCGCTGAGCAGAGAGCCCGATGCGGGCCTCGATCCCAGGACGCTGAGATCATGACCTGAGCCGAAAGCAGCGGCCTCAACCCACTGAGCCACCCAGGCGCCCTTAGTCATCACTTCTGAAAAAAGAATGACCTTTACCTTCTCTTTATTTGCGTCAGTAGAAGTAGGTAGGTCAAAAACCCTCTACCACTGAAGGAAAAAAATCAGTAAGTTGATTTCTGGTCCTGGCTCTGCCAGAAACACCCATGTTTTGACTTTGGATATTCTAACCTTCCTCAGGTATGTGCTTATCTGAAAAATAAGATACTTTAACCTGATAATCTCCAAGGGTTCTATCCACTAGGTTAGTCAGGAGACAGAGAAACCTTACATTATTTTAACAGAACCATATAAAGAATTAAGTAGGCACTGAAGAAAGGACCAAAGGAATATAAGTATCAGAGAGCTAGCACCTACCAGAAGCAGCTGCCACCTGAAGGCTGTGAGAACAAAATGAGAGAGCTCTGCATTCCAACAAAGCCTAGGATGTGCCCACAGAGCTGACTCCCAGACTCCTGAGAAGGGGTGCTGCTGGTGTCTCAGAGGAGCACGATGACCTCAGTTCTAGAAGCACAAGACAAACTGAAATCTGTGCTGCTGCCTGTAGGACCTGCTACCGGAGATGACACTGCCAGGGGGATGCTGCTGGGAACAGACCAGATAGGAGAAATCCCTTCCTCATCCAGCCTCGCTTCTACTCTTCCTACAGGAAGTTTCCATCTCTGAACATCTCACTCAACAGCCAAAATGATGAATAAAGGAAAATATAATTTCATCACTGAAATGGAAGTAGAGAATAAACTGAACCCAAAGTAATGGGACACAAAAAACCCTGGAAGATAAGAAGGGTCAAAGTTTAGGGTGACTTCTGAAGACTTTGACCTGTTGACAATACAGGATGTCAAGGCAAGAGATAAAGCCATCGCCTGTCAAGATAAAGAGTAACAGGAGGCCCTCTGATAACCCTGGACCCAGGAGCCATGTAAACTTTATCTGTAGTCTGTAGGTAAATGAGGACTAAACCCCACCCTGCAGAAGGAGTCAACAAGGCCATGTGTCTGTCTCCAACTGGACACTAGGTCAAGGGGGGTTATCTCCCTTCAGAATTTGTAAACCACAAGTTGGTTCTTGTGCCAGATTATGGTCTGAAGTCCTACTAACTATATGGTTTGAAACCCCTAGTGGAGAATTTAATTCAGATTGGTTCTGGGTAATGCCCCCAAGGGACAGGCAAAAGCTTTCCTAGGAGAACAACTCCACTTTCAAAGAATGCCCACAGCTAAGAGGCTGAGAGTGAGCAGCTCACAGTCATAATTCACAAGGCACACAAGGAAATAAAGCACCATGAATAAGAACTGGCGGAAACCTCACTAGTAATCGGGGAAACTGACCAAAAGTGTATTGAATTGGCACTCTAAGTTTGACGTTACCTAGGGTATGCATGTAAGCATGTGCATATGGCCCATTCCTACATTATATCCTAAGGAAACTCTTAAACATGTATCTCAGGGGTAATATACCAGAATGTTCCTGGCAGTATTGTTCACAATAGGAGAAAACCCCAAGAAATAATCCTACTGACCTACATGACAACGGCTACACGGTGGCATATTCACATCCTGCCATGCTGCAGAGGAGAATGAACCAGCACACGGTGTGCATCAACATGGATGGATCTCAAAAATAACACTGAACGAAAGCAAGAGAAGAACATCAAGTATGTCAGGCCATTTACATAAATTAAAAAAGATACACCTTGTTGAAGGGTACATACCAAGTAGTAAAACAAAAGTGAAAAGCAAGAGGGTACGATTATCACAAAATTCAGGAAAGTTCTCTCTGGGAAGGTAAGTAGGAAGGAGGTGTAATCAAAGTGGGGTCATCACAGTGGGGTTGGGGGGGTTCCTACTGTGGCTGGATATAATATCCTTTAGAATGTACATTTTACACATTTCTGTGTGATCGCTCTCACAAAAAGTAAGACATGATCCTTAGAGTCCTTTTCCAACCCATGGGACCTACTGTCAGAATGACGTGCTGTCCACACTTTCAATGCCAGCTTCTTTGGCCATCAAATAAAAGGGGCCCGATTTTCTCAGCAGTTCTTGAGGACTACCATACTCTACAATCTTCCCATTGTCTAGGACCATTATCCTGAAATGAAGGAGAAAGAAAGGTCTCAGCAGCATTTTACATCTTGGCATTTGTAAGAACAATCAGGACCAAGTCATGGTATATTCATTCATAAAAGCCTAGAAAGCAGTGAGAATGAATCGACTGCAGCTGTCTGCATTGACATGGGTGGGTTCCATCTATAAGGCCAAAGAATCAAATAGAATAATACATACAGTAGAAGTCCCTTTACAGAAGTTTTTTGGGTTTTTCTTGTTTTTGTTTTTTTTTTTTTTTAAGATCTACATTGTTTAAGGGAGCCTGTTGTCTCCAAACAGGTTCCAAGATTACTGACATTACGCCCATTTTGAATGTACTATGCCAGAGTTGGAAGCAGCAGAAAGTGCCTAGTCATTGTTCGGGGGCATCTGCTGAGATCCAGTGTAGTTGAGAAAGTCTGTGGTGTTAACCTGCCCCTCTTGGCTAGGGCCTCCACCTCCCTACACTCAGTAATCATATACAATTGCCCACTTTGCCCTCAAGTCTGTTCCCTTAACCCTGTTGGCTTTCTTTGGCTTGGTGTATAATTTTGGACAAATTCCTTGAACTCTCGGTTTCCTTGTCAGTAAAATGATGGTGGTTAGACCTCCAGCTGTGGGATATCCTACGACTAATGCTATTACTGTGACTAATGCTATTACTGTTGTTCAAGGGCCCCCTGGTGCCTCCCAAGCTGTCACCACACTCACTTGTCGCTGTCCATGATGGTGTGCAGCCTGTGAGCGATGGTGATAGTGGTGCAGTGGGAGAACTCCCTTCGGATGGTCGTCTGGATGAGGTGATCAGTTTCCAGATCCACAGCAGCGGTTGCCTCATCCATGATCAGAATCTTGGATTTCCGAAGCAGAGCCCGGGCCAGACACAGCAGCTGCCTCTGCCCTATGCTGCAGCCAAGGGAACAAAGGGAGTATAAGCCCCTGGGAGCCACGGCCTAATGTGGGACGGGGTAGGTGCACCCATGCACTGCTCACCTTCCAGATCTGACTTCTGAAACCCCTACTCCTAAATTCCCCCAGAACAAACACCTAACAGAAGAGCCCAGAGGAGGTTTTCCAAACTCCCTCCCACCACAGGTGCTTAACTTTAAAATTCATATTTCTGGGCCCTGCTCTTCTCAAGCAGAATGGGGAGGAGCCTCAGGACATGTATTTTTTAATAAGCACCCCAGGCAATTTCCATGTTTAACAAGTTTGGAAAACCCTAATCTGGGAACAGTTCTTTGCATCACTAGGTGACATCCCAGCACATCAACAGCAATTCCAAGATCAGATGGGAGGCCACCATGGTCACTGCAGCAGTATCTGACCCGACACCATTAATGCAGGGTGACGCCATGTCAGAATGCCCCAGTGGCGTTTCTTAGTGGCCTTAGCAAACCCATTCATTATTTTAATGTGTAATTCTAGCCTCAAGGCTAATTATTTGTTCAAGGCCTTCTGCCTTGATTAGAGACGGAGCTATCTAATGAACATAGTGTCTTGGTGTGAGATGCAATGTATGTGGAATTCGAATATGCTTGTAAAATGCAAATCGCTTTAATTCGCTAAAAGCCAGTAATGAAGGCTGGACCTCTTACTTACATAAAGCAGCTCTGGGAAATGATGTGGAGGAAATATTCAGGAATTCGCTAATTGCTCTTTCCTGCTGTGGCTATTAGGGAACATATTAAACAGAGGGTGGCTAGACTAAGTTCTGTAATTCTCCGTAAGAAAATTTCTGCAGGAGATGAGAAGTCACCCAAGATGAATTTCCAGTTTTCCTCTGTAGTGTCTGCATAGAGACAGGGCAAGACTGTGGTTTGGTTGTACTCCCTCCCGCCTGGCCCCAGGGGGGCTTCCTAGCCGCTGACTCTCTCCCTGTGTCCCACCTCCCCTCACTCACCAGAGAAAAGGAAGCTTCAACCCCTCCAACCCAGGTCTGAAATCACGGCCCTGCACCTGCCATTTAGGTGTCCCCCAGCATGGACAGAGAAAGAGGGTAGGATTTGTTGTTCTCACAAACCAGACGTGTCAAGGCCCCCGTGTCACAGCCTGCCAGAGGGGCCCACACAGCCCCTTACAGCTGCGTATCCGCTACACCACATTTTCTACACGATCAATACATATTTGTGGACTGGAGGGTCTTTTCCATAAGCCTAAAGACCCACTTAGGTCCTGCTAGTTCCTAGATCTGTTGCTGACGAAAAACAAACAGGATGGCATTCTATATCAAGGCTACACACTGACATCACCTGGGCCCTTGATTCAGTGGGTCTGGGGTACCACCTGGGCATTGGGAATTTTAAAAATTTCCCTAAGTGGTTCTAGTGTGTAGCTTAGCAAAAGAATCCATGCTCTAGATAGTGCTTCCCAAGCTGTAATGTACACACAAATCACCTGGGAATCTTGCTAACGTGTGGATTCTGATGAGTAGGTCTAGAGTCAGAGTCTGCATTTACAACAAGTTCCCAAGGGAAGCCAGAGCTACTGGGCCACCCTTCTGTCCAGAGCTTCCTCAGCTAATGTCCATGCCCTGCCTACCATTCCGAAGGCAACCAAGACCAGAGTAATTCTATGATACCAAGGGCTACCTAGTACCAGAACAAAGGGGTACTTCCCCACCCCCACCTCCTCCTACTGCCTGAGGGGGAAGTGGGTTATGAAACATTACCTAAGGTTGTCACCAGCCTCTGTCACTTCGTGAGACAACCCAAGTTGCAAGCCAGACACAAAGGATTTGAGGTGAGACAGTTCCAGGGCCTTCCAAATCTCCTCATCAGAGTGGTTGTTAAAAGGGTCTAGGTTCATCCTCAGGCTTCCAGAGAATAGGACGGGATCCTGCAAGTCAAGGAAGGAGGGAGGCTATTGAAGCTCATGACAGGAAAGGGTCTAGCGGGTTTTTTTGTTTTTTTTTGTGTGTGTGTGTGTGGCCAGGAGAAGCCCTGAGACACACAGCTCATGAGTGGTCAAGCTCTTGCAGTGTTTCCGCACCGAAGACTAGAGGGACTAGAGGGGCTATCACAGGAGTAAGGGGAGTTCTTGGTTTTGTTTTTCATTTTGAGATTCAGTTATGGATTTCTAAGTTTGCCTTAGCATATCTTAAGAAGGTAAGAGGAATGTTCCACATCCTCAAATGAAAACTCAGGGTATGGAAGTGAAGGGATCAGGGGTGGGCAGGGCAAGGGACAGTACAGTCGTAGAAGAATTTATTAGGCTTTTGAAGAAGCTGGAGAAAAGATTACATCAAACTGAATGAACACCAGACAAACCAACATCACCCCTAGAGACTCGGCTACCAGAATAGAGGAGGAATGATTCTAATGAGGGCCCACATACTGCAACCCCCACCCCCAGCCAAGAAGCCTCCAAGGCAGACCTTATTTGGTAGGGTCCAGAGAGGAAGCCAAAGGAAAGCCTTTTTTGCTGATGCACACTGAGCGTTCCACTTGGCAAAAACCTGCTGCAAATTCCCTCCGCTATCTTTTAACGATAGCATATGGGGGGTATAAAGCTTAATGGTTTCAAGCTTCAGCAGCAAAACTCCAAATGTTGATTGCAAAGGCCTTGCGAACCCAGGATGGGCTCTAGAAATGCTAAATAATCATCTGCTCTATTTGACTTGTTGTGTTGCTGCCACCTAGTGGTTAGATGCTGGCAGTCACACAAGCCTATCCACACAAAATTCCGTTACTTCTATAAGTTCTGGAAAGGCTGTGTCAGGGAACTGGCTTAGGTGTCCTGGGTAGCCTGCAGAAATGACACCGCTAACTAAATATACCTCAAGGAGAAGATGCATATGTTTCCTGCAGAAAAAGCTGTACCTTGCTGCAACTACAGAAAAAGTTCTAGAGCTTACCTGGGGGATGATGGTCAATTTCTCTCGGAGGTCATGGAGCCCAATGGAAGCAATATCTACTCCATCAATGATGATCTGGCCACCTGCAGCCTCGAGGATTCGGAAGAGGCCATTTGTCAAGGAGGACTTCCCAGCTCCTGTCCTGCCAACCACACCAATCTGTAAATACAGTTCCTTTGCTCATTAGTTCACCACGTACTTTGGTGGGGGTAGAATCTTAGCCTGGGGCAGTCATAATCCCAGGTGGAAAGAGGCAGTGATTGACCACTTCATTTCAAAGATGTTCTACTGATTTTTGGTTTTGGTGAGGAAAAAAGTGCCCAGATGTCAGAAAAAGAGGCCTTCTCATTCTACTTTCTCAAGCGCTGTTGCTCAGAACTACAATGACCACTGGAAACAGACACATCAGCAGCTGTTATAATTATGATTAAACTTTGTTTAGAAGTGAGGAAAAGGGAAAGTCAGGCCTCAAATCAGTTGAGAACCTCATCAGTAGGCCCTCAGCATCCTTACCCAGACTTTTTTTTTTTTTTTAACATTTCTGCATTTTTACATCAGACCCCAAGTCCTCAGAAAACAGGAACACCGCAGGAAGGTGCAGGACTTTGCAGACCAGAGAACTACATCCTTCCCGCTGCAGGGACCACCTCCACATTGCTGTTTTCACCAGTTCCTTCCCTAGGCTGGCTGCTTCCTTACTTCTTCTCGACATGTCATGGCCCTTACAGGAAGTGAGCCCCCATCAGCCAGAGAAGATGGTGCTGCCCCTGGTGCAGGCAGGGAGACAGGGAAGGGCTGGGCAGAAAACCCAGCTCTGGTAAGTCGTTTTGATCCCTTGTCGATATCCTGCCCTCTGGTGGTGGAACTGTGTCCCTGCACCTCCCCGGGGCAGAAGATTACCCTGACCCTCTCATTTCACCCCAATGATGAAAGCAGAGTCCAGCTGCTTTCCACCCCTGTGTCCAACTGTGTTCTGATCATGAGGACTCACATTCAGGCCTCTCTTAAGCTCCACCTACCTTCTCCATGCTCCTAATGTCACAAGTGATCCCTTTCAGAACAAGATCCAGCTCCGGCCGGTACCGCACTTGGTAGTTGTTAAACCGGATCTCCCCTTTGCTGGGCCAACCTGGGGGAGGTCTCTTATCAGTCACCCAGGGTGCCTGGCAGAGAGACAGGAAGAGAAGTGCTTTCCTGTGGGGACTATTCAGTGAGTTCCCACCATGTACTCATGTCACAGACTAGAAGGATAGCAGTGTCCTAGCCATCTGTGGGCAACTGCATTGACTGGAATGAATTAGACTAGTACTTCCAGAAGGTTCCTGTCTTATTCAGTTAAAGAAACTCCATTCCACCCACGATGCTGCTCTGTGGACTTCCAGAATGAAGACACCTTTAACCTGGTGCATTCCAAGACCGGACCTCCCCCTAAACCATTTCCTATTCTAAGTTTCAAGAAATTGGGTTGAGTTAAAGCAAGGCAAACTTTAAGAGAACCATTATGACTTTATGTGAAATTGCTAGACAGGATAAAGATGCTCTCTTGAAGGAAACATTTTTCTTTTGCCTTGTCCCTGGGTTCTTCTAATTCCTCCTTACCTCATTTTCCACTTTTATGTACTCATTTATTCTTTCAACAGCCACAATGTTGGTCTCTATTTCTGACGTCATCCTCACTAGCCAGTTCAGGGTCTGTGTGATCTACAGAAAAACCAGAAGACTAAAGATCACCTCAGGCTCAGAAACTAACTCAGTCAAACCATAAGGTCAGTCCAAGCACTATGCCAAGCTCTTTGAGAGAGCAGGGAAAAGTGTTAGTGACAATCCTCACCTCCTTGGGGGAGGCAATGAGACCAGTAGGGTCTGGAAGACAATTAAGTGCTCAATTGTGTGATGTCACATGAAAGACAACGTGAGCCTGGAGTGGCTTAGGCTAAGCTGGGGTTGGAGAAGCTGGCAGTTGGTGGAGTGGGACCAAAACTCCAATCTCCTGCCTGGAAGCCTAATGTTCTTTGTGGAAGGAGTAGTGGGTGGCATTCTATAAACAGGGAAAGCATAAGAAAAGGCACAGGGTAGAAAAAGGCCTTTCAAAAAGCTGCTTCCTCTCTCTGCTCTCAACAAGAGCTGAACACTCGGGGTGGAGCATCCACATCCACCTTTACCCCAAGAAACTCCTGCCTACAAAAATACGTTTAACCAGCAGTAAGAGGTTGTCAAAGTCTGTGCCAGTCTAGAGCCTGGCAATCTGTGGATTACTTAGATGCAAGCTTCTTTCACACATACACTTCGACCAGGGAGTTTCTGTTGAGCAAATGATGGTTAAAAAGAGGGAGAGTACAGAATGTTGGAGAGAAGAGTAACCACTTTGTGTAGGTTGAACCATATGAATTATTAATTATTGATATTTGAATGTTTTTGTTTTCATTTAGTCTAACAGTTGTCTTTGCCCCATCTGCCGGAGTTTAATAAACCCAAAAAATGGGGGGTGGGGGGGGATGAAGGAGCAGTGGAACAAGGAACTGAATAACTCTGGTGGACAAGAGAGTCCTTTTGGGTGCCCCAACATGATTGACTTAGGCCTTATTAACTCCTAATCAACATAGCACCATGCAGAACTGACTGGTAGCTCTGTAAGCCAATATATCAGTTCCAAAAGATATCATGAAAGATGGCCAAATGACTCATTAAATGAGTATCCTTTAGTAAATATAGATTGTAGTGCCAGTAACAATCCTGGGCACTAGGAAATAATGTGTTGCCTAGTCATACTGGTGGTGCATTATATAGCTTTATTGTACTATATTATTTATTAGAATTTATTCTGTGATCTAAGAAAAACAAAAATAGAAGATATTCAAAAGATTTTGTTACTACTATATTATGGAAAAGAAACTGGGGGCACCTGACACAGAGCTCTATCTCATGACCCTGGGATCACAACCTGAGCCGAAACCAAGTGTTGGATGCTCAACCCACTGCGCCACCCAGGAACCCCTCAAATTGCTTTAACTCCCAAGAACAACAAAATTCTTGTCCATTTTTCCAGATGATACTTGTACCCACTTAGAAAGGGTAAGGAATATGTTAATAGGTTACACAATTACTAAGAGACAGAGCCAGGGCTTGAATGTCTGTCTTCCCTAGTCCCTCTGGATCTAGAAAGGAATCAAGAATGCAAACTCTATGGTATACTCTAGACTCAATTTGAGAATAAGTGCATTAATTTAACTCCCAACCTTCAGACTTACATTAAGTGCATTGGACAGAACAAAGCCCACAGTGTCTCCACTTAGGGTATCTTTATAAATAACCATCATCAGGGATGAAAAGAAGATAATCAGGTTCCCAATCAGCTCCAGACGAATTGCGAGCCACCTGCAGGGCAACAGAACCAGAAAGAAAGGTGTCACTGAAGTTCACCTCCTTACCTTAACCAACAACCTACATGTTCATGGAACATTGAGAGAGATTGAGTTGGTTGGGCTGTGTTCTCATAAGATGCCTCAAACTGATTATATATACCATATGTTCCTAAAGTCTTTTAAAATTAGATTTTAGAAAATAAATTGCACTTTAAAGGTACTAGAAAAGTTTGATGAATTAAGGGAATCCTATGATTCAGTGTCTCCCATACTTGCCAAAATCATAAGGATCGTCTGAGGTAATTATTAAAAATACAAAATTCATCCAAGAAAATTCTGGGACTCTTCCCCGGGAGACTGATTCAGGGAGTCTAAGGTGGAGTTCAGGAATTCACATTTTTTTTTAAAAAGCAAACTCTACCCCCAACATGGGGCTCAAACTCACAACCCCAAGACTGAGTAGCATGCTCTACCAACTGAGCTAGCCAGGCACCCCAGAAATATGCATTTTAAACAAATATTCTAAATGATTTCTTTTGGTTAGGCAGGACAAACAATGCCATAGAAAATCCATTTGTAAGGTTAGAAAGTAAGTACCACATGAAGGTTCAATGTACCCTGATTTCATTATTTTATTTAATTTTTTCATTCTTGGAAAGTATTTAATAAATTATCTTTACAATCAGAGTCCTGTCCTGACCTCTCCATGTTCCAGATAATACTAAGCATCATGCGTCTGCCCTTGACATTTCAAGACAATGTGGAAGCCACTCAGGAATGTTCACTTCCCAAAAAAAGATGTTCCTCCTTCAAGGACATAGCACTTCTTGCCAAGGTCTCATAATGCTGCAGAAATGAAGAATGCTCACCCTACCTTCAGATTCACCTCATAGTATATGGGCTTTCCATTTCTGTCATGGGTTTTAACCTAAAAATGACTATGGAGTCTCCTCCCTCCACCCTCAGCTTCTTTCACCACCCTCCAAAGAGTGTCCTGCCTGTGGAGAATCTCACATCCGCTCTCAGGGATGCCAACTACAAATGCCCAGCTCACCCAGCACCTGTTTGGTACCTAGGATACCAAAAGCTTATAGAGGCCATTTGACTTCCACCAGAACTCTATGATATAGGTTGTGTTCTAGTCACTGTAAAAACAAAAGATGAGGTTTTCCTTAGAAAGTCAAGGGATTTTACCTAGCTTGGTAAATAGAGTAGGCACAGGGACCCAGTCTCTGACTCTGAAGCCCATACTTACTTCTACTTACATGATGGGCATGTTTGGCCACAGTGAAATTCACATCACTGGCTACACCTGCCCTCCCATAGCTAATGTCAAACATGTACAACCCCAAAGTGCACATTTGGGTAAAGACCCAGGGGCAGCCTCACCTGTTGGAGACAATCCAGGAGAAGACACATTTCTGGTTGGTGTCAATCCCCACCTCATTGTGTTTCAGAAATCGCTCCTGGTGCTCAAAGGCACGGATGATGGACAAACCTGAGACAGTCTCACTGAAGTGAGAGTAGATTGGGGACCTGGTGACAGAGTCCAGACGTTTCAGCTGGCGAGAAGTGGCCACATAAAATATCTGGACCCCAAAAGTAAAGAGTCAGTCACACAATCATGTTGCATATGGAATACCTCTTTCTCGGTGACCCTGACCAACTCTCCTTCACCTTGACGGGCACAGCCTGTATTTGAGCAGGACAGAAGCCTCCAGTCTCACCTCTGGCTAGAAGAATGATGAGAGACACCCAAAGGAAGAGGTTGGTGGGGAACAGAAGACGATGAATGTGAGAAGACTATAGCCACAGGAGGAATTTTGTCAGCCTAATCCATATTCTCCCAGGAATCTGCATACATTGTCCAAGTGACAGTTTTTGTAGCAGCTAGAAAAATGGTCTCCAGATGGATTTTGTAAGTTGCAACTGGGACCCAAGGGGTGTGGAAAGTGGAGATGGACAGGAAATGGCCAGAGAAAGGTATCCTAAGGTTCAGATAAAAATTGAAGAGTCAGGTAAATGACCAAACTGTGCTTCAGTGGTGTATGAAGGCAGAGATAGTTCTGGAAATGTGTCAAGTGTTGAGAGTCTAAGAACTAGAAGTATGCAGATGGACTTTGAGACATAGGGGTTGAAGGATGAAGTTCAGTGGGATCAGGTTCAGTGGTGCTACTAGATTCTGTGAAGATTTGTTGAAACCAGGGAAGAACTGGGCATTTGAGAGCCAGAATTCAAAATGTTATACGTGGAAATTTCCTTAAACATCCTGCTTATTTGCTTGTTGCTAATGACTGAGAGGCTGTTATTGAGATAACAATGTACCTGAGGAACTTAACACCAATACCAGGGGTTATCACCATACCACAGGTGACAAGGCTGCCCTTGAATGCAAGTTTTTCAGAATTGTTTTCCCAAGGCGAACAGATCATCCTAAAGAATTCTCTCCACAGCTTGCCTCCCCTCATCAGTTTTTAATAAGGAAGTGGAGTCCCTTCACTTTTTTTTGTGAGGATTAGCTTTCAAGCTACCTGTTCCCTCAAGAACATACTGACATTGAGCCTAGAGACATCCCATCATACATAGACATCCCAGTGAAACTAGAACTGCCCTAAAGTGAAAAGGGATCTGGCTCCTGCCCAGACACATCTCCCAGTGGATAAGCCTAAGCCAATTGAGGAAGCAGTCATAGTATTCCCCTTCTAGAAGCAACCAACGACCTAACCATTATGGGAGATTTTCAAGATCGAACTTTAAGATCGTCCAGAGCCAACTTCAAGGTAGTCTTGGATCCAAACATAAATCTTCTCCACATAAGCATTTGGGGGGCAGCAGCTAAGGTGAGATTTGCTGTGAACCATATACCAATTGGTGTTGACACTTGAGCCTTAGACAGTGGCCTATGGCTCCTTGGTATATCAACATAGGACTAAATGAGAAAGATGCTGGAGAAGACCGACTAGAAATAGAAAAAAACAGAAGATTCTTAGGAAAGAGCCTGGGCTTTTGTAAGCAGAGAGGAGAGGAGACCTAGCTATTTCTAAACCTACCTGAACAGACACATAAATGATGCCAAGAGGAATGATGACGACGATGAAGATTGGAGTGGCTGTGCAGATCATGACAAGGGTGCTAATTATTCCCAGGAAGCACAGTATCCAGCTGCGCAAGGATAAGGGGAGGGTGTCATCCACTGTGGAAATATCCTAGGAACACAGAATTAGGAGAATGGTATACTAATGGATTCCTGTGCCATTTTCCATCTTCCTGATTCCAGCAGAGAATTTGATTCTGGGTTCCCAGTGACTCCTTCATTTAATCATTTCATGATATTCACATGCAACATACTGTTCTGCTCCTCCCAATAATTAATCTCATTTCTGTAATTTCTTCATCTTTCTAAATCCCTCCAAACAGGTATGGCAGTCACCCTTCACCTTTTTCAATAGACTTGGTAAAGGTTTTCAAATCTATTAAACCATTATAAGCTAATAGAGCCTTAGAGGTAAATCATCCTATAACCAAGCCAATTCAATTAATCTAACTATACATGGGTCCTAATTCCATTGATTGCCTAAACAGAATCTGGCACATAACCAGCATTCGATTTGTATGAAGTCTCCAGTCAACAAGTCCGGTCACCCCCACTTGACTGAAGAACCATCCTCTCCCTGGGAAGTTTTTTCCGCCAAGCATAGAGCTTCAAGGGGGTGGGGTGGGGAGGGGGAGTTCAATATGACCCTTGCCTGACCAGTGTTCTAATTGAGTAACCCAGAAGTGAAAAATAGGTCTTACCGCCATATTGCCTTCATGTCATGTTGAATAAATGAACAAATGGATGGATAGATGAACGGATAATAGTTTAGTATACTATACAAGGAAGCCTGACCTCTACTTGGGGTTTCCCTGACCTATTATTTCTTAGATTATGCTGATCCTACAATTAGTAATATGTGATTATCAAGGTGAATTCAAATTATCTCTGGAGTGTCCCAAACTGGGTAAGGGTAAATTTCCCGAGAGAGTCCTGAATGACTTCTGAGTCTAATATACCTTCCCAAAGTCATAGCAGAATGCAAATAACTTTATGCCCAGGATTGGCAGAAAAAAAGAAATCCTCACTAGCTATCAGTTCTATGTAGATTACTTTTGACCCCTACCTGGCACAGATTCTCCAGCTTTCTTTCTTCCACCCCTTCCCTTCACCTCTTCTTAGGGGCTCAGCTATCAATCCTAGAGGATTCTAAATCAAACTCTCCTTTATAGGCATAAGCCACCTTCCCTACACAACTCACCATATAATCAAACACAAGTTTCCTTTTTCACACAAAAGCAGTGAGTAAAATATGACAGTTGCTTAACTCATAGTAAGAGCTCTGCATTCTTTTTCAGAAGATTAATTATGTACATTTTGCAACATAAGAAAAGAGTATGCAATTTTTACGAAATTCCTGTGAGAATCTCCCCATCTAAAATTGTAGGCTATTTTAGGTTCTATTGAAGAGCAGAAAACCTATTGAAGTGGTCTCAATGACCTCATGCTCACCATTTTTGTCCTAGAGGAAAGTGATAAATGGAGACTAGTCAACGTGCCCACTTATGAAGCAGCTACTATATCTCCAGAACCTGGCTGTGGGCTGGCCTTTCTTCTCTCTGCTCCAAGACAAAATAAGTAAGGGCCTGAAGCTGCTCAGACATTTTGAAAACTGTGCTCCCTCTTCTACAAACAGAGGACTTAAACTGTGCTGATGACAGTTGACTGTTACTCCGAAGTCCTTGGTTTCTTTCTCTGTTCTTGAAATCACTATCTCCTATGCATTAAGAACCAATGAATTGGGTTTGGCCCTTGGGAGAGAGCCATCTATGATCTTAACATTTTGTGAGCATTCCAGTGCTCCTCTCGGATGCGCAAGAAGTGCTGTGGAATAAATGAATGTGAAGGGCTTCAAGATCTGCAGTACATGAGACCAGGTTTTAGAAACTTATTAAAATTATAGGTGGCTCTCTTCCATAGTCCAGACCCAGTTTATTTTTAAAGTAGCAAAGACAGAGGCAGTAATGGAGCAGAGATGAAGCAAAGGGTTATCTTGTTTCCCCTTTTATACACCATCCCAGCCAGTGATCGTGCTTTACTTGTGTTTTTCCCTTGGCAGAATAATCCTTCTCATTTTGCTTCTACTGCCAACCCCCCCTCCACCATCTCCCTGCCTAAGTAAGTTCCTTCTAGGACTTAAGACTCATGTTTTCTGACATTTCCCACCTTGTCACCCAGGCTGAGCTAGTGCTGCTGTTCTCTGTCACTGTTTTGTACTCCCAGAACACCACTCTACGCACATTGTTGTCACTGGTTTGTCTTCTGTCATACTCCTCTATTTCCTTGGTTGTCTCCTTCATTAGATGGTGAGTTCCTTAAAGGGCCAGAGCTTTTTGTCTCCATATCCCCAGGATCCTTGGGACCTCACACAAGGTATACAATAAACATTTGCATGCTAAGTGGACCAAAGAACTGTAACTGCACGGTGTTGCCTGGGGCACAGAATTCTGTCCCTGTCAGAGTGGAAAGATCCACAGCATAAAAACACACCATATAGCCATTTAGATACTTACACCAGCAAACCTGTTCACAATCCGCCCTGTGGGTGTTGTGTCAAAAAAACTCATGGGTGCTTGAAGAATATTGCTTAGCAGTTGCCTATGGAGGATGTTTGATGCGTGAGTGGAACCATGGGCACTCCAGAGATTTGCTACGAGCACAAATAGACCTAGAAATGGAACCAGTTTAGTCAGCATGACCCACAGGACTTGTGCCAAGGATACAATGACATTTTTTTTGCCCTAAGTCTAGGCAAAGGACATAGATCAGACAGATTCTGTAAGAGATGGCTGTCATAGCCATCAAACGTACCTTGCACTAATCCCAGAACTCCATAGACGCCAATTCTCAGGTCCCTCTGAGATGTTGGATAATTAGTGCTATTATAGGTTTTAGAGTCATTGGTCCAAGCACTGAGCCAGAGGTTGGATCCAATATAAGCCACAGAATTGATCACATAGGCAAGGACGATGAAGAATATCGAATACCATCCTATTGCTCTTAAGTACTTCAGGTAGATGGAGAACTTCACCTGAAAAGCCCCCACACTCAGTGTTAGAAATCCTAATGGCTTTTGGTGAAGATTCACCTAGAATACCAGTCACAAGGGGGAGTGGAGTCCCCTGGAAAAATGGAGAGCAGGGAGCAAGATTTGGTAATCTGTGGTCTATTTCTGCATTGGGCCAGGGTAATAATTGATACTGAAATATAGTGCAGGGGAAATAACATCACATTTTTAATGAGCTTCTAGATGCAATTAAGGGAGAAAGATAAAAACAGAGTGGGGGGATGACACCACCACCACCACCACCACCACACACACACACACACACACACACACACACACACGCACACACACCAGAATGGGATGGGGGTCATACTGCAGACCTTGGAATTTATTTTTATTAATTTGGACCTAAGTTAAAACCAAGGTCTTAGGTTTAAGGTCTTAAGTTTTATTACTTTGAATCGTGTGCTCTCAGACTGACTTATTCGTGTTCTCTGGGTCCAAGACTTGCATCTCAAAGCAGTTTTATCGTTCTCTCCCCACATCAGAATGGAATCATTCATGAAATGTGCTAGAAGGATATACACAGGAAACCTGTCATTCTTGGAAATGTGATTTGATAGAAAGCCCAAAGCCTCTACCAACATTTCAATGATGAATTTAACGATTTGCAAAGCACACAAGACCTATCCCTCCTGTAGATAGGTATTTTAAGTCATCAAACTTTAAAATGTTCAGATCCCAAGACTTGTATCACCTCAAATGGTACTTTTTATTGTGGTGTTCACCTTTCCAGTTTGTATGAATTCCTTCTTAATTAGCTTTTGTCCTTTCACTATTTCTTCCTCCTCCTCCGAGGTGTTCACACTTCGAGTTTTCAAAGAGTTTCTTAGGGGTTTCCGATGCCTGCTATTGGACCTAGAACTGAGAAACCGGGGGGGGGGGGTTGCATACTTGAGCACACAGGTGCAACCCGAGGGCCAAGAAGCAAGCACGTGTCACGGTCACTCTGCTTACATCGCAGTGCTCTGGGGGACCCCCCCACTCCCCTACTCCATTCAAAGAAACAAAGAGCTGGGATTATCCCAGTGTCCACTTTCTCAGGAAAAGCCCACAGAGAAAGAGAGAATGATTGAGTGGAAATATGGATGTGATGAGGGTTGCCAGCTGACGAGATGACCAACCTGCGACTGAGTGTTCGACGAAAGCTGTTCTCTCTTTTCGTGGTTAAGGAGGCCACATCCTCAGGGATTTCCTCCACACTGGGCATCAGCCCACAGTCATCATCATCTTCAGTGTCCTCATTGACTAGGAGACACACCAAAGGTTAGGGAGATGGGGACATAGAGCTGCAAAGTTCTACGAACAAGGAGAGTTCATTTCTGATCTTGCTGGCCCCTCAGCAAGAGATCCCAGATGTACACACAGGCTGGTGATTTTGTTCCAGAAATATTACTGATTAGTACATCTTCTCATTGAGAAATACCAGGATAAAGGAGAGAGGAGTTTCTAATAGAAGAGAAATGGTCAAAACTAGAGAAATATTCCCAGAAGCGTCTTAGTTTCTTTGCAGCAAAAGAACTTTTTAAGGGTTATAGTAGATAAGCCAAAGAGTCCTAATTCCTAGAATTGACTAAAGAGGTGAGTGTAAATTAAAAATGCTCTTCTTGAATTTCAAATAACTTTACAAAGTTTTATGAACTTAAGACATTTTTAATTTTTATTCCTTTCCCCCCCTTTTCCTTTTTGAGAGGGAGAGAGAGGGGGAGACAGAGAAAATTCCAAACAGGCCCCATACCCAGTGTGGAGCCTGATGTGGGATTCAATCCCACAACCCTGAGACCATGACTTGAGCCAAAATCAAGGGTTAGATGCTTTACTGACTGAGCCACCCAGGCGTTCCTGAGTTTAAAACATTTTAAAAACATACCCTGCAAATAAATAAATTTTTAAAATTAAAAATAAAATGTAAGACAGCTTGGGCATCAGCAGCAATGGTAAAGACCTCTGGAAACTGATAACCCCAAAAAAGCAATGGCAAAATATATTATTTTTTAAATTTTTTTTAAAGATTTTATTTATTTATTTGACACAGAGAGAGAGAGATTACAAGTAGGCAGACAGGCAGGCAGAGAGAGAGGAGGAAGCAGGCTCCCTGCTGAGCAGGGAGCCCGATGTGGGCCTCGATCCCAGGACCCTGAGAGCATGACCTGAGCCGAAGGCAGAGGCTTTAACCCACTGAGCCACCCAGGTGCCCCAAAATATATTTTTTAAAGATTTATTTATTTGAGAGAGAAAGAGACAGAAGTAGTGAGAAGAGAGCATGGTCGGGGGAGAGAGCGAGACATTGGCCTTAATCCCAGGACCCTGGGATCATGACCTGAGCCAAAGGCAGACGCCCAACCAACTGAGCCAGCCAGGTGCCCCAGTGGCAAAATATTGTTAAAAATCAACTTTAAAACCCTGAAATTAACCAGTTGTGCAACAATTCAAGGAACATTTAAGAAAAATGGCTAAATCTCAGAACAGTAAGTTTTGTGATAGTTTAATTTACTCCGTTCCCATCCCTCCTCCCCTCAGACCTGCTATAGCCTAGAATACTAATAATCTCACAAACATGGTAACTACAAAAAAAAAAAAAGACAAAAAACCAGCAGCCCCCTAACTGCTGGAGGGAAGAGAATGTATTCAAAACTCTCCCAAAAGCCTCATCCTCAACTCAAGTCTGTCTGCCCAATAAACAGGAAAGGCAATCACTGAGATACTGACTCTTCAGCAAGGAAAGGGTTTCTGCAAGAAGAGGCCAAATGAGGAGATAAGAGAACAAGCCTCAAATATGCCTCCCCAAAGAAGGAGAGTCAGGGGAATTTAAAGGTAAATAAAAAATGCCTGGGTAAAACGTAGTTGTGATTACTAGTCCTATAAACCCTTGATTAATAGAGAATTGTCTAGAGAATTCAATCCCAAATAATTGTTATTATTTGACCTGTCTGGTAGTTCTCTAGAAAACCCCATTCACAGGGCTTGTCTTTATGAACTGGATGTGGAGTTAGCTTAAATAACCAGCAGCAACTGTTTAACATCACAGCTGCCTAAGGGATGATAACAGTTGGGGCAAATAAGTTAAACAAAAACTTAAAAGGGAAAACTGGGGAAGAAGATATCCTTAGGGACCTTTGATATTTTTTTTAAAGATTTTTTTAAATTTATTTACTTGACAGAGGGATCACAAGTAGGTAGAGAGACAGGCAGAGAGAAGAGGAGGCAGGCTCCCCTCTGAGCAGGGAGCCCAACTCCGGCCTCGATCCCAGGACCCTGAGATCATGACCTGAGCTGAAGGCAGAGGCTTTAACCCACTGAGCCACCCAGGCACCCAATGGAGCTTTGATATTTTTAATGTATTCCTGGCAATCTAGAATGCTGTACACATGGGTGGGGCTGTGCACATGTCAAGAAATGAAAAGGCCCTATTCTCTTACCCCAGCTAACCTTCAGACTCTGGGCAAGCAGAAAATAAATGTGAAGGGGAATTGTCAACTGCCTGTTGGAGTGTTAGGGACATGCCTTCTCTCCCACCACGAAGCCTTTCAGAAAAAGCTGAGTGACTTACTGATTCCAGACCCTTAAGGAAATCTCTGTCCAATCATTAGGTGACCAATCAAGCACAGACATTCGTGGCCACATATGACAAGAATATAGATTTCATAAGAATTAGTTCAGGAAACTAAACAGGACGAACAACAACAAATCCTGGCAGAGGAAGAAAGAAAAATCTTATTTCTAGAGTTGCATTATTTAAAGTAACCAGTTTTCAACAAAAAAATTGTGAGACACACAAAGCAAGAAAGCATGGGACCATATACCGGGGGGGAAAAAAAGAACAGTCAACAGAAACCGTACCCATGGAAGCACAGACATTGGACTTACCAGAGAAAGACTTTAAATTGACTATCATAAATATGTTCAAAGAACCAAAGGAAACGATGTCTGAGATCTCAAGTATGAGAATGAGGTCTCAAATAGAGAACATCAATAAAGAGATCAAATTTTAAAAAGAAAATAGAAATTCCAGAAAAGCACAATAATGAAAATGAAAAAACTACCAGCAAGGCTCAAGAGCAGATTTACTAGAGAGATTGAGCATGTGACTTAATCCAATCAACCCTCTTAGCAGAAATGCTGGCCGTTTGGACTGGAGGGTACAGAGACAGGACTAAATGAAGGAACACTGTCAGACTTCTAAGATTCCACAGGCAGAAAATGTGCCAATAGAGCTCTCCAGCTGTGGATAGCTGTGTTATTGTTCAAGAAAAGGGAAAAATGACCCTGGGATTGTCTACTTCTCAGTTCCAGAGGGTGAGACCACTGCCCAGGGATGGAGGGGTTGAAACCACCAGCCCAGGTTGAGCCTAAACAACAGACAGCATCATGCCAAACAAGATCATTATCAAACCTTAAAATCTGATGGAATTTCCCCTGCTAGACTTTAGATTTGCTTGGGATTTATGACCCCTTTTTTCCTTCTGATCTTTCCCTTTTGGAATGGGAATTACAGTTTGACAGATGGAGAGGAATGCTGCCCTAAGACTCCAAGTCTCACCCACAACTGACCTGTGTGACTTAGATGATGATACATGGGACTTTGAATTGACATTTAGATGAGATTTTGGACTCAGAGTTGATACTGGAATGATTAAGCCATTGTGGATATGAGTATGGCATGAATGTATTTTGCTCATGAGAAAGATATGAATTTGGGAATGTTGGAGGACTGGTGTGATAGACTGAATTGTGTCTGCTGCCAAATTCATATGTTGAAATCCTAACCTCCACTACCTCAGAATGTGACCTTATTTGGAAATAGACTCATTGTAGACATAATTAGTTAAGAGGAGTTCAGACTGGAGTAGGATGGGCCCCTAATCCATTATGTCTGATGTCCTTATACAAAAGGGAAATTTGGGCATAGATGCACACACGCATATCATGAGAAGATGAAGGCAGAGAACAATGCGATGTGTCTACAAGCCAAAATTGCCAAAGATTGCCATCAAACCCCCAGAAGCTAGGAGAAAAGCCTGAAACATATCCTTCATCACCTTCGGAAGGAAAAAATCCTGCCAACTTGATTTTGGACTTAGAGCCTCCAGAACCATAAGAAAATAAATGTCTGTTGTTTAAGCCACTCAGTTTGTAATGCTTTGTTATGGCAGCTAATTAAGAAACTAATACACCAAACCAATATTGATACAGGTCACCTTGCCCTCCTGTCCTTCCCTTCAACCTTGAGTCCAGAACCAACAACAGCATGCCAGGCATTGCTCAGAAATAGTTAATGAGTGTTTACCAGAACAAAGGCTTGATGAGCTGTTTTGCAAACTGACCTTTGTACATAAAGGGCAGGATTCTTCAAAGGGGCCATCTACCCATGGGGGTTTATAACAGAATTCAGAAACTCTGATGATGGCCAAAGGGAGGGGGAGAAAAAGGCTAGGCATTGAAGTCAGGAAACATGATGGTTCAAAACCACCCTGGGGAGCACAAGAGATGGAAAGAAAAGCCTAAACCAGAAAGTCTGTAAGTGTTGGAGGGATAGGGCAGGAGCAAAAAACAGCACGATATGGGTGACGGGGACTGGCAGCTGCCTGGGGAGCAAAGGTCCCAAGCCAAAGGGCAGTGTCTGATGTTTGATTCCCGAGTTATGCTCAACCAGCCACATCATCATGACCTGCTCTGACAGTTTCCTCATGCTAGGTCTAGCTATTTCCTCTCCCAACTGACTTCTGGAATGCACCCTCTAGATCTTACTTTCTCAGGCTTGATCTCCTGCTGGTGACTGCTACTGAAGCAATACCTAGGACTATGTACAGGACCACTGTTAGCAAATTCTTGGGAAGGTGCTCAGGAACCAGGGCTCCACTGCTGACTAGAACTAACTGATAACCCCAGTAGTAGTGGTATTAAGGGCCATTCCTCTGATATACTATGAAACCATGCAACTGCCATGATTTTTCCTGAGTTGAAACACCCAATGGTTTTTGGTATATTGGTCCAGATGCCTTTGTTAGGGCTTATCAAGAATTCTGCCTGCACTATTAGTACCAGCCTATGAAACTGTCCAGGAAGTGGTTTTAGTGGATTCAGGGTTGGTGGGGTGGGATGTGTAATTTGAATCAATAGAAGCACAGTATCCCCAAAAGGGAGCCCCAAGAAGCCACTGGTGTTTCTTCCGCAAGGGCTAATCACCCTAAATCTTTAGTCAAACCCTTATTATCCATATATCAGAGACCATATGAGCAAGATGAGCCCCCCGTTTGGCTTGGGCATAGAGTTTCCAGACTGTGTTTCTTTACAGAGACATAAAATACAGAAAGAACAGATTTTGGCTCTCTGCATAATGCACTTCCAAATATAATCTACTGGACACTGAATAGTTCAGGAAGGAAATAGCAGTTTACCATTCCTACCCTTTCCATACCCAAGTTTTATCCTGTTCCATTCTTTCTTACATACCTGTGGCCTCTTCCTCAGGACCCGTCTGTTTTGTGAATGTCTTCAGAATCTTAGCAAATGATCCTTTCTTGGCCAGCAGAGAGCTGTAGGATCCCTTCTCCAAGATGGTGCCATGCCCCAGAACCACGATCTCATCCACTTGGGGAAGGAAGTGAATGCTATGCGTAACCAAGAGTCGGGTCTGAAAAAAAACAGAAGTTTTACTATTGCCTTCCCTCTGTGAGACACTCTGGCCACCCCCATCCTTGGCTTGCTCTTAAAAAGGAAAGGAACTAACTTCCCACTAACTATGGGTAGCTAATTTCCAATTACCCAGAATGTCTACCACCTTCCTGGGCTGGGTGGGGGGAGGAGGGGGAGAAGGAGGA
>LNAC01000232.1:241151-341712 GCA_002007465.1 Ailurus styani | reverse complement strand
CCCACCCACCCCCCGGGCGATCAGTTCGCTGCTGCTAAGCCACTGAATATCAAAGTGCCAGTGCTGTGAAGCAGCCTGGGGAGCGACTTCAGAATTCCTTACCAAAATTGCAGTCATGGCGAATGGCCGAGTTGTCCAAGTCATCCCCTCCCAAGTACTTTTCTATCCGGTCTCTGGAAACACTGGCCTAGAGAAGGACACAAAGCATCTGAAGAATAAATTATCCAATGACAAGCACAAGCAGGGAGAGGATTTTGACTTTGTCTTCAGCCCCGGATGTGAAAGCAGAGTCAACTTGCCAGGCTGCTCTTGGGTGATTCGCCAGGTGCCACAGCGGGCGCCTCAGACCCACCAGAGACTCAGCCACACCTCAGCCTAGGGACACAAAGGGCAATTAAGATGTTCCGTTTCAGCCCTTTAGAAAACTTGGGGTTCAACTCTACTGCTATTTCTCCAATCTTTGGACCCAGTTCCAGAAACCATCTTCTGCCTTCTTCTAAGACAAAACCCTAACTTCTCTCTTGTTTTGGTAACTGGGTCCCTGGTGTGCTCTTCTGTAACAGAGTCCCTGCCTTGGGCTCATCTGGGGTCCTAACCAAGCCACCACTGGGTCCCTTTATAGAGGAATTGGCCATGGTACCCCAGTGACCTTACAAATGTCCACATGGGCCAGGTTTAAACTGTAGCTAACCTAAGCATTGGCAGAACACCCTGCGGTCTTCTGAAACAGGAGAACTTGGGAGGATTCCCAGCAGCTTTTTTTTTTTCTTTAAGATTTTCTTTATTTATTTGACAGAGAGAGATCACAAGTAGGCAGAGAGGCAGAGGGAGAAGGGGAAGCAGACTCCCCGCTAAGCAGACAGCCCGATTCAGGACTCAATCCCAGGACCCTGAGATCATGACCTGAGCTGAAGGCAGAGGCTTAACCCACTGAGCCACCCAGGTGCCCCTCCAACAGGTTTTACAAGGACATTTGTCACATGCCTCCCTATTCCCAAGCGAGCCTGTCAGGAGACAGTTTCTCACCACCACCTGGGTTCTATTGAGGTTGCAGACTCTCTGCCTCACCCCCTTGTCTGAGCGCAGCTGCCACGTGGGTCAGCGCCCTAGACACACAAGGCCCCACTGCCTGTGGTGTGTGGTCAGCTGGCCCCTTTCGTGTCCCAGTCATCCTGAGAGACAGGGAATACAGGGAGCGGACACCTCTGCTGATCTTGCTTTTGTGATCCATGTGAGAAACTATCTGAATCTAAACAGAGCCTGCTGTTTCTTCATCAGCCAAATTGGTCAGGCTTTCTTTTTTCTTTCTTTTTTTTTTTTTTTTAAGATCTAATTTATTCATTTGAGACTGAGAGATAGAGAGAGAGAGAGCATGAGCAGGGGGAGAGGGAGAAGCAGACTCCCTGCTGAGCTGGGAACCCTACATGGGGCTTGATTCCAGGACCTGGAGATCATGACCTGAGTCGAAGGCAGGCTTAACCAACTGAGCCACCCAGGAGCCCCTCGGTCAGACTTTCTTAACACCCTCTGGGACAGGAAAGTCTTAAACTTGTCATTCTTACGGCCTGAAGCCAGCCACCCCTGGGGTCAATGTACATCACCATATTCCATCTTCCTGGCCACCTCACTAGTCTACCACCTACCCCACAAATAGTCTCCTGAGGCCTGGAACCTGGTGCATCTCACTGATTGTGCCCACTTTTCAGAAGCCCGACACTCCCTCTTGGCCCATCTGAGGCCTCTTGAACTCCAAAGTCAGTTTCTGATAACTTGAGGCTCAAGAACTGCATTAGGTTTTACCACCACATGGCTTCATGCAGAGAGAATCTTTTCTTTCCCTTCGTGCCATATTTCCCTAATGCTGTATAAATACCCCCAAAGCCTTGGGAAAATGTGGGAGAAACTGGACTGGGAAAAGGCCTTAGGAATGTTCCAGGTATCAGGGCTCATCATCATCTTCTCACTAAATGCCTTCACAACCATTTTCTACCTGTCAGTAGAGAAGATTGGTAGGATTCTTCCTATTTTATAGTCAGATAAACTAGGGCTCCGAGAGCTTGTCATTTTAATAAGATTAAACTTGGTCTCCAGAGACCAAAGAAATCTCTCTAATTGAAAGTTCACCCACAGAAGCTAGAAGTGAGCTATGACAGGCCATTTTGGAACATAAGACTTTTAACCAGAGATAAATAGTCACCAGTGAGAGATCCTACCCACCTGGAGAACGGAGGAGATTACCACAGGAAACATGCTCAGGGGGAAGCGCAGGATATTGAAGAGGGTGATGGAGGTGAAGGCCTTTTCTGCATCCAAAATATTATTGCTATCCACCAGAGTGTAAACTGAAAACGTGATCACAGATACCTGGAAA
Source organism: Ailurus styani (assembly GCA_002007465.1). Taxonomy (NCBI): domain Eukaryota; kingdom Metazoa; phylum Chordata; class Mammalia; order Carnivora; family Ailuridae; genus Ailurus; species Ailurus styani. Next base: position 339,341 of record LNAC01000232.1, on the reverse strand, counting down.
AGCAAGGTTATGAGGCATTCATTCTGAAACAGGTTCAAGCTGTCTTACACTAAGTCTCAGGAACACAGTCTATCAGAGTTGAAGGAGCCTTAGGGAGGATTATCTCCACCTTCTTGTGTTACAAACAAGAAAGCTGAGCCCAGAGAAGAGGAAGTATCTTGCCTGGGGTCACAAGGTCAATTAATAGTATTGCTGGAACCATAGTTCAGGTCTCCCGGCTACCACTTTGGTGTTCCCTCCTTCTCTAGACCCACACAGCCTCCTCAAGAAGGTAAGTCGCCCTCCTCTGCAAACCATTCCTGGATACCACATTCATGCGGACCACCCTGGAGACTTGCTCTGGGCAGCCAGACCACCAAACTGTACACCAGGGTGAAACCAGAGCTGGGGGCATGAGGTAGGAATAGCCCTTTGGGAAGCTGATGAAGGGGCAGAGCTCCCTGGATTTCAGGGTCAAGCCTGCAGGCGCTGGGCGGTCTGTCTAGAATAGACCTTCCTCTTCAGGAAGCTGACCCAGCCCACTGATTCCTGTTACTCACCAGGACTGGAGTCAAGTACAAGAGAAAAACTATCATAGACTGCATCTGCCCAAAGGCCAGCAGGTTCTTGAGTTCTTTCTTCCGAAGTTCGTGAACTTGGTCTTTGAATGAAGGTTCCCAGGCAAAATATTTCAGGATCTAATGGGACAGAAAACAGCACAGCACTGTTGCCCCAAAAGGATACCAGATAGATCTCATCCGCCCAGATTTTAGGATATCCTCTCCAAAATGGGGGACAGAGGGTAGAAATCCAGATTATAAAGTACGATTATAGAAAGGTAGGTTACATCTGTTGATAACCTGCTAAGTACAAAAACGGTTTATATACATTATCTTACTTAATCCTTTTAACAACCTTGTGTAATCAATTGTCCCAGTTTGCCTGGGTCTAAGGGGTTGCTCAGGACATAGGGCTCTCAGAGTGCTAAGCCCAGAAAGTTCTGGGCAAACCAGGGAGAGTCCCCTACTTTTGTGGAATTACTGTATCCATTTTAGTGATAGGGAAACAGGTTGATGGAGCTACTTAACTTTCCCAAATTTACCAAGCTAGCAATGTTAGAGCTGAGACTCCAAGCCAGGGCCATCTTTTCATTTTACTGCGTTCAGCAGAAAAGCATATGAAAGCTCTGTGTAGAGAAGTATCAGGGAATTAAAAGAGGCCTCTGCATTCTAACATGCATGGTGATGAGTACTGGGTGTTATAGGCTATTAATGAATCGTTGAACACTACATCAAAAACTAATGATGTACTGTATGTTGGCTAACTGAGCATAATTAAAAAAAAGAGGCCTCTTTCATTTTCAAGAAGTTTAGGGTAATGCTTAGATCCTTGAATTCAAAACAACAGAAATATTAAAAAATAACTTCTTGGTGACCTTTGTAGGAGGGGATGCACTATTTTGAAAGCTGGCCAATGGAGGGAAAGAAGGAAGCATTTATCCCAACTGTTCTGTACAAACTTTATGTTAGGGTAAGCAACTAGTTGATTAAAGATACTTCATTATAGAATTCCAGTTAAGCAATGCCAAAGGAATAATAGAATTAAAATTTTAATCTTTTGCAACTCCTAATAACAGATCAAAGCAATGAACTTTTTCATGACTGTTTTCAACTTTGGCTGCATATTAGAATCACTTGGGGAGTTTTAGAAATACATATGCATATGCCTAGGCTTCAACCCCAGGAGCCTAATTTAAATGGTTTGAATTAGGGCCCAAGCCTCAGGGGGTGTTACAAACTTCCCAGGGCGTCAAAATGTTGCTGCCAGGGCCACAGATGACCACTCTCAGTGAAAGAAGGGCAGGAAGCCTATGGAGGGGTGAATCCGGCTGACCACCCCTGGACCCCTGCAGAGTACCACCTGAAAGTATCCTTCCTCCCTACTCCTACCAAACAAAACAAACAAAAAACCCTATCTAATCAAGCCTCTAGATCTCATTACTAATTTATAAGAAATATAGGAAATAAGACCATCTCATTTCTCCAATAGGACAACAAAAGTTAAAACAAAAACAACCAAAGCGAAAGAGTCTATTGTAGATTAAAAGCACTATCCTATGCCATATGTGGACATTTTTTTGGAACCTTATTCCAACAAATTTACAGCAAACAAATGACATAGGAGGCAATTGGGAAAACTTAGTTGTACCAAAAAATGACTATTTTTTTTTGGTGTAATAATGGTATTGTGGTTATGTTCAAAAATAAAGTCTTTTAGAAACACATACAAAGCATTTATGAATGGAATGACAAGATATCTGGGATCTGCCTTAAATATCACCTAGCAAGCACGAAGAGGGTACACAGACGAAACTAGTTAGATCATGCTGATAATTGCTAGACGTGGGTGGAGGTCCATGGGGTTAATTAAATCATTCTCTCTACTTCTGTGTGCATTTGACAATTTCTACAGTAAAACATAAAACAAATCACTGAAAGTAAATAAACAGAAATCAAGATTCAGAAGAGAGCCTGAAACGGCTAGAAAGAGAAGCCGGAGACCTGGAGACTTGTGGGCAGATGAGTCAGGAGTCCTGCGACACATCTCAGGCCCACAAGGGGACGTCCACCACCCCAACAGCCTCGGTGGAGGTCCCGAACACACCACTGCTGCCATTTTACACAGAGACCACCCCCCTCCGCTTCTCACCTTCATCCCACTGAGAATTTCATTCATGATCTTTAACCGTTTGTCCTTATGCTTCATATTTTTTACCTGCCAGGAAAAAGTAAAACAAAACACACTTCCTTGTGAGAGGGTCCAGATTTGGCACGAATGCTAGGTTGTGCTGGCGGCACTGTGGATGTCACTTGGTAAGAACTTGAGGTGCCTGGTGATGGGAAGCATCTCCCCTGCTCCCACTTCACCCCCTTTGCCCAGGCTGCTCCTGCCACACCCATCTTCGTTCTGATCCTTAAAACGTGCCAAGTTCGTTTCCACCCCCACAGGCTTTGCCTGACTTGCGCTCTTCCCAGGGTGTACTTCCTGAGGCTTGCTCCCTCAGTCAGTCTCCTGCTGTGTGAACTCAGAGGTACCTTCCTTATGAGCCCTTCCCTGACCCTGTAATCTAAAACCATCACCCACTCGCTTGTTCTATCACTCCGTTTCATTTTCTTCATAGTACTTATGACCTGATAGATTTCTTATTTACTTCTGTTGATGGCCTGACTCTCCGCCCCAAAGAGAATGTAAGGTCCACAAGACCAAGAGCTTTGTCTAATTTGCTGCCGTGTTCCCAGAATAGTATGTATGATAAATCTTTTAAAAAGAATTCTTTGTAACTAAAGGAAAGCAAAATGAATGAGTGAATATATCACCTTCACCATCGAGTCCTCCCACCCAACCTATGATTTCTGGCGGATCAAAGGACTGTGCACAGAGAGCCCTGCCTCCTGGTAGTAGCCAGGCTGATTGCCAGGATTAGGCTTAAAGTTTGGGTCACTCATGTGTGTGCTCTGCGTGACTGGTTTGTACTGCTGTGATAGGGAAACAGGGCTAATCACCATGACTCTAAGAACAGCCCTGGGGTATAGGCTGGTTCAGTCGGTGGAGCACACAACTCTTGATCTCAGTCAGGGTTGTGGGTTCAAGCCCGACGTTGGGTGTAGACATTAAAAATAATTTTTTTTTAAAGATGCCAAGCAGAGAAGAGTGGAAGAGTTATGTGCAGGGTCCCTGGGAAGCTCTACCCTCTCTAATCAGGCTCTGCCCTCTCACATGAATAAAGAGGGAATATATAAACATTAAGGGTAGCCAAAAGATGAAAAGGAAAGATAGAGAAAGCCATGTTCATGTGGGATGGTAGAATGTCTTCCATCAGGTTTGCCTGCACAAACACCTAAGAGTTGGAGTAAGCCAGACTTTAGACTTTGAAGAAGGTGTGTATATCCCCAGGGTGACTTGGTTTCTTTACCTGAACAGCTCTACTCCTGGTGGCAATAATCCCATTAACTGGAATTAGGAGTATCATCAGCCCAACACCTGCTAAGATGGAGGGTCCCAGCTCTGCCCATAAGAAGTAGATAGATAAAATAATCTGGAGAACATTTGACCACAACAGTTGAAGGTAGTTGGTCACATCCATGAGCTTCTGGGCATCCACCGACATCAGGTTCACTGTTTCTCCAATGGTGTACTGCCTCCTGGCCTGGTTGGATAAGGTCAGCGCCTAAAGATAAAGAGTGGAATTGGGATCTATGGACAAGGCCAAGGACAATGGGGAGTAAAAAGGAAACTCAGGAAGTGAACACAATAGAAGGATGGGCTCCAAATGGACAGAACTTTTCCCAGGGGCGGTGCCTTCTTGCCTCCAAATTTTGTACACAGTGTTCTCTCATTCTTGATTACTCTTTCAGGTTATTCCAACCTCCCTGAACCCCTTGCCACCCCCTCCCCAACACACACATTTCTTTGCTCAGAAAATTTCTATTTTTTTTTTTTTGAGAGAGAGAGAGAGAGAGAGAGAGAGAGAGAGAGAGAGATCACAAGTGGGATGAGAGGCAGGCAGAGAGAGAGAGAGGAGGAAGCAGGCTCCTTGCCAAGCAGGGAGCTGGAAGCGGGCCTTGATTCCAGGACCCTGAGATCATGACCTGAGCCAAAGGCAGAGGCTTTAACCCACTGAGCCATCCAGGAGCCCAGAAAATTCCTATTCTTTAGTGTCAGTTTAGACGGAATTTATTCAGAGAAGACTTCCCTGGACTCCCAAGTTTGGGTTAGACGCCGGTACCTCCTGTGTACTCCCAGAACATTCTGGGCTTACCTTTGTCATTACTTTCATCACACTGAACTGTAACAGTTTCATCTTTCTACTTCTCCACCAGATGTAAACTCTGTGAGGACAAGGGCTACATCTGTTCATTTCACTATTGTATTACATGGCACACAGTAGGGCATCAGATACTGAAGGATGACAGGAAGGGAGGAATCACATATTGATTCTGACCCTTCAGACTTTGGATGTGGCAATGTTATTTGGAGCCATGTTATGCGGAAGTTGCAACCATTTCCAAGAAGGACAGAGACCTTAGCATGAAGAGGAAAGCTGCAGGGTTCATGTATTTGAAGCAAAACAATTTGTTTATTGTCAGAAATTGGCAGGAAAAATCTAGATGCTGAATCATAATAGCATGGGCTCCTGTTTTCATGTTAGAGAGATCAAAAGACTGATCTCCACAGGTCTGTCACTTACAACAATGCCTTGCACAAATGCACCCAAAGGACTTGGGGCTGGGGCACTGATTCACATCATGCTCACCGAACCACCATCTGGCATGGGCTACATCTTCCTAGAGGAAGGAGAGCCTACTAATTCCCACAAAAGACAGTATATGGGCTAGGGGTGGTCCTAGGGATCCACACCCATTCCCTTCCTAGAAACTCTACTGTCACCTTAATCCACCAAGACATTCTTCTTTGGAACATAACAGGATTCTTGGTTATACAGAAAAATGAGGGGAATTTCCCAAAATGTTAGGCCACCAAGGTTTTAGAGAAATAGGTCTGCTGCTATGTCTCCCCTTTGGTATGGGAGGGCAAAAACAAACATCCCCTCCCCACCCAAAACAAACCAAAAAGTCAAAAAACTAAATACCCATCAAGATCATGATTTTTCTGTTCTCTACAAAATCTCAATACAGTAGAAAAGACATTAGTTTAGGGCCAATAGCCCTTATCTGAGGGCAAGATCTGGTTATCAGATTGTAGGCATTGAAATGACCTAACCACTTACTTCTCTGTAAAATAGGGAAAATAAAGTTACTTTACAGGGCCATGAACTGATAATGGATATAAAAAATATTTCATAACATTTCATTAATGAAGCATTGTCTAAACCTAGGAAATCAATTTTAAATTCTATCTCAGTAGCAATATTTATTTGAATGAGAGTCTTATTAAGGGTTCCATTTTTATAAATCCTTTATGGATTGTAACAGTTGTAAAACTTGGACTACTTTAGGAATCAAAAATAGTGGGAATGAATCACCGCAATTGTAAAAGTGTATATCCACAGAAATGGCTGAGATAGCCTGGTTAGGAACCCCCGTATCCTGCAAATGGGCAGAAATCCAGTATCTCCAAAAGAAATAAGCAGATTAAAAGTTGTGGGAGGGGGTGGGGTGGGGGAAGAGATAAATTCCAGTGTGAGGCTACTCAGGAGTTCAAAAGACTGGACCAGACTTCTGATCGAAAGACATTTTGGACTACCTGTCTGGATCTCTGGACAAGTCAACATATGCTCAGGGAAGACAATGACACATTAAAGAGACAAACGTAAAGGAGAAAACCAGGAGCCCTAACAGAGAAATCACTATGATGGAACGCTCTAGTGGTCCAAGAAAGAGAGGAAGAAAAGGCAATTGGTGTTTAATGTTCTATTCTATAAAAAGTCTTCTCTTCATGTATGATTTTTTCCCTCAGGCTTGTAGTCACTAACGGTAACTATTTTATTCTCGTTTCTTTTTTTTTTTTAACCAAGATAGCGTTGATTCTATTTTCAAGGGACAAAATGAGATTTCACCTCGGTATCGAGGACACGAGGAAGGTACAGTGGCTCTGAGAAAGTTAAAACTTAAAAACAACACATCAGAGGGAAGATTAGCAAAATCATGATTAAAAAAAAGGGTAACTTCTCAAGTCTGTGAACCCAGTAACCAGAGAGCATGTGTTTACAGAATGAAAAAAGGAGTCAGACAGAGTGGATGGGCAGATGATAAAGATTAGAAAAAGCAGTCTCTAGGCGAAAGTGGGACTGGGGAGATGGAGCCCTGGCCCACAGAGCACTCTAGTATATGGCAAAATTGTCACCGAGATGGATGCACCAAGTCTTATGAACCCAGTTTCATGTAGTATCTAGTTTAAATGCTGGTGGTTTTGAGAGTTTGCCGTGGGTCAGCTTCATTTCTGATGTTACATTCTTTCCAATTTTAATATATGTGCTGCCAAGGGAGAACTCTGATCTTACATTCTTTTCCAAGGTGCTCTCACTTTGTCAAGAGAGGCAAGAAGCGAGGGACAGGCATGCACGCCCTCGAGGCTGAAAGGCAGATCCTGGGCAGAGAAGAGCTTGCCGGCTTTCCTCTAGAGCGCTTCTTCCCCCGCGTCCCCCAACACACACATGCCCTAGGTCTGTGAATCCAATTTTCCACAATTTGCAAGCAAAAATCCAGAGGAGGCTATCTGGTTAGTCAAAATCAAGTGTTAAGACCCGTTATCATTTCCATCAGATTTTTCTCAGTCTTGGAATAAACACTGACACTTGAGGTGATTTTCTTCAGCGAGCTCTGACACAAGCCACTCACCTTCTTGTATATGGACGCCATGATGGTTGTCCGTACAGTGACGCCCAGCGAGAAGCACAATTGAAAATAGCCCTGAAGGCAGAGAGACTGGATGAGGGCCACAGCAAAGAGGAGGATTGAATAGAGATATCCAGTCCACACATATGCGTCTTGGTCATTTGCAAAGGAGATCAGCAACCTGCCGAAACAAAACCAAGTCAATGATGCCCATCAGGCCTCCAGGGACTTTTCCCACCCCTTGCGCAGTCAGCTGCCCTACCCTTGCCCTGTAGTTAACAGAAGTGACCAGAATGGTCCAAAGCCGGCAGAAGACCTGAACTCTGCAGTCATGCTGGGCCTCTAGCTTTTGCTCGCAGGGCTAGCAGCAAGAGGTCCGGGTGGATGGCCTATGACCGTGAGCAGGGATGATGAAAAAAATGCTCTTTACATTGCTGCTGCAAGGCTTTGGCCTGGCCTTCCCCCATGCCCTGGTAAAAGAGGTTGTGTGGGAGAAGTAGAGTTGTTCTTGGGCAACCCAAGCCCAAGAATTGTATCCAGTGCGAGTTAGAACTCCCCCTAGAGGAGAATTCATCCCATAGATTCCCACAGACTGTGAAGTCTGTCACCATCACACTGAACCTCCCACTGAAGGCTGTGGCTCTAGAGACGGGGTTCCAGATGCCAGGTACAAGGCTCTCTGGCACTGTGCTGCCCGCCTCTTGGGCACGGCTCCTCCCATATCAGTTCTGTTTAACAAGAGCTCCTAACAAGTATCTGTCTTCCTTGGAGGGAAGGGATGTAGAAAAGAGGGAAGCTAAAAGACCTAGCATTTTAGATCTTGAAAACAGCCTTGTGCTTTTCATGAACACAACACTGTAAGGTGGAAGAATATTATCAGCATTTGAAACAGTGGGGATGTAATAAGCTCCTGCCTGCATATCCAAGGGGCCAGCAAGGAGGAGAGTGGCAGAGGGAGCTCTGAAGGGAGAGCCAAGGCGCAGGACTCACTTCAGCAGCTGAGGGTTCAGAAACATGAGGAGGTCATGCACCACCTTCAGGAAGAATGCTTTCATGAGTATGACGTAGAAGGTTTTGAAGAGAGTCTTGGCCAACCAAGACTTGGGAAAGTCTTCTGTGGTCCCAGACTTTTTTTCTTTCTTTTTAACTTCTTCCTAGGTAAAACAAACAAACAAACACCAACAGAGTTTACGGTGCCATGAAGTATAAAACTTTGTCTCACACTGCTCAGTTCCAGAGTATTCAGCCCCAAGTCTTATCACTTTCTTTGTACAGGTTTTGGTTTTCTGCCTGGTCACCAGCCACCCTTTCAGCTGCCATTACTGATTCCCTTTCCCCCATCCTGATACTCCTAATCTATTTTGGGTGAGGAAAAACAGACAACTAAGCTGGTGGATGTCAGCTGGTGAGAATACCACATAGAAAACAAAGAATAGACCCTAAGTGGGGGGTGTGCAGGTTAATCCCGGAGAGTGAAGGGCATGAACATGATGATGCGTATTTTTGATACTCAGAGCCTTTTTGTTTGTTCTTGCTTATGGTTGTAGTGAGATGTCATGGGTTGAATTATGTCCCCCCCAAAAGATGTGGAAACCCTAACCTCCAGTACCTCAGAATGTGCCTTTATTTGGAAATAGGGCATTTGCCAATGTAATCAAGATGAAGTCCTTAGGGGGGCCCTAGTCCAATATGATCGGTGTCTTTAGAAGAGACTCCAAGCCAGAGAGAAGATGGCCAGGTGATAACAGAGGCAGAAATTGGAGCAACACCTCCACAAGCCAAAGAACAGCTAAATTAGAAGGTAAAAGAAGCAAGGAAGGTTTCTCCCCTGCAGGTTTTGGAAGGCACGTGGCCCTGCTGATACTTTGCCTTTGGGCTTCTGGCTTCCTGACTGTGAACTAATACATTGGTCTGAGGCCATACAGTTAGCGGTACTTTGTGAGGACACAACTTCCGCTGTCCCATCTGGGAACCTAATACATGAGGGCACTGCCGCTCACTCGCCAGCCTCTTCCTCTTCCTGTGATTTGGCCTCTTCGTTACATTCTCCACTGTCCCATGAGGCCCCAAATACAGCTTCTCAGCCTTAGTTTCCAGGTTTTTCTAGCAGTGACATCCTCTTGTCATTCAGTCACTGAGATCCCATCTGATCGGTCTCTTGCGTGGGCAACTGCCTCAGCCCACCTCCCAGCTTCTACTCTTGCCCCCCAACCATCTAACTTCCCGGTGGCAGCCCAAATATGATCCCATTACTCTTTCATTCAAAACCTTCCACTGGGTTTTCATCCTACATAAAATAAAACCCAGACCCTTACCATGGCCCACAAGGGTCTACAGGGCACAGTCCCCGTCCACTGCCCTGAGCTCATCTCACCTCTTACTCAGCCTCTCCCTCCCTGACCCAGAACCTTCTTGCAGTTCTCTGAACAAACTAAATGTGTTCCCCTTGGCCTCACACTTCTGCTCCCTTGGATGGGATTACACTTCCTTCTGATGGTTCCCTAGGTGGACTCTTCTCAGACTTGGGGTCTCTGCTCAAGGGACGCCTCCTCTGACAGGTCTCTCCTATGACCCTAAAGGCATTCCATTGCAAAGACATTAACAGGTTTATACATTCTTAATAGCATGTATTACTCTCAAAGAATAACATGTATTGGTTTATTTATCTTCCAGCTCTCTAAAGAGGATTCTTTCAGGCTGTTCCTTGTACCTACCAGTGTCGAGAATAGTCAAACACTTGTTACTTAATACCTTTGAGTGAATAAATAAGTGAATTAGCTGCTAGTGCCAAAGCCCACCGAAGTGCAAATTCTGGAAACACTAAGGTAATATTTTTCTATTTTTTAAAAATATTTTTTATTTACTTGACAGAGAAAGGAGGGGCAAGCAGAGGGAGAAGGAGAAGCAGGCTCTCCACTGAGCAGAGAGTCCAATGCAGGGCTTGATCCCAGGACACCTGGGATCATGACCCGAGCCAAAGGCAGACAGTTAATGGACTGAGGCACCCAGGTGCCCCCTATTTTCCTATTATTAAAGACATTATAGAAAATTTCAAATATACCCCAAAGGAGAGAGAATAGCACATTCTACCCAAATGTATCCATCACTAAGGTATTCTGAGTATTATAAATACTACAAATACCATAAAATGCACTGCAGTATACACAGGGCTGTCAAAATAGGACAGAATCTCTAGGATACGGATATCCTCTTGCCTGAAGCCTAGAACACATTCACACAGACACTCATGGGAAAGTTACCAGGACAAGGATATCTTGGCTTTGACTCTGATTCTTGTTCAAGCCATGCAGCCTGTCTCCAGAGTTCCCCAGGGCCTTCCTCCGCTGCCGTCTCCGGAGTGCCTTCCTGGCCTTCTGCAGCTCTTCTGCCATATGTTTTTCAAATGTGCTGACCAGTGCGTTGGTTTTAATCTCTTCATCAACATCCCAGACATCTTCAAGTGTCAGAGGTTGCTTGTAGCCTTTCATAACGATGCTGGAACCAGAACGATCCGCAGACTGAGACCCTACAGGCTGGGTCAGAGGCAGTCCCCTTGCTGCTCTGACAGAAGCTGCCCCCAACCCCCAGTTCAGAGCTGGAGGGAGAGAGGATGGTAAGAGGCCCACTGCTCCATTTCCTGGCCCTTTAAACCTGGCAGAGTCATGGGGGAGGGCAGAAAACGGATGGGAGAGGTGATGGAATGTGTACTAAGACGAGAAGGGCAAGAGGAGCAGTGTGACTGAATTAAAAGCCAGAAGAGCATCATGTCCTCTCGCTCCTTCCTCCTTGAACACTGGCTGCCTCTCTGCCACTGGGGCATACCCCGAGGGGCCTTCACAATGCCCTTAAGGAACTGAGCAGCCCTGGAGGCCTCCTCTATGCTCTCTCTTGGTCAGGGCCCATCAACCTGGTGTTTGAGAACATGGTTACAAAATAAACATCTTTATTTTCACTAGCTTCTACCTGAAACCTAGCCTTTCATTATAACATGGACGGAGGAATCCAAACAGTTGTAAACTGGAGTAGCCGTTCCTTTGACACCAGGAGACATTACAGCATTTTTGTGGCACATGGACACTCATTGCTACTTTGAGGTTGTGGTCATTATTAGCCCTATCGCTAGATCACTAGATCTTGAACACATTTGTAAAGAAGTTCTTTAGTTACATCACAATTTTTTAAAATATTTAAGTGATTATATTTCAATATATTTGGTTTCCTTCATAACACTGTCTTTTTAAGTACTGAAAACATGATCTGAGAAGGGGTTCAGAGGTGGTACGAATTGCCAAGGGGCCCATGGAACTGCAAAGGCCAAGAGTGTTTGCTGAAGATCCTTTGGTAGCACAGGCCAGCTAGTTCATCCCTTACCCTTCAAATGGTGCCACACTGCCTGCCCCCTTCTTATCCTTCCACCTTTCCTAATGTCCTTCCTTTTCCCTGTGAAACCCCCAGGCCACCAAGAGCAAAGTCCCCTCCATCCTCTCCTCCACATCCCAGCCTGAAATAAATAGATCTGTTAACATTTTTGGACTCCAAGTAGAGGAGAAATGGAGGCCTCAGGAAGCATTTTTAAAATTAAGATTTCCATCACTTTCAGAAGAATGAGGGGGTAGGGATATGGACAACCCACACCCTGGGAATTTCCTACCTGTCATACCAACTAAACGTAATGCTACTCAGAAATGAGGCTGTGGATGATGGATTCTGCAAGACACACACACACACACAAAAAAAATCAAAAAGTAAATCAACTTGAAACAGGAACCTTGTGGGACTCTAAAATCGGCAACTGATTTTTCTAGATATGTTATGCTAAAAAGTAGACATAAAACTGAAGTAGACTGGACAACATAGGTTTATCTGGAGACCCTAAAGTCTCACCAGTAAAAATCAGATTTTCTGGCACAGATGAATGAATTGTCCATGCTGAAGATTGGCAGGTCAATGTAAAAGTATTTCTACACTCATAAAAGAATATTTCCGTACACTGGCCACTTTTGGTCTCCTTAAGCCATTAATGGTCCACACACCTATATTCTGGGCTCCAGGGACCCCCACAAGATCTAGGGCATCTCAAAGTTACATGTGTCAAAATACCATCAATGAAATAATACATGAGGTGGGCATATGTAGAGTCTCACATTTGCGGAGGCATCTTTTTCTGAAAATGCTGAAAGAATCAGGATGAGGATCTGTAGTGCATAGCAGATGAAGAACAGGCAGGAATAGGCCAGATTAGAATTGCTGCCCTATGGGGGAATAGAAAAAAAAACAACAAAAACAGAGAAAATGAGCCTTTTCCCAAATTAAGTCTAACTGGCCCACATAGGTCAATGCTTGTGATTAAAGCCTATCATCAAATCCCCTAAACATAATTCTATCCCAGAGTCCAACTGACTATATGCCATTCACTCTGACTTAGAAGTTGCTCACCACACTACCTCAAGTCACCCTCTTTTTTTTCCTTACCTTTAAGAGTGGCCGGATCAGAGTCTGAAATTGGAAAGCACCACAGAGTATTGAAAGAATCCAGAATAAGGACAGGAACCAAGAATTCTTCTGAGTGCACCATTGCCTGCTGTGTTGGATCAGCAAAACCAGGAGCTAAAGAGAAATTCACATCAAAGTTCTGAAAAATACAGTCACCAAGGATGGGAGGCAAGAAATATGCCAGAGGGACAGGGGAAGAATTGTGGTTAAAGAAGGACACAGAACTAATTGGGCCAAGCCAAAAACACACAAATGCCAAGTTATAGACTTCCTCCCTGATACAATCCAACCTCCTCTTTTAGGGTGTCCATGCTCTCCCTGGGACTCCTTCCCCACCCCATCTCCCTACCACACTTGGGTGGGGAGTTAGCCAAGAACACAAGAGGGTCACCTTCTACATATAATGGAGTTGGTTTGGGAGCCAGAAAAGTCTTTTCAAGTCCTAAGGAAGTGAATTTCAGGTGCTACAGTTCCTGGAGTCTCCCTCCACCTAGGATGGAGTTTCTGCTGGACAGGTGCAAGTTGTCTATGGGATTTTCTAATATCAAACTAAGCAATAAAAAAAAAAACTTGCCTTGTAACATTTCATTTAAAGATATTTAAATGTTGGTTTCCTAGAGTCAGTGTGGAGTTTGTAAACTAGCACTCTGAAAACAAAGCCATGATTAGTAGTATCTGTTAACTTCTGTGGTATAGATAATACTGTGGTGGATTTCAAGCCCCAACACGCTGTCACTAAGCACAGCCTTGGGAGGAGATGCACACATGATGGCTAACCATTGTCTTATGGGGATACAGGCCCATAGATACCAGGCATTCTGATATTTCAAGAAAGTTTAGAAATCCAAATAGTTATGTGGCATCTTCTTTGAAAAGGGCAGCAACTAATTCAGTTGTTTTTAAAACACTACGGGCCTCCCCCAAAACCAAGCCTTCAGGAGAGACAGCAGTTTCTGTTATCAAGTTTATATGAACAACTCTAGATTCCATGATCCATTGATGAGTCATTAGTCAACTTAATAATATTTACAGAATTTAGAAAATTCTTTTACATCAAGAAACTTGGCTTTCATGTGTGTATATATGTATATTTATTTTCACTTTCCAAATACTGTTTACTTCAGTGAAGCTTGGAGGCAGGGAAAGGGCGTGTGAATGTTTGGGACACCAAGGCAAGGAGTGCATGTTGACAACGGTGACATACAGGGCCATACAGTGCTGTCCAGATGCCCAGGGACCAGAGGTGGATGAAGGTCTCCATGACAAAGGCCTCAAAGACACTAAGGAACATCAGCGGGAGCACTGCTGGCTGAAAAGTATGGCATGGGTCGTAGCGTGTTATCATCTAGACCTGGGTGAATGAGACTATGTAACGGAATAGCCTGATGGTGGAGTCCATGTTCTTCTGGATGTACTTCCAGTCAAACTCAATACCCTGGGCTCCAACTCAGATGGGAAGGAACTAGGACACAATGAGCATGGCGGCGGCCCCGCCCAAGGCAGCAACCATGATCTTTTACTCTCCCTTGCATACATTCCAGGACATGACAAGGTTTAGACGTATCCGGTCTGCCACATCCATGCTGACCTTCATGACACCCTAATGAAATCATAGACGCTGCCTTCCCAGGTGGGAAAAAACCATGACCAGAACACCATCTTGCACAGCTGCATAAACAGGTAGGTGACCCTGGCCTGCATGCATGTGCAGAAGGGATTGTACCTCAGGCCACGGTGCTTATAGGTGATGAAGTAGGGGAAGTACATCAGGGTGAAGCCACTCCAGAAGTGGAACAGGGTCATGGTGCTGACCTTCCCGGCCCGCCAGAGCGGGGGGTCTCAGCCTCAGCCAGCCTGGCACCCACTCATGTATAATCATTAGATGGAAAGATAGGAGGGCATAAGATACATATCTTAGGCATCAAAGCTAGTATTTATGCTAGGGAGAAGGATCCAAAAGTTAGTGTACAAGATATATAAAACTAAAATTTGATTCAACCCCATTACAACCATGTTTTGCCTCATCATAGACCCCTCAAAAAAGATAGAAGAAATTGGACTTAATTTTATTCCAAAAGAGTACATTTCAACTAGAGCTATGAATAGGAAGAGGATAAACAGGGCAGGAGTGGGGGTAGGCCTTACCCATGTGCCCAGGTAAAGGCTTGGATTGGTGTATCTAATGGCAGGGACTGTAGCTGGTCCAGAGTCTTCTGTGAGTACAAGCGCCAGCTCTATGGCTGCTAGAATAAGAAGAAACCCAACAAGCACCTGAGAAGGAAAAAGACCACTGTTAAGAGGATATCATGCTTCAGAATAGAATGGTTCCTGGTAATAGATAATAAATATGGTATGCAGGGATTCAGAAAACACAAGAAATACTTCTGGCACCAACAAATACCAAGCAATGGAATGTAGTTCAAGCAATGGAATGAAGTTCAATGTAGGCTAGGATAGGTTTTTGAGGAATGTTGAGTGTGATGGTTTTAAACTATGTTCACAAATTCTTTGATATTTTTCCCTTCAAAAAGCAGATCTCAGTAACTGTTCCTTGAATGTGAGCCTAACTTTGTGACTCGATTATAAAGAATAGAATATGATGGAAGGTCATAAAAAACAATATGGCTTCCTCATTCTCTTTCTCAGATCACTCACTTCACTTTGGAGAAATTGACTAGTGCCATCATGCGAACACTCAAGTAGCTTTATGGAGAGATCCACTTGGTGAGTAACTGAAGCCTCTTGTCAACAGCCATGTGAATGAGTCATCTTAGACTTAGCTGCTCCAGTCCCAGTCAAGACTTCAGATGACCTTAGTCTCTGCTAGCATATCAGCTGCAATGTCATGAGAGACCCTGAAGCAGAACCCAGGTAAGCAGCTCCCAAGTTTCTGATCCATGGAAAATGTGAGAAAAAGATGTATGGGGTTTTTTTTAATTGCTAAGTTTTGGAGTAACTTTTTATACAATAGGTCACTTGTAAAAATAGATTTAAAAAGGGAACCCCCTTACCCCAACTGGGATTTCCAGTTTCCTTGGTCATATTCCCTTTCCTTGGTTATTATTCCCAGCCTCTTCCCCAGACAAGATTTGAAGTTAATGTTACAAACAATTGTGACTATGTCACCCTAGGAGGACTCCAAGCCAATCAATATTTGTCCTATGAATTCATAAGACATGCTATACGTTGTATTATTATAGAGAATCACTCCCACCCATCAGGATGAAAAATTACTTCCCCAGAGAAGGTCCACCAGAACCTTAGCCCTCAAAATGAGGGTCTTTCGGACCATCTCCCCTACCCCGACCCCTTCAACTCCCATCCATCTACCCCTATTCATTTCCATGTCTCATTCATGAAGAATGGTTCAGGCAGAAATGTTGGTCTGCTTGTAATGAAAACCAATCAACAAGGGACATGAGTGCATCTGTAGTAGGACCAGTGTGGTTATTTAGCAAGGCATAAAGTCAAAGACACGTTGATGAAGAGAATGCATTTCTCAAGTACATAATATACTATATTGTGCTTTCTCACATGAGACTGAGGCTTTTTTCTGGAAAAAAAATAACAGCGTTTGAAGTGGTAATATATGTTTACCTTTAGGTATATTGGGTGTAAAAATAGAGCAAGGTGGAGCTATAAAGCACCCAGTCAAGGAGGACTTGAGAACAGGTGAAGAGAATACTAACCAGCTACCCAGGCCAAGGAAAAAGAGCAGGTCTTGCCACAGGCTTCCATATATTAAGTTCTTACACATTGATTAGAAGTATGCTGAGCAATCCATATCAAAAAGAATAATTTACATTATAAAGAATTCCTATAAAGCATTTCAAGACAAAAACAAATAATCCAGTGCAAAAGGCATAAGATAGAAAATTTAAAGAAAAAAAATATGGCTTTTAAACATAGGAACAGAAGCTTAACTTGATAATTAGTGCAATTTCAAATTATAATGACATACCATTTTTCATTTAACTGCTTAACAAATATCAAAAAGTTTGATTAAAAAATTGGTGAGATGGAGGAAAAACCTCAATGGAGGATAATTTTCACCATTTTAAAATTTTGAGTCCATATACTCTTCACCCAGTAACTTTGTTTCTAGGACCTTATGCTATAGACACACAGAAACAAAGTTTTTTTTTTTTATTGCAGTATTGCCTATGATGGCAGAAGTTTAAAAACCACCTGAATTTGTTATGGTACATCCAAATGACGGCACTATGAGCAGTCATTAGAAAGCAGATTTTTATGTACTAAAATGGAGGGATCAAGACATGGATACTAACATAAGACACTAACATTTGTGTAAAGAAAAGTAGGCATTTTTATAAGCATGGATTATCTCTGGAAGGATATACTTGTATATATATATATTGACTAGTGTCAATGGTTGCTAATTCAGACAAGAACGAGTGACTAGAATAGCATATACCTTTTGTATATTTTGAGATGTAATCCTGATTTACTCAAAAGATTAAATACAGTAGAATACTACTCAGCCATCAAAAATGAAATCTTACCATTTATAATGATGTGGATTAAACTAGAGGATATTATGTTAAGTGAAATAAGTCAGAGAAAGGCAATTATTGTATGATCTCACTCATATGTGGAATTTAAGAAACAAAACAGAGGATCATAGGGGAAGAGAGGAAAAAATAAAACAAGACAAAACCAGAGAGGGAGACAAACCATAAGAGAATCTTAATCATAGGAAACAAACTAAGGGTTGCTGGAGGGGAGGTAGATGGTGGGATGGGGTAACTGGGTGATAGACATTAAGGAGGGCAAGTGACATAATGAACATAGGGTGTTATAGAAGACGGACAAATATATTACCTCTGAAACCAATAATACCTTATATGTTAGCTGAATTTAAATCAAAAAAAGATATTTGGAAAAAAGTTAAATACAGTAACATGCTCATTTAAAAAAATGAGCAAGTGATGTGAACAGACAATTCACAAATATGCTCAACAAATTAAAAGACATCAATTGCATTAGTCCTTCAAAAAATGCAGAGTAAACCAATAGGATGCCATTTTTACACATAAAAGAAAAATATGTTAGACCCAGTGCTGGTAAAGGTGCAGAGACAAATTTTAACACACTTTTGGTGAGAACATAAATCAGCAAAAAGCTTCCTAAATTATAAAAATATTCCAATGTTTCAAAAGCCTTAACTGCTCATATTTTTTAATATAGTAATTCTACTCCAAGGAAGCTATTCTAAGGAAATACTCTGAATTTCAGACAAATAGTTATGCACAGAATCCTAACTGGAGTCAGTTTCAGTAGTGAAGTATTTATAAAATCTAAAATAACCCAGAACAGTGGTGGAGAGGTTTGTTGGGAGGAATTAATGCTGCAAGAGTTGTTAAAATAAGTTATGTACCCTCATGTGACGAACGATTATGTAGCTGGTAGAAGGTAGAGGAGGGTCAGTAATGTATCCTCCAGACTGAGAAGATGCTTTCAAATGGAAAAACGCTGTAAGCCACTCTAGACCATTTACACAGTTTCATTCAGTTAACTTACCCACAGAGGTAATCAAATAGGTGGACAGACACACAACAGAGGGCACTATGTAGCTGTTTTCCACCCCAAATTCCCCCACCCATTTTTCCACAGCCATCCAGACCTTAATCTCCAGCTTTCATAGAACATGGGGCATGCTGGTGAGGTCATAGGATAGTTATCTAAAGTGGTACTATCTGTGCACCAGAATGGCTCTCTACTAGTTCTCTAAATGAGCCAGAGGGGAGAACAAATGGAGGGCCAAAGATGGAGTCAGTGTTGTCTGCACTCCTACACTCCATTCCCAACATCTTTGTGGCCTGCACAATCTTTGCACAGCATTCTTCATGATGACCCTAGAGCCATATTGCAGGAGGTGACTTGCATTCCTATGTCACAGCAGCAATACAAACAGCAATGCAAGATCCCCCAGGCCCAGTAAAGAGGTCCTTTCCTCAGACCCAACAGATGAAGCAACTGTGAATTTCAATCTAAGAGGTAGCCCATGACAGGAAGGCATTTCCTGACGCAGCAGGAGGGAACATCAGCAATGCTAAGCCCATGAGACAAAGGCTATATGGGCAATAGACAGGACAAATCTTATTTCAGCAATAACCCAGTAGCTGTTTCAGCCTCATGAGCGAATACCACCCCTGGCTTTTCATCATTCCTCATTCTAGAGGGATAGGGGTGACAACCACTCT
The DNA here is from genome assembly GCA_002007465.1 of Ailurus styani. Classification (NCBI taxonomy): domain Eukaryota; kingdom Metazoa; phylum Chordata; class Mammalia; order Carnivora; family Ailuridae; genus Ailurus; species Ailurus styani. Next base: position 320,290 of record LNAC01000232.1, on the reverse strand, counting down.
GGCTTCTTCCTGGTGAAAGGAGGCATGGATCAGAATTTCAAGAATGAAACAGCCTTACATCCAATTAAAGATATTCCCTAGTAGTAAGTTGAACCCCCACTGGGCATAGAGCCATTATTTTGGAACTTTCATGGGTGGCCAAGCCAAATACTTGCTATTAACTCCCCTGCAATGCTTACAGATTTGGGTTACTTCCTCTCTTCCCCCAAATCTCATGAACCTGCCAGGAAGCGACCTTCCTTATCTGGTAAGGCTCTAAGGAACCCTATATGGAAGGTACCAGGCCGATTCCTAACCCCCCCCCCCCCCCCCCCACNGTCAACCTTAGTGCCTTCAAACTGTCTGGTCATATCTGAGTCTATGTAGGTCCACCTCAAGTAAGACACTTCAGTCAAGGGCTTGGTAATACAATCAATCATTCCAATGGTGTTGTGTTACAAGGAAAACATTCTTATTGAATTTCTACAAGTGAGTATAATTGATTTCCCCTTGGACAGATTCTCCTGTTTTCACTTAAGTCAGCCCCATAGCAGCCACACTAACACTGGGTTTATCAATAGGGATAAGGACAGATACTAAGGTCCTCACTACTCCCTCAAGGGTGTTTTACTCCCTCAGTATCCCATACTCCTACCACCCAAGCTGCCACGCCCTCTCTCGGCCCTTTTGCTTAAAGTGGCTCCTTAGCTCCACTAATTTAGTTGCAGAATATTCCCTCAGTCACTTTCTGGCTAGTGGGAATTTCCTTTTGGTCATCCCCAGTACATTGTATTGTTTTTTGAATGACTACAGTATGGACAATTTGGAAAAAACAAAAACCCCTTTGAAATGGTGGAAATGGAACTGGTAACTCACTGAAGAGGATGAATAGTCTTGCATCTTAAAAGCTTATGGAAAACTTGGGGCACCTGGGTGGCTCAGTCGGTCAAGCGTCAGACTCCTGATTTTGGCTCAGGTCATCATCTCAGGGTCATGAGACTGAGCCCTGCAGCAACTCCATACTGGGCATGGAGCCTGCTAAAGATTCCCTCTCCCTCACCTTCTGCACGCCCCCCCTCCTCAAAATAAATAAATAAAAGCTTACAGAAAACTGAATTTCAAGTGATTCAGAAATGTCAAGTACTGTAAGTTAGTATTTAAGATGCCTATAAATACCATTTATGTTTTTAATTTTGTAAAATAAAGATTTCTTTTTAACCACACACATAAAAAGTCTTTGTGTGAATCAAAGAGGAGTCATTACCCCAGGGATCCCAAGCTTGAGGGGCCCAATTCTCTTAAGATACAATAGTTAGCCCTGCATCGGGCTCCCTGCTCAGCAGAAAGCCTGCTTCTCCCTCTCCCACTCCCTCTGCTTATGTTCCCTCTCTCGCTGTCCCTGTCAATTAAATATATTAAAAAATATATATTTATTTAAAAAAAAGATACACTAGTTCTCCCTTCAGTGCACGCTAGTCTGTGCCCGTGCTCCTTTGCCATCCTAATTCCTAACCATTCCTTCTGACGCTAAATTCTTTCAGACATAATGTCTGTGTTAGAGGCACACGTGGCTCATTTATCCTTTTCCAAAGCCAGTGCTTCTGCAGTCTGTTAGGATTCTTACACCTGTACCCCCCATTCCATGCCCTATTGTAAGGCACAGATCAATGGCCAAACTAGGACCACAGTAGCTCATGCATGGTCTCTTCCCCACTCCCTTGTCCCCACCTTTGTGAACAGGATAGCCAACACTCCCTAAGACGTTCCCCGCCCCCACGCCACTTCCACACCACTGAATGGGATCCTTACCCCTCCCTGGGGTGTATTTGGGTCATCCCCATACTCACAGTCTGGTCCAAAATGCTCAAAAAACCCGGCCAAGGCTCCCCACGTGGAGGTAGCTGGCCAACCTGGGCTTTCCCCCATGGACATCAGGCTTTCTCAGGCACAAACCCATGCTGGTTTCATTTTTTGTATCATACAAGCTATGCCAATTGTTAGAAGCTGGAGGGGGGTCAGGAGTGTTTTATCCAGTCTGAGAAGGCACTTCAATAGGGAAGAAAACAAAGGAAGCCCCTCTGTACCATTTACACAGAATTTGATTCAGGGCGACTTACTGACTGGGGCTAGAAGACGTAGAGACGGAAGGGCGGGCGAGCCAGAGCACCACACAGCTATCCTCCACCACCTTCCTCCCCATTCTCTGCGACTACCCGGACCTTCCTCCCCAGCTTTTATGGAGCGAGGGGCCTGCTGGTGAGGTCGTAGGGTTGTTATCTAAAGGGACACCATCTGTGCACCAGAGGGGCTCTCTAGGAGTTACCTAAGTGCTGCCACCTGTGCATCAGAGGAGAGAACAAGACAAAGAGTCAAAGATGGAGTCAGTGCTGTCAGCATGCCTACAGTAGTCACCAAAATTACATTTAAGAATAGTGTTAATAACAATGGGAAGTTTTTAAAAAGATTTTAAAAATCTATTTATTGTCATAGAGAGAGAGAGCACAAGCAGGCAGAGGCAGAGGGTCAGGCAGAGGCAAAGGAGAAGCAGGCTTCCTGCTGAGCAAGGAGCCCGATGCGGGGCTCTATCCCAGGACCCTGCGATCATGACCTGAGCCGAAGGCAGAAGGCTTAACGCACTGAGCCACCCAGGCGTCCCGGGAAATGTTTTTTTATATCATCTTAAGTGAAAAGCTTAGACTATAAAGTTGCATGTGCAAAGAGTTTAATTATGTTTTTAAATATGCATAGAAGAAGACAAGAGTTTCCAGTTCAAGATACCAGATTTTGTATATTTGTTTATTCCCATCCCTCTCCACCCCTTTGAACTGCTGGTAAAGAGGTACCCAAATAATAAATCCATAACAGCCCTGAGAATCTGAATGGAGAAGGGCAAGCTCAGTAGACCAGAAAAGTTTTAGAAGACAAAAAGCAAGCATGTCAATAGTGATAGAAAAAAGAGCAGAGAAAAACCACGGCCCAACAGCCAGAAGGAAAGGCAGGAGGGAAAGGGGAGCCGGAAACATGTTACTGGTTGCTGTGGTTGTAGCTCCCTTCTCAGATTCACCCCCATCTTCGCCCTTCAGACCTGGAGTGGTAACAGTTGGCTGCTAAGCTCCAGGTCCCTTTGTAAATACAATCTTCTCACATTATCCTATTTGACCTCAGACATCTGTTTCTTGTTGTGACTCTGATGGTAGAGCTGCCTTACTCAAAGTCATTCTCTTCTTCCTAACAGAACCCCTCCCTCTTTGTAAAATATCTACCCCACTCAGCTCCGCCACGTGCTCAGGTGGAAGCTGGACCCATCTCCAACCCCATGAGGTGAATTAAAACCAGTCACGATGGTCCCATTCTCCTGGCCTGTAACTGCCTTCGCCATGGGCATGCAACACAATTCTGGCTGAAGGGAACTGGAGGACAGCTTGTGGGAACCTGTTTGTGGGGACTCTGGGTAAGGTTTTCCTCACTGATCAAAGTGACACATATATCCAGAATATATAAAGAACTCTTTACAAGTCAACAATAAAAAAACACAAGTAACCCAATTAAAAAATAGGCAAAGGGTTTATTTAAAGAATAGGTTTTTTTCCTAAGAAGGTATACAAATGACTGAAAAGCATATGAAAAGATGCTCAACGTCATTAGTCAAAATCATAGCAAGCACTTTGCACCAACTAGGATCCCTATAACCGTAAAGATGAACCATGACAAGTACTGGTGAGGATGAGTATTAGAACTTTCATTTACTGCTGGCAGGAATTTAAAGGAGACAGACACTTTGGAAAACAGCTTGTCAGTTCCTCAAAATATCATAGAGCTACCATATGACTTAGCAATTCTACTCATAAGTATATACCTAAGAAAATTGCAAATCTGTGTCTACCCCAAATAAACACGATATGATATATCTATATAATATTGTGTTATTTAGCCATAAAAAGGAATGAAATGTTGATATATGCTATCACATGGATGAACCTTGAATACATAATGCTGAATGAAAGAAGCCAGACACAAAAGGCTGCCTATTATATGATTGCATTTATATATGAAATATCCAGACTAGACAGAAATAGATACAGAAGGCAGGTTCAAGGTTTCCAGGGCATAAGAGGAGGGAGGCACAGGGAAGTGACTGTTTAATGGATACAAAGTTTCCATTTGGGGTGAAGGAAAGTCCTGGAACTGGATAGCACTGATGGTTGCAGAACATTGTGAATGTATTTAATGCTAATGCATCTTACACTTTAAGTTGGCTGAAATGGTCAGTTTCATGTTCTATGTATTTTACCACAATGATAATAATAAAAAAGGAGTGAAGTACTGATTCATGCTATAACATGTATAAAACTTGAAAACAGGGGCGCCTGGGTGGCTCAGTCAGCTAAGTGTCTGCCTTCTGCTCAGGTCATGATCTCAGGGTCCTGGGATCCAGCCCTGCATCGGGCTCCCTGCTCAGTGGGGAGTCTGCTTCTCACTCTCCCTATGCCCCTTCCCCAACTTATGCTCCCTCTCTCTCTCTCTCTCATAAATAAAAATCCTTAAAAAAAAAGATGAGGAAAACTTGAAAACATTTTGCAATGTTAAATAAGTCAGTTGCTAAAGGCTATATAGTATATAATTCCATTATATGAAATGTTCTGAATAGGCAAACCCATAGGCAGAAGGTAGATTAGTAGTTGCTAGGGATTAGGGGAGAGGGAGGAGAGGGGAAGGGAATGGGTTGTTATTGACTAATAGGTACTGAGTTTCTTTTGGAGTAATGAAGTTATTCTGGAATTAGACAGAGGTGATGGTCACACATTTTTGTGAGTCTACTAAAAACCACTGAAATGCACACTTTAAACAGGTGTGTTTTATGGTATGTAGACTATATATCAATAAAGCTGTTTTTAAAGGGATATATAAAAGCACCTGCTATCTGTATCTGCCCCCAGGACACTGACTTGGGGGTATGACACCTGCAGCCACTGCAGCCATCCTGCCATCATGTGCTAGCTTAATAACTGGCTTGACAGACTGATCAGAAAAAAGATGAAAATAATCAGCTATCTGCTGAGGTTGTTGAGCTTCTAAAGTAATAAGTCCTGGGGCTGCACTGCCTCTGGTCTTCTTGTTATGTAAGAGAATCCATTCCTTATTGTCTCAGCTAACAGGTGTGACTTGGAGGTGAGATCTTTCATGAAAGAAATCTATTCTTTGTAGTCAGCACCAGCTGAGAATAAGACTCGGTAAAAGAACAGAAATCAGAGTCTTAATGGAAGTTCTGTGCACAGAACTGGTACGGTTATGCCGGTCACTTCTTAGTTTCCCCCACTTTCAACCCATCATCACAAATCCACTGACAACTCTACTTGCCACCACCACCCCCCACCAGGCAAAAACAGAAGTATTCTCTAAACAAACTGAATACTTTTCCTGAGGAGGAATGAGAAGATAGTGTGTGTCTTGGTGCCCCAGAGTAAGCTAGTCTTCACGGCATGCAGTGAGGCTGGAGAAGTCCAGCACGGGCTCCTGCTCTTGGGAGAAGCCAGTAGCTCCCCACAGTTGTCCAGGACTCAGAGCTCAAAGGTAATCCTCCCCTCAAGAAGAGGCCAGCTGGAGGGAGCTGACTTATAGAATGGTGGAGGGGTCTGTTCCCATCATATATATTCATTAACTTAGTCCTTTATTTATAAATGCAAAAAGAACACTAATAACCATAAGAAAGTTGAGAAAAACCAATACTACCAAAGAAGATAACCAAGATAACTAAATAGAACAACTGATTCTGAGATAAAACAAACCAATTATTAAATGAACAGAAGATACTTCTAAATTATTTTAAAATTAATGTCCTTTTTTAAAAATTTTATTTATTTATTTGACACAGAGAGAAAGATCACAAGTAGGCAGAGAGGCAGGCAGAGAGAGAGAAGGAAGCAGGCTCCCAGGAACCTGAGATCATGACCTGAGCCAAAAGCAGAGGCTTTAACCCACTGAGCCACGGAGGTGCCCCTAAAATTAATGTTCTAAGAGAGATCTGAGAAGACACTGCATGCATTAATAGGTTGATGTTTAAAAAAAAGGTATATCCTGAAATTAAGAATAATTCTTAGAAATCAAACCCATGATTGCAAAAATAAAGGCTCTTTAGGATGACTGAAAGAAAAAAATTGGAGAATATCTCAGAACATAGGTGAAAAAAGAAAAACAAATTTAAAAAAGAGAGGCGTTGAGAAGGAAAATCAATTCAGTGTCCAAAATTGACCTAAAACTCCATCTTCTGAAGAGATGGAATTTCAAAATTGGAAGAAAGGAAGTAAAAAGAATAGTATATGAAAATTTCTCAGAAATAAGAAAGACATGAGTCTTTAAGCTGAAAGCATCGAACCCACTGAATGAGAAAAGACACATGTAAACGGATTCATGAAATTTCAGGACATCAAGAAAAAAGAGGATAAAACCTTATACAGAAGATAACTCAGTAGCACAGGATATTGGGGAGCAACATAGCAATATCTTCAGGTTCAAAAAATGTGTTTGAAGCTAGCATTCCATATCCAGGTGAACATTTGCAGAAAGCAAGGACTTTGAGACTTTATTTACTATTGCTCTCTCTGGAAATTTTATTTGAGGATCTTCTTCAGATCCAAGAAATGTGGGGAGACAAATTCTCTCATTTTACACAAAGGGGTATCAAGATGTAGAGTCTAAAATTGATGGTGGATTATTTTTAGGATTAAGGGTAACCAACAGAAGAACTGAAAACAATCATACAAAATTAAAAGACTGAATGAAAGAAGAGAAGAAGACGAGGAAGGTGAGGGTAGGGCCAATGAACTGAATTCCTTGTCTTGCACAGAGGGCAGAAATAGATCTTTTTAAAGGTGATAGATCAAGAAATACAGGTATAAAACACATTATTTACAGATACAGATACATATTTACAGATACATTAAAATAAGTTTAAATGAAAAAAATTTTAAATGAAGGTCTCTGGAGAATAATACTGGGAGATAGAAGGGTAAGAAAGAGACTTTTACTTTTCATTTTGTGTTTCTTTGCTCAGTTTTTTTTTAAAGAGAGTGGCAGAAAACATACCAAAATGTTAATAGGAGTCTATCAGAGTGATAACAATGATCAATGGATTTAATTGGCTTCCTATTTCCCTAGAGTTTCCAAACTTTCTACAAACTTTCTACAATAACCCTTCATTATTTTTTTAAAAGATTTTATTTATTTATTTGACACAGAGAGAGAGAGAGACAGAGAGAGAGAGAGTGAGAGCGAGAGCACAAGCAGGGGGAGCAGGAGGCAAAGGCAGATGGGGAAGCAAACTGCCCGCACAGCAGGGAGCCTGATGCGGGGCCTGATCCCAGGACACTGGGATCATGATCTGAGCTGAAGGCAGGCACTAAACTGACTGAGTCACCCAGGCACTCAACCATGCATTATTTTTATAATCAGAAACATGCACACACTTTTATTAAAATCTTTAGGAGTTTCAAGCACACATGAAATTTACTCAACTTCTTAAGGAAACACAATCTCATTGGTATTAAAAAAGAAAGGATGGGTGCCTGGGTGGCTCAGTCAGTTAATCGACTCCCTTCGGCTCAGATCATGATCCCAAGGTTCTGGGATTGAGTCCCGCATCAGGCTCCCCGCTCAGCAGAGAGCCTGCTTCTCCCTCTTTCTCTACCTGCTGCTCTGCCTACTTGTGCTCTCTACCTCTCTGTCAAATAAATAAATAAAATCTTAAAAAAAAAGAAAGGAGGGTGGTTTGGCCATATTTAATATCTCTCCATCTCTGCAAGGTCCTCCTTTTCTCAGAGCTTTACGAATAATAGGCACTCTGGTTGAATCTTCTACCCATTGTAGAGTGTCTATTTCTACCACTTCCCTGGCAAGTAAGTGTCTAGCATCAATATTTTCAGGGAATATGACCCCCAGCAGTCTATTCTATTTTCAGAAAGTCAGTATTATTAGAAAGTCCTTCGATATATTTAGCCAAAGTGGCTTCCCTGGAATAAACTCAACCCAGTTCATCTTGATCCTGCTCCCTGAGACTTTGCAGAACAGGCCCGCAATCTTCTATGTTATATTCTGCAATCACTTAAACATGATTTCCATATTTCACTGGCTCAACACCAAGTCTATTTTTGCTGCAGATCTTTCTTGCTCTGACCTCAGCATTTCCACGACATCCAGAACCAAATTCCTCTTACATTCCCCTGGGTTTGAGCTTATTCACTCATTCTTTTATTTTGTAATTCAATTCATTCAATTACCTAATGTGCATCAGGTCCTTTCCGTAAGGATGCATCTTTATTTTTTTTTAAAGATTTTATTTATTTATTTGTCAGAGGGAGAGAGATCACAAGCAGGCAGAGCAGCAGCCAGAGGCAGAGGGAGAAGCAGGCTCCCCACTGAGCAAGGAGCCTGATGTGGGACTCAATCCCAGGAGCCTAGGATCATGACCTGAGCTGAAGGCAAATGCTTAACCAACTGAGCCACCCAGGTGTCCCAGGATGCATCTTTAGACAAACAAACTTGTAGAATCTCTCACCTTGGTCAAGCAAACTGACTTAGTTCAGACAAGTATAGACAGTTCAGGAAAGTCAGAGAGAAACAGTCCAAAAACAGGTAGGAGAAGAAATGGAGAAATAAAACCAAGTTGAGGAATGAGCCAAAAAGAAGGTTCTCATAGAAGAAGTAACGTTTTACTATGTGAGGAGTTATACTTCAGACTCGTTTAGAGAAGAGACCAATTATTTTGAAATTTTTAAGAGGCAGCTAATTTGTGCTTGTTACTCTCAGGGTAGAGGACAAAAAAGTAAAGTATAAATTATGAATGGAGCTCCTGAGACAATGAGCAAGGATGAGTGGATTATTAGCTATAGGGGAAAAAAAAGCCAATACATTGATTTTCTCTTTCTTTATAGAAATTTGTATTTATAAAGGTTAGACAAAATGTATTATACCCATATAATAGGATATAATTCAGCCATAAAACGGGAATGAAGTACTGATACATGCTACAATATGGATGAACCTTGAAAATCTTAAGCTAAAACCATAAATGACCATATATTATTATAAGATTCCATTTATATGAAATCCTTGAAATAGGGAAACTGTAGAGATCACAAGGAGGTTAGTGGTTGCTTAGGACTAAGAAAGACGGGGAAATAGGAAGTTTGTTTCTGTTCTAAAATTGATTATGGTGATGGTTGTAGATATCAATATGCTAAAAAATTGTGTTTAAGTAGGTGAATTGAGTCTCCAAAGGCAAGGGAAACTAAAGCAAAAAATAAACTATTGGGACTTCATCAGGATAAAAAGCTTTTGCACAGCAAAGGAATCAGTCAACAAAAACCAAAGGACAACTGACAGAATGGGAGAAGATATTGGCAAATGTCTTATCAGATAAAGAGTTAGTATCCAAAATCTATAAAGAACTTAATGAACTCAATACCCAAAGAACAAATAATCCTGCCAAGAAATGGGCAGAAGACATGAACAGACATTTCTCCAAGAAAGACATACAAATGGCTAACAGGCACATGAAAAAATGTTCAATATCACTCAGCATCAGGGAAATACATATCAAAACCACAATGAGATACCACCTCAAACCAGTCAGAATGGCTAAAGTTTACAGGTCAGGAGACAACAGATGTTGGTGAGGATGTAAAGAAAAGGGAACCCTCTTACACTGTTGGTGGGAATGCAAGGTGGTACAGCCACCGTGGAGGTCATTGGTTTGTGTACTCATAGAACATCAAATCTAATTAGCCTTTTTATTAAAGCTGTTTAAAGATCAGGGCAGGTAAAAACAACCACCACCACCAAAAAAAAAACCAAAAAACTAGTGAAAAAAGCAGATGGTGGAGTTTATGAGGTGGCTTTTCAAACTCAACTGAATGTCTCGGTTCCCACAAGACCTTTTCTGCATTAATCAGTGCAACTGGCTAATGGGCTCCTCCCCTAGTTCCTCTTGGGCTTTCTCCTGAAGCTCCTATCCTTTCCATAATTCCCTACTCAGGCATGTCACCGTGAGCACTCATCCTACCTCACTCTACTGTGAGTGACTGTCCAGACTCATGGAAGACTTTGGGAAAATGGTAGCCTTATTTCAGACCCAAGTTATGGGAGATGAATGATGGTTGGATTGCCTGAATGATACAGAGAAAATGGTGCATTTTATTTTCACCTCATTGTAGATGCCAACTGAACTACAGTCTCCTGAGTCATTAGAACAGTTTCGAGGGTGCCTGGGTGGCTCAGTGGGTTAAAGCCGCTGCCTTCGGCTCAGGTCATGATCCCAGGGTCCTGGGATCGAGGCCCACATCAGGCTCTCTGCTCGGCAGGGAGCCTGCTTCCTCCTCTCTCCTCTCTCTCTGCCTGCCTCTCTGCCTACTTGTAATCTCTTTCTCTGTGTCAAATGAATAAATAAAATCTTAAAAAAAAAAAAAGAACAGTTTCGAGACAGGTCATCCAGTATTTGCTTCTCAAATATTAAAAAGGTAACTATTTGATTGGTTATGCATCATTTAAAAGGTCTGATGTCAGTAAGATTTAAGTGTCATTATCCTTCCATTTTTAAAGATTTTATGTATTCATTTGAAAGAGAGAGACAGAGAGAAAGAGCACGAGTCGGGTGTAGAGCAGAGGGAGAGGGAAGAGCAGACTCCCCGCTGAGCAGGAACCCCGACACAGGGCTGGATTCCAGGACCCTGAGATCATTACCCAAGCTGAAGGTAGACACTTAACCAACTGAAATACCTAGGTGCCCCAAGAGTCACTATCATTATACAAAAATTAAAGTTACCTTAACTAAGAAATATGATAAGGGGCCAGTGAGCTCCTGTCTCAGGAAAGCTGGTTAAAGATAGGGAAGAAAACACTTTAACCACCAAAAAATGTCTCTATCCTGTACCAAGGAATTAGGAAATAGTGGAGTTCCCATACCTGCTTAGCGAGGTAGAGTTTGGTTATAGGAGATCTCTTGATCTTAGATCTAAACACATGAAGAAGCTGCCAGGGGGCCAGGAGCCAAAGGAAACCCAAGGGAATCCACACCAGAACAGTTTGCTCAAAACAAAGTGGCAGGTCCGCTTCTGGGCTATCCAAGAATGAAGAATTCTGGGGGACCAAAACAGAAAGATTGTTGAATATACTTCTTTTTTGAAGACAGAAAACCAGCATGAGGGCACCCTCCACCTCCACCCCTGTTCCCAAACAATTTTAACTCCATTCTATATCCATAGCCAACCTGACCCTTTACCTAGATGCACTTTCCTATTTATCTCCATTGATATAAAGTCAACATTTTATGACAGTGACTTTTCTGGCCAATCCAACCTCTAAAAACCTTTCGTTCACCAGCTACTCTAAGTAAACCTCACTACTGCATTTGCCAAGTTATGGGAAGAAAAGGGATGGACTGTTCTTCAAATAGTTCCCTAGGATATAGAAACTTGTTCTTATTTTTGTCTCTAGGATTCATTATACTCCCTGACAGATATTCAAACATGCAGGCAGCAGGATGCTTTCATCAGACTATGGCATTTCACCTCCTTTGGGCCAGAGGGCTTACAGTGATTCGAACCAAGGGGACCTTGGGGCCAGGAGCTGTAAAGCACTAGTGGATGGAAGTCTCCATCGTCCCCAGCAAGTCTGTACTAATCTTTACATTCTGCAATAGTTGGAAGTGTCTTGTGAAGTGAGCGTGGGGAGCACCAGTTATTTCTTGAGTCTTGTGAGGGTAGATTTTTCTCTCCTCATAAAAATTTTTTAGTTGTTTTTGTATAGTCGTTCACATAGACTCTTTAAAGCAAACATTGTGGTGCACTGACCAAGATGATCTGTCAGATATTCTCAGAGAGAATTCCCCGAAGATGGCCTGGTAAGATCCTGGGGCCTCTTAAGCCCCACCTTCCCATGGTATACATGTCCCAGCCTTGAGGCCCTTGGGGCCCAGGTTCTTTTGAAGATGTGAAATGTTAACCATCTGCTCTGCTATCTCATTCCCACTCTTCTTATCTCTCCATAAAGTTACCTAACTTTAGAATTCAGAAAAATTCCCTAAGATATTTAAACTATTTTAACAAGCCCTCGATGTGATTCTGATGCTGTGCTAGGCATTTGCAGACCACCTTTTCACAGAATCACTAAATCTAGGTTCTTTTTCATTTTCGATTACACTAAGCCATTTGGTACTGTTGCTCTGTCACCCTGACTTGAAAGTATCTACTCTAATGGTTCAAAAATGGTCTCAGTGCTCATGATGCCCAAATCTGCATCCCTGGCCTCAACTTCCACTCCATACCACTAATTTCCAGTTCCTCTAGAACTGTCTCCAGAGAATATTCATTTCAACATCAGCAAGACTCAACCCTGGGTCTTCTCTTCTTCCTCCCACCCCACAAACTCCTCAACAACTTTCGCTCCTAACATTGTTGAAATTGGAAGCCCTTTCCCTATTTCTCTTTAGAGAAGACAATTTTATAGCTACCTAGTCTAGTCTGAGAAAAGAGTCTGGGATACAATAAATATATGTTAGAGAATACATATGTTACCTCTTCCACACAGAATATCCTCTGGGGATCTTATGAATTGTCTTTTCTTAAGCCCCTCCACCCAAAACCTAAAAACAAACAAACAAACAAAAAAACCCAAACCAAAAAAATTCTGAGCTTTAGACCACCTGCACATCTGACTTTTCTGGTTCTTATTGGTAACCACAGAAGTTAATCTATTAGTTCTGAGTCTGAGGAGAGTCAACAGCGAAAAAAAGTATTGTTTCTCACCCAAAATGTAGAGTTGCAGAACTTCTCCAGCATGATTCCTGGAGCTCTTCTGGAATGAAGACTCTTCTGTGACTCTTGTTTTTTATTTACTCTTTTCCTCAGAGAAGTTGGACTGTAAGTAACAATGCATTATCTCCCATCCTGATGTTCTGATGTTCCTAATAAAACCAGGTCTCCTAACCTTTCATCCTAACAGTTTACTCATTAACCTAGCTCAGATGTTTATTTACATCATCCCAGTAGATAGACACGTGACTGAGGATTGAGGAGCCCCAGGGGCAGGCAGACTCACCATTTCCCAAGTACCAGAAGCCTCTTTATGTATGGTTGTAACAGGAACCACTGAAAAATGTCAGCAGAGCTGGAGGACAATTCAAGAGTGGAGGAACCTTTCTTTCTCTTGAAGACATATGACCGAAAAAGAGAAGCATCAGTGGAGGGGCAAGTACCCTTAAACATGTAGCTTCACGTCCATTTTAAGGCCTTAGAACTTATGGGAATGTGAAATCTCCTACTCCTTTGGATTTTAAATTAAGACCATAGAATTTAAGGAGCACCTGGGTGGTGCAGTCTTGTGAGGTCAGATTAGGCACCTGACTTTTGGTTTTGGCTCAGGTCATGATCCCAGGGTCATGGGATTGAGCCCCTTGTAGGGTTCCCTGTTCGGTGTGGAGTCTACTTGAGGTTCTCTCTCTCCCTCTGCTCTTCCTGCTCATGTTCTCTCTCACTCTCTCTCTCAATAAATAAATCAATCTTTAAAAAAAGACCATAGAACTTAAAATATACTTAAAAGTAGTATAAATTTTATTTCAAAAAGTCAGTTTATAAAATAGCATATCTAGTGTGAACCTGTATATACCTATATATATATAGAAAATTTATGCACAAATTGTTAGTCTTAGCTGTTAAGATTATGGGTGGATTTCCTTCTTGTTGTCTATATTTTCTGACTTTTTCATAATTATTAGATATTATTTAATAATATTTTCAAGCAATTATTGGTGTTGTGGTAAAGAATACATGACATAAATTTCACCATTTCTAAATGTATACAGTTCGGTAAAGTATATTCACATTGTTGTGCGACTAATTCCCAGAACTTTTTCGTCTTGCCCAACTGAAGCTCTAGACCCATTAGACAACAGCTTCCCATTTCTCCCTCCCCTAGTGAAGCAAATGCTCTTTTAAAATCAGGTCACCCTAAATTAACAGCAGCCATATACATGCTTGCCAACATATTAAAGTGCAAATGCTATCATCTGGGGGATCATGTGAAACCATTCTGGTCACTAACACAAAAAAACACTTCTTTGTTTTATGGTTATAGACAGACTATACCTACAGAGAGTAATTACCAAGAGTGTAATGTGCACTTTAATGTATACATACATACATATATATTTCATGTGTACTTTAATGGCTGGCCTAAAGTGAACGATACCTTTGGTTACCTTAAACTCACAAAATGATAGTAACATTTACCCCTAGTACCAGTGGATATGTTGTGAATTATTAACATCTGAAAGATGTATAACTTTTATTAGGACATTCACTCAGTTCTCTTCTTGTGAGAAGATAACCATAAGATGAACTTCCACACTTTTCTATGTGCCTGTAACAGTGTTAAAATGATTTAAGCCTTAGGGTATCCAGATATATTTGGACAGGTATTTGCTACTGTTTACCACAAACAACATTTTCTAGTTCCTCAATATGCACATTCTAAACTATTCTTTTGTAATCAGATGGCATCACCATACTTACCACATAAATGTATAAGTGCATCGATAAAACCTGGATAAAAATGTGGTTTTTATGGCAAATGTTTCTTAAGGATTTGTGATCATCCTCATACTTGTTACCTGCTTCCACTGCTGAATATCAGAATGATTACATGTTGTACATCCATTATCCCCAGTTGACATCCAACTGATACTGTCTCAAAAAAAAAAATGAAATCCTCATGGTTGAACCCATTCCTTGGGGAGCTACCTTGACCAAAGCGGGAAAATGAGGCATTCTGACAAGAGAAACAAATAGTACACACTTGGCTTACCTAAAGGGGTGATGCTAATGGTACACAGGCAGGTATTAGACAACCGGTCGCACATGCCCCATGGCCAAACTCCAAGAGCTTTTCAGAGAAGCATAAATATCTGAAATTGTTTTCCCTGGTGACCCAGCTGGCCTGCCCAACACCAGACTTCCCATACTGGCCTCTTTGATGCCCTCCAGTTCATTAGCTTAATCAAGAATAAACCCTCACTCTCCCAGACTATGTGTTTTCTTCCCTTCCTGTCTCCTTTTTATAAGTCCTGGCTTTTGCCTTTGTTTGTTGTAAGTAGTGTAATGACAATCTCCCTAAAGCATGAAAAAACTAGCACACAAACATCTAACTAAATGTCTGAGTTATTCTTTGATAATTCCGTCAGTCCTCTATCTTTCTAGCAGATAGAGGATGAACTGACTGTACTTGTCTAGCAAGTAGCTGTGAAAGCAAATTGGCTGTGCTTGGAAATGTTCGTTGAGACCGAAGAGAGGACTTAATGAGTGGTAGGGTGTGAGTGGAATTATTTTCTATAGATAAAATATAATCCCCCCATGATGTCTATTGCAAATAAGAGGAACAAAATGACTGATAGAAATTACAATCATGTTTTAAAACAAGCAGAATTTGCATTCATTTGTGCTGAGGTTATAGGATATATACTGACATGGACGGAATAAACATATGATATATTGGGCGCCTGGATGGCTCAGTTGGTTAAGCGACTCCCTTTGGCTCAGGTCATGATCCTGGAGTTCCAGAATTGAGTCCTGCATTGGGCTCCCTGCTCAGCAGGGAGTCTGTTTCTCTCTCTGACCCTCTCCCTTCTTGTGCTCTCTCTCTCTTTCTCAAATAATAATAAAAAAAAAAACTTAAAAAAAACATATGATGTATTATTAAAGGAAAAAAGAAGTGGTGGGTCTGGCATGTAATGAGCTTGGCAATTACAATTCCATCCTAACAAGTAAAATGCTGAGTAAACTGAAAAATCAACAACTCTTCTTAGATCAGTAAGAGAAGTGAGGTCACACACCACAATGCAGCCCCCCAGATTGAAAAGACAGACAAGCCAATGCAGAGAATCACAACTTAGTAGAACAAAACCCCATGAACTAATCCTCTACAGGATCCAGTGCCGGGGTAGAGAATACTGAACTATAATTGACCAACTGATAGAGTCTCAGTGTCTGAGAGTCTTGGGAGTCACTGAGACTTGTTTTTTTTTTTTTTTAACTACATGAAATATTGATTGGCTTTGCCAACAAAAGTGGAACACAAATAGGCAAAGTCCTCCTGAATATAATTAGTGTACATATCATCCAGTTGATAATTTGTAGTAGAAAATGCAGGAATATGACCTATGACTGGCGTCCCATATCTGAACTTGGATAAGCACATGAGGGAAGACTCTGCTCTCAGAGTCACACTGTGCAACTGTTCTGCCATTGTTTCTGCCAAGTCTGTTAGGCAAGCTCAAAAGTACAAGCAGAACTTACTCTATAAACAACCACCCTGAGGCAGGGAGTACTCAGTTGACCTCTTCAAATCTTTGTGCACTTTCCACAGCCATGAAAAATTCCCCTCATAAATCTTCAAAGGTTTCATATGGAGGTAAGTCAAGGCAGTTAACGCATGTGTGAACTCTGGGCAGGTTTTCAGAACTCCACTATTGCTCTATTGTGAACCGCTGAAAACCACTGGGACAAAAGGGTGAGGCAAATTCATAGACAGGTACTTGGGATGTCCCTGTGACAAACTGTAGTAACCAGAGACCCTTCTTGGCAAGCATAGCCTTTCAGAACCACGGAATGGCAGGAGGGTTTGGGCAGTAGCCTTTCCAGTAAATAGAATGTTGTCCCCAGTCATTCATGTCCACACTGCCAAGGTTTCACATCAGCAACTCCAGCTCGTTTTCATCAAATATTTTAATCAATTCAATAGAAAGCAGTTCTGTGAATTGCTCCAAAGAGGTGTTCATTTGCTGCTGGACCCTGTTCACGAATTGGCACTGGGTGACCCAGTCTCTCCCTAAAGTCCACCTGAAGTCTCAGTGAAGTCTGAAAGATAAAAACAAACAAACAAACCAGGGGGACTCAGTTATAGGGGAGCTCCACCCTACAAACACTTTTGTGAGCTTTACCTACAGGAGCTTTAGGAGTTTCTCACCTCCTAAAGTGAAGATTGGAGAAAAATCTTCTTCTGGCAGTGGGCGAACAAAAGCCATTTGAAATATACCAGAGCATTCTGTTCTTCTTAACAATGTCTGCTCTCAGAAGAAGCTCTTTAAGCAGAACTTAACCTGTTGGGGTTTCATCAGAGCCTAACCAACCTGGGGGAAGAGAAATACCCAAATCCAGCCTATCTAGCCTTCCTGTTCCATCTGAGGGAGGGGGCTGGGAAGCCCTTGTGAAGTTCACAGTCCAGAGGCATAGGCTCACTCAAAGACTGAGGCCTAATCATAGGACCAGAGAACACTTCCTCTCCTCTAGCACCTTACCACAGCACTCAGAGTCTATTTTCAGCGGTTCCTTTTTCCCAGTACACCAAGTCCATCTATCAAGAAAAGATTACGAGGCATACTAAAAGGCAAAAAACAGTTTGGAGAGACAGAGCAAGCATCAGAATCAGACTCAGAAATGGCAGGGAGGTTGGAATGATCAGACTAGGAATTTAAAACAACTATGATTAATATACTAAAGGCTCTAAGGGATGAAACAGGCAACATATAAGAGAAGATGGGCAATGTAAGCAAAGAGATAGAAATTTTAAGAAAGAATTGAAATACTGGAGATAAAAAAACACTATAAACAAAGGAAGATTGCCTTTAATGGGCTTACTGGTAGGCTGGGCATAGCTCAGGAAAGAATCTCTGAGCTTGAGGAGATCTCAACAGAGAATGTTAAACTGGAAAGCAGAATTTGTCATTGCTTTCCAGTTTTAACTGAGAAACAACAGAATAGCCAAGAACTGTGGGACAACTACAAAAGGTGTAGTTCAAAGAGATGAACGGAATTATGTAACTTGAAGGAGAGCTTTACTGGCATGCCAAGAGCATCTGCAGTCACTCCAGCACCTTAAACATCTGTATCAATGACTTACAGGCACTAAGATAACTCCCACTTAATAGATCTCTGTTATATGTCAACCTCGCATAGGTTTCTTAAATAATGAATACATTTCTAGGTTAGACACTAACAATTTTGTTTTCCTTAATCCTTATAATAATGCTATGAGTTAGGTACTTTTATTACAATTTCACCAGTTAGGAAACTGAGGTTCAAAAGGGTTAAGAAAATTATTATTATTGCTATTATTACTAATAATATTCTGAAGAATAATGTTCAATAGCTGTATAGTAGAAACATTGTCAGATGCTCTTCTACCCTTTCATGAGGTAAGGAATACTGGACAAAAGATGCTCTGGGGAGAAGATCTGACTAGAACATTTCCAAGATTTTATGATACAATGTATATGCAATTTACCATAAAAGACAAAAAAAAGTGTGATGATTCCCTTTACCTGAGGATACACTGTAGCATTTCTTTAAATCAAGCTGTCCTAGTGCCCTGAAGATGGGATCTGAATATGCCAATACCTGCAAACTTGCAGGAATGCTCCTATTCTGTCAGATGAGGTGTTCTGGGAACTCTCTCCTTTCGTGTTATCACTGATGTGTAAAGACCATACTAAGAATGATTGCAAGATGGAAAGCAGTCAGGAAACCTGGATCCTGGCCTTCCCTCTGCTGGGCTTATGTAAAATGATCTCTCCTGAATCTCTTCTTAATGGTCTCCAAACATCTCTTCATAATGCTTCAAGATGTGTACACTAAATTTGATGCATAGAGATAATTCAGTTGGAGAGAATGTTTGATCAGAATGACCTGGCAAAAAAAATATGCTGTGTCATTTTTATTTGGTAAGCAGATAGATGTTAAGTTATAAATGATTAAATTAAATAACTTGGAAAAATCTGCAAAAGTTCAATGTTCAAGATAAGCAAAGAGTCATATATTTTTAGTTAATGATTACAGATGAACTTAAGAAAGGTTTTCTAAGGGCGCCTGGGTGGCTCAGTGGGTTAAAGCCTCTGCTTTCAGCTCAGGTCATGATCTCAGGGTCCTGGGATCGAGGCCCGCATCAGGCTCCCTGCTCAGCGGGGAGCCTGCTTCCCCCCATCTCTCTGCCTGCCTCTCTGCCTCCTTGTGATCTCTCTCCCTCTGTGAAATAAATAAATAAAATCTTTAAAAAAAAAAAAGAAAGAAAGGTTTTCTAAAAAAAAAAAAGGTTTTCTTTCTTGTGCAATACCTTAAAATAGATACCGGGATTTAAGTGGTAACTTAATATTTAATAAGTGTATTTAATATTTAATGTTTAATAAGTGGTTTCCTTCATATTTTAAAATGTGGTCTAGGAATTCATGTTCCTATAGCAAAAACTAAAAACTATAATTATAAAGTAATGAGGTAATGACTCCCCAATTCTCCCG
The DNA here is from genome assembly GCA_002007465.1 of Ailurus styani. Taxonomy (NCBI): domain Eukaryota; kingdom Metazoa; phylum Chordata; class Mammalia; order Carnivora; family Ailuridae; genus Ailurus; species Ailurus styani. The sequence goes on along the minus strand of LNAC01000232.1, from coordinate 300,978 downwards.
CCAAAGATAATCTGTGTATTTTTGTACTGCTAAAACAAAAAAATCTTTTTAGAATAACCAGAGACCAAATAGGATGTACAGATGATTAAATTAGCACCAATTTTTAAAATATCGCCATTTATTATAAATCTATATTCTTTTTAATTTTTAAAACCTGAAATATAGTGAAACTCTTCCAGAAGAATAAACAAATTGCAAATAGATTTAAATAATGAATGAACTCATTGAATTAGACTTAAAGTCTCCCCAAAAAAGAGTCAACTACTAAAAAGTTTCATAGAGTTTTTAAAAAGAGTATATATACTTTAAAAAATAGTAAGTTATTGATGGTACAATATAATGTTCCTAGTAAATTCAAAGGATAATCTTTTTTTTAAAGATTTTATTTATTTATTTGACACAGAGAGAGAGAGATTACAAGTAGGCAGACAGGTAGGCAGAGAGAGAGGAGGAAGCAGGCTCCCTGCTGAGCAGGGAGCCCCATGCGGGCCTCGATCCCAGGACCCTGAGATCATGACCTGAGCCGAAGGCAGAGGCTTTAACCCACTGAGCCACCCAGGCGCCCAAAGGATAATCTTTTAACTTTTGACAAACTAGAGAGAAATAGGATGAATTGTTTAATGTTTTTTGAACAGCAGAATATTAGTATAGAAAAGAAGTAATTAATTTTCAATCTGTTGATTAAAAGAATCTGTTGATAAGACAAATCTGAATTTATTCTTATCAAGGTAAGAGAAAGTACTGCCTTAACATATGTTGGCCTTCTTACTATGAAGTTGTTTCAATTCATAACACCAAATGCATTCTTGTAATTTATGGTTGGACTATTCTTGCTATTGGCAGTTCTGTGAATTGAGAGCATGAAGAGGGCCAAATTAGTGGGCCTAAGAAAATTTGCTGGATAAATACCTTTAAGCCTATTGTAAGACTGTAAAATGCATTTCTCTGTGTGTTTACATATGTCCACACACACGTAACAATTTTGGGAGAGTGCTTTTATTCACACTTGGCTTTTTTACTTACTGTTTGGGGACATATTTGAGAAGGGCTACCAAGTGGTTTTTGCAAAAAGAGTTTGAAGAGGCTCATATTTTATTTAAAGGGAAAATGTATGAATTCAATCATATAATGTCAACTTTAAATTCTTTCACTGTGGAGGCTGCGTCTATAGAGCAGGAGTTACAGTGCTGGGCATATGGATAGAGGCTAAATAAATAAAATCTGCCATTTTCTTAATAATGATTTTTGACATGACAGGCAACTGTTTCCTTTTGATCTATAAAAATGGAAGGGCTATCACTTTGGCATCATGTGAGTGGACCCAAGTGAGTGGGTTGAAAGATCTCCAAATGGGTTGACTTTACAAATGCCCCGTCTTCATAGAAACAATAACGGACTACTTCAAGGTATGTAAACACAGAGAGAAATGATATACATAAAATATAACAAGATAAAATATACAAGTGAAGAAAAAAAGGATAGAAAAAATGAAACAAAGGACAAGCCCATTGCATATGATTCATTCAATATTATCTCATCCACTTGCTACAGGTGGGATACAAATTTAACTCTGAGGTTCCTAGGTGTCAATTAAGGGAGAAAAATGTACTTTATTATACATTACTGTATGCGACTGTATTAGCTATAACTCTTTTGTTTACAAGTGATAGATCCAAATCAAACTGGTATTTTTAAAAAAGGAAATGTATTTGCTCATCTAATAGAAAAGACCATGAATGGAATTATCTTTAGGCACAGATGGTCCAGAGAGTCAAACAATATCCTCAGGACATTTACCTCTGTGTTAGTTTCATTCTCAAGTAGGCTTCTTTTACTTGATGGCAAAGATGACTACAAAAGCTCTAGGCTTATAGGGTTGTTTCGGCCAGTAATCCTAAAGTAGGGAGAGCATCTCTTTTCTCAGAGCTCCAGAAAAAATCCTTAGTAGGATTCTGAATGGTCCTATTTGTGTTGCATTCTGTCTGTATCAATCATGTAGACAAAAGAATGAGGCATTCTCACTGGCTAGCCTGGGTCATGTGCTTTCTCCCACAGGCAGGGGAGGTGAAACTCTATGATTGACAATCCCACCAGGAAAGTATCATCTTTCCAGGGCAGCTTCAGAAAGGAAGAGTTAGGCAGACAAAAAAATAAATGTCTTGATAGTTACATGATTCCATATACATAAAATATAAACAAATTATTTGTTTAGAAGCCCAGCTACTCTTCAGACCTAACACTTAAGGGAAAAAAGTCTCCTCCAGGGCCTCAAAAACACACCTATATGAATATTTTATACAACTGTTTTCTATTACATCTCCAATATAGACCAGTGGCATAATGCCAACATGGTTTGATTTTTTTAAAAAAAATTCTATGAGGGATCAGAGCAACGCAATCCAAAAAAATAATTTTTGTACTTTTATTCAAGGATGAAACTTAGCATCTATACAGGAAGATGGAATGTGTGTCTTAGTCACAACTTTCAGTGGCAGGGTACAGGAATCCATTTAAACTAGTGTAGCCAGTTTATCAAGATGCAAATTAAACAGAAAACAAACAAGAAATAATATTTTGCTTCCACTGTTGTCCTCAACCATACTGTATAAAACCTCCTTCCCTGCCCTTGACCACATCTCAGGCAATTCCTATAGCTTTTTGGTCTTCTTTAGGCATTAGAAGGTTTAAGCTAATCTAATCTAAAAATCACATTTAAAAAAAACAGCTTTATTCAGGCATAAATTATATACAATTCACCCACTTAAAGTGTTCAATTTAGATGGTTATGCTACCTCACTGTAATGAATTTTGGAACATTATCATTGCCCACAGAACAATCTCACATTCGTTTTATTTTTATTTTTTTAACATANTTAAAGTGTTCAATTTAGATGGTTATGCTACCTCACTGTAATGAATTTTGGAACATTATCATCGCCCACAGAACAATCTCACATTCGTTTTATTTTTATTTTTTTAACATATTAATTTTATTTTTTTCAGTGTTCCAAGATTCACTGTTTATGCACCACACCCAGTGCTCCATGCAATACGTGCCCTCCTTAATACCCACCACCAGGCTCATCCATCCTCCCTTCCTCCCCCTCCCTAACCCTCAGTTTGTTTCTCAGAATCCAGTTTCTCACATTAATTTTATTTTTTTTTTTTATTAATTTTTTCAGTGATCCAAGATTCATTGTTTATGCACCACACCCAGTGCGCCATGCAATACGTGCCCTCCTTAATACCCACCACCAGGCTCACCCATCCCCCCACCTCCCTCCCCTCCATAACCCTCAATTTGTTTCTCAGAGTCCAGTCTCGCATGGTTCGTCTTCCCTTCCGATTTACCCCAATTCACTTTTCCTTCCCTTCCCCTGGAGTCTTCCATTTTACTCCTTATGTTCCTCAACTAAGTGAAACCATATGATAATTGACTTTCTCTGCTTGACTTATTTACTCAGCATAATCTCTTCCAGACCCATGCATGTTGATACAAAAGTTGGGTATTCATCCTTTCTGATTAATATTCCATTGTATATATGGACCACATCTTCTTTATCCATTCATCTGTTGAGGGGCATCTCGGCTCTTTCCACAGTTTGGCGATTGTGGACATTGCTGCTATGAACATTGGGGTACATGTGGCTCTCACATTCATTTTAAAGCCACCCTCTTTTCTTGGCTCAATGACTTCAGTGACTGCCAGGGAGAGAGAGTCATTCCTTTTATAATTTTTCCTTGTTATTCAATTTCTTGCCATCTAATTTCCAGGATTGGGGCAGGGATGTGAGGACTGAAGGAAAGAGGCAAAGGTAATTTTATGGAGCTGATAGGGTGACTGAACTTTCCTGGCACTGAGTTGTTTCCCAGTCTATGAGACTTTTCAATGCTAAAACTGGAAAATTCTAAGCCACCCTAAGAGCTGCTGCTGTTTGTAGTTCACTCTTGCTTAATCAGTGGCTAACCATTACACTTTGCTACAGCTGCTTTCCAAGTAGTCCAACTCTTACTTGAGGCACATTGGAGAACTCCAAACTGCAATTCCTAACATAGGTTGTGCGCTCTGGATGACCTCTTCCCCACTCAAATTCTTTCAGTAGTATACTCTCCCACTGCTAGTAATATTGCTTGCTCACTGGATTAAGTTGATAACAACCAGATAGCTCCATTATAACATTAAGTTTCTACTTATGTGAGTAGCAAATAATCTATGAGATATTCAGTCTTTTACCTGATGGTTTTAGTATTGGTGGTCTTTAACTGATTTGTCATTAAGGATGGCAAAATTTTTATGCTCTGATTCTCGAAGATGAATGATGAATGATGGTTCTAATGTTCATTAGAATGTTCTAATGAACATTTGGATACAACTTTTTGTGTGAACATGTTTTCAATTCTCTTGGATATATACCTATGCATAGAATTGCTGTGACATATGGAAACTCTATGTTTAACATTTCAAGAACTCCCCAGACTATTTTACAAAGCAGCTTCATCATTTTGCATTCCCACCAGCAGTATATGAAAGTTCCGGTTGCTTCACATGCTTGCCAACACTTAGTATGGTCAGTCTTTCCCATTAAAGTCATTCTAGTTGGTGTAAAGTAGTCTCTCATTGGGGTTTTGATCTGCATTTCCCTAAAGACTAATGACATTGAGCATCTTGTCATGTACTTGTTTGTTGGTCAACTGTGTACTTTCTTTGGTGAAATGTCTATACAAATCCTTTGCCCCCTTTTTTTAAAGATTGTATTTATTTGTTAGAGAGAAAGAGAGAGCACAGCAGGGGGAGCAGCAGAGGCAGCGTGAGAAGCTGGCTCCCTGCTGAGCAAGGAGCCTGATGTGGGACTCAATCCCAGGACCCTGGGATCATGACCTGAGCTGAAGGTAGCCGCTTAACTGACTGAGCCACCCCGGCGTCCCTCCTTTGCCCATTTAAAAATTGGGTTGTCTTATTGTTGAACTCTAAGTACTTTTTTAATATTCTGGATGTAAGCCCTCTATCAGATATGATTTGCAAACATTTTCTCCCATTCTGTGGGTTGTCTTTTCACTTTTCTAAAAAAAGATTTTATTTATTTGACAGAGAGAGACAGTGAGAGAGGGAACACAAGCAGGGAGAGGGAAAAGGAGAGGGAGAAGCAGGCTTCTTGCCAAGCAGGGAGCCCGACACAGGGCTCGATCCCAGGACGCCAGGATCATGACCTGAGCTGAAGGTAGACACTTAACTGACTGAGCCACCCAGGCACCCTGTCTTTTCACTTTCTTGATGTTATCCTTTACGACAAGTTTTCAATTTTGATAAAGTCCAATTTACCCATTTTTTTTCTTATGTCATTTGTGCTTTTGAGGTCATACCTAAGGCTTTGCCTAACCCAAGGTCACAAAGATTTACTCCTGTTTCTTTCTCAGAGTTTTATGTTTTAGTTCTTTCATTTAGGTCTACGATCCATTTAGTTAATTCTGGTACTTGATGTGAAGTAAGGTCTAACTTCATTCTTTTGCATGTGGATATCCAGTTGTCCTGGCACCATTTGTTAAAAAGACCTTTCTTTCCCCAGTGAATTATTTGGGCACCCTTGTCAAGAATCAATTGACATAAGAGTTTATTTCTGGACTCTCAATTCTATTGCATTGAGTTATATATTCATCTTTATGTCCGTACCACATTATCTTAATTACTGTACCTTCAGTAAGTTTTAAAATGTAAGTCTTCCAACTTTGTTCTTCTTTTACAAGATTGATTACTCTGGGTCTCTTGTATTTCCAGACAAATTTTAGGATCAGCCTGTTAATTTCTGCAAAAAACACAGTTGGGATTTTGAGAGATTGCACTGAATTTGTAGACCAATTGGAGAGTATTGCTATCTTAACAATATTGTCTTCCAATTTATAAATATGGGATTTTTGTTTTGTTTTGTTTTTTAGATAGGGAGAGGGGGAGGGTGGAGTAGACAGAGAGAGTGAATCTCCACACTGAGCACAAGGACCATGTTGGGGCTTGATCTCACAACCCTGAGATCCTAACCTGAGCTGAAATCAAGAGTTGGACACTTACTTGACTGAGCTGCCCAGGTGCCCTGAGATGTCTTTTATTTATGTTAGGTCTGTTTAAATTTCTTTCAACAACACTTTGTAGTTTTCAGTGTACAGTCTAGCACTTCTTTAAATTTATTCCTAAGCATTTCCTTTTTCGACAACACTATTATAAATGAAATTGTTTTCTTAATTGTATTTTAAGACTGTTAATTGGTGGCGTATAGCAATACAACTGATTTTGTATATTGACTTTATATCCCGCAAACTTGCTGAAATCAAATAAATTTAACTTTTTTTTTGTATTTCTTAGAATTGTCTACATACAAGATCATGTCACTAAAAATAGAAAGCGTTTTGCCTCTTCCTGTCCAATCTGGATGCTTTTTATTTCTTTTTCTTGCCTAATAGCCCTCACTAGAACCTTCAGTACAATGTTGAATAGGAATGGTTGAAGTGGACATCTTGTCTCATTTCTTATTTTAAGTAAAATATTAATTAAGTATGATGTTAGTTGTGTGTTTTGTTTTGTTGCAGACACTCTTTATCAGGATGAGGAAGTCCCCTCTATTCCAAGTTTGTTGAGTGTTTTTATTATGAAAGGATGTAGGATTTTGTCAAATGCTTTTTCTGTGTTGGGTAGATTGTGTGATTTTTATTGCTTATTCTCTCAATGTGGTCTTTGATTTTTGGATGTTAAACCAGCACTGCATTCCTAGTATAAATCCTACCGGGTCATAGTGTATAATAACTTTTATGTTGCTGGATTCAGTTTACAGAACAAAGTGAAGACTAGATCTGGCGGGGTAAGCCAAAAATACTCAGCATAGTTACCGAAGATAGTGATATGGTCAGGACTGCCAATCCAGCATTCTTTTCCCACTAGCAAGGTAATCAATACTAGGAGTATACAATTTGGTGAGTGCAATGAGAAATATATAAAAATATAAAGACATTGGTCCTTTAGCCTTCAAAATACTTATAATATTGTTGAGAAGAAACTTATACATATGAAATAATCAGTAAATATTTAAAAATAGGACTAAAGTATAGAAAAATGAAATCAAGGTAGTAATTACCTTATACTTGTTTTATATTCACATAGTAGAACGCAAAGTGTTAGCTTCAATACTCAGTGCCTACCTTCCTGAGAAGGGCTTTTAAACTATCAAAGACTGATACTAGAAAGCTAAATTAGAAGAAAAGAACTGGGGTGCCTGGGTGGCTCAGTTGGTTAAGCATCTGCCTTTGGCTCAGGTTGTGGTCCCGGAGTCCCGGGGTACTCAGATGGAGCCCCGCATCGGGCTCCCTGCTCAGCGTGGAGGCTGCTTCTCCTTCTCCCTCTGCTGCACGTTCTCTCTCTCAAATTAAAAAAACAAAACAAACAAACAAAAACAAAAAACAAGATGGGATGGGGAAGGAGACAAACCATAAGAGACTCCTAATCTCACAAAACAAACTGAGGGTTACTGGGGGGTGGGAGGGTAGGGATAGGGTGGATGGGTTATGGACACTGGGGAGGGTTTGTGCTTTGGTGAATGCTGTGAAAGGTATAAGCCTGATGATTCACAGACCTGTACCCCTGGGGCAAATAATAAATAAATAAATAAATAAATAAATAAATAAATAAATAAATAAATAAAAACAAAAAAACTTTAGAAGAAAAGAACTAACACTTAATGGGTACTCACTATGCATTTGGTGTTTGAATATATCATTTAACCAGGAACCACGGTTTAATTACTATTCCTGACTTACAAATGAGGGAATTAAAGTTCAAAAACTTACGTCAACTTTCTCATGCTCAAACTGGAACTGGGATATCCTAGGTGTGTCTGATTTGCCCAGGAGTATTGTTCTCTGTATACCACACCCACATGTCAGAAACATCTTAAAGTAGAAGACCTGAAGGTTAATATCCTAGCATTCAAGTCTCATAAACATCATTGATTTTGTTAAAGTTTGTTAAAGTTTTGTTAAAGAGCAATTCATACTACCTCTTACATGCCTAGTTAATCTGTATTTTTAAAAATGAGATGATAACATGGCTTGCTGTTGTCTTTGGAAGATCATATGATGAAGTCCAAGCATGGGGAGGGTTGGGTCAAAACACTAAATATGATTATATGTGTGTGTGTGTATGTGACACTTACATATCTGTATCTATAATAATTAAAGTCAATAATGAAAACTATTTTTTGAAATATTTATTATCTTTACTAATAGTCTGAACAAGCAAGAAAAGAAACAAATGAGGTCACTGTTGGTTTTTAATAGGTTGCCTCTCATTTTTCTTAAATTACTCAGCAAATATTCCACACTGAAATTATACCTGAAAAAGAATCTAAGTTTTAAAGGTGGGGTAAGGGACTCATTTAAATAAAGGCAAAGCTCTTGCTATACACATTCATTAGCACCCAAATCTATGCACACTATTCATAGAGACTACATTACTAACTAAGGGCAAGCTCTTCATATTATGCTTCAGTTACTTTCTTAAAATAGAAACGACAGGTCTATTACCAGTATGTTATTAATATAAAATGAGGTTATAAATACGAAAGTGATAGATAAATCTAGTGATGAACTTCACAATTTGGGACCCGTTCACAGGAAAAGCCTCTTTCATCACTAGAATCTATTCTCCCTCTCTGTGGCCTCAGTTGAAAGAAACGGCTATTTTGCTAACAACTATAACCTCCTTGATTTCTACTATACGTCTTTGTAAATTGTTAAATAAACCTTATGGCTAAGTCACTTCTCTACCTGGGACTAGAGGAAGAAGTAATCTGGTAAATACTAGAGATAACTTCTGCCTTTACAAGTCTGAAAACTTTTATATCCTGCTTCCCATGTCTTGAAATTTTTATGCTATACCATTTTACTCTGTATCCATATTGTCTTGCCCATCTAATGAATACATAACAAAAAGAAAAAATGAAAGAAAAAAAAATCTTCCTGGGGCACCTGGGAGGCTCAGATGGTTAAGCATCTGCCTTTAGCTCAGGTCATGATCTCCAGTTCCTGGGATTGAGCCCCACATAGGGCTCCCAGCTCAGCAGGGAGTCTGCTTCTCCCTCTCCCTCTGCCTCTCCCCCTGCCTGTGCTTTCTCTCTCTCTCAAATGAATAAAAAAAATCTTTAAGAAAAAAAAAGAAAGAAAATAAATCTTCCCTTTTATATCTGGCTACAGACTGTATTCAGCAATGACTACAATAGCCAAACTATGGAAAGAGCCCAGATGTCCATTGACAGATGAATGGATAAAGATGTGGGGTATATGTATGTATGTACACACACACACACACACACACACACACACACACACACACACAATGGAATATCACTCAGCCATCAAAAAGAAGGAAATCCTTCCATTTGCAATGACCATGGATGAAACTAGAGGGTATTATGCTAAGCAAAGTAGAGAAAGACACATATTATTTGATTTTACTCATACGTGGAATTTAAGAAACAAAACAGATGAACATAAGGGAAAGAAAGGAAAAATAAAATAAGACAAGAACAAAGAGGGGAAAAAAACATAAGAGACTCTTAACTATAGGAAACAAACTGAGGGTTGCTGGAAGGGAGGTGGGTGGGAGGGTGGGGGTAATTGCGTGATTGGCATTAAGGACGGCACTTGATGGGATGGGCACTGGGTGTTATATGCAACTGATGAATCACAAAATTCTACCTCTGATACTAATAATAGGCCATATGTTAATTAAATTGCATTTAAATTAAAAAAAGACTACCATAACAGAATGGAAATTTTTATTTTACAATTGAAAAAGCAAAATACTGCTATTAAATTGACCCTGAAGTCACACTCTAAATTCATACCTTACAGTTCAGTTTTCCCAGTTCATCAATTAATTCCACAAACAGACTAAACCTCTGTCTATGGAAGAAGCATAGACCACATTTAACCACGATAACAGAGATAGCTGGTAAGATTAAGCAAAGGAAATGGTTGTAGCTTTGCTCGAATTCTTTGTCTTCTTGGAAACATTCTCCGTGGCCAAGTGAGACTTAAACTGTGACTCTCCTGGCCAGAGAAGAAGGTTAAAGCTGTGTCGTTATTACAGACTACTCTTCTACCTTCATCTTGTGATACCTATGTCTCTCAGAGAGGTCTGGCTAAACCAGAATATTCCTTGCAATAGCATTCAAAGTCCTTACTTGTGCCACATCTGTTACCTTTTGAGAATATTCTGAGCTAGAAAGAGAGGCTCCCATGGCAACAGAGAAATTTCTGCAACAGAAATAATAAAAAGACAGACAATTACATAAGTTGTTAAATGAGCCCTCCTACTGGTACTTCATTTTATAGGCTATTTAATGGTTCAGGAACACAGGATTCCCATATTTAATAATTTTTATTAATTATTTGAAACATCTAGTAGCCAAATGTACCTGGCAATATATCTGATTTTATATCTAGAAATGTAGTTCTAAGGCTCTTCCTTCTCTTATATCTCATTTTCCCTTTCTATTTAGAAAATAGAAATATAAACTACTAACTATTAAATTATAGGAATCTTCTGAAGTATAAAAAAAAACACTCAATAGTTTCAACTTCATGGTGGTAAAATTTCAAAGTAACTAAAAATAGCAAAGGTGAGAGAAGACTAAGTATTAAAGGTAGGAGGGATAAAAATGACTGACTCTTCCATCCTTATACCATAGTTATTAACTCTGCTAAAGGAAATCACAGCTGAATGGGCATACATTCATATCTGACTCAGTTGAAGCTCAGCTGCTGATTAGGGTTTATTATTTAGTGGTCTAAGTTCAGCAATGACTTAAAATATAAAGTTCACCTATGTTCAGAAGAGCCTGCTTATGTGAAGCAGGATAAAACCATTTTGCAGTTGAAAAACTGCAAAAATGACTGCAATACTTACATATTATTCACAACATTCCATTCATTAATCATGCTATCAACTCTAACAATATGTAAAGATTAATCTGTTCCTTCTTGTATGAATCAAAGAATACACTTTTACCGAAATTTCATTCCTGAATCTCTAGCAGACCGAGCAGAACAGTGAAATTCTGTAGCACCCGAACCCTCAAGGATCCTTTGTAGATTTCTGTCTGTTATGCCACCCCCTGTTGGAAGAATAACACATTAAGTAGAACAGAATTTTGTATAAAATTTAATGAATAATAGTGACTGCTTGCTCTACCTGAAATTCCCATATGGAAACTTCTCATTGACTCAAGAGTTACTCTCTCCCTACTAAGCTAGGATGAGATCAGAAAAAATGATAAAAGACGTGGGCTACAGGCTCTGGAGAACAACTAATAAGGTCATAGAACCTTATGATGGAACCATAGAACCCACATGATGGAATCTTATACATTCATTGGTTTATATAATAATATCATATGATACTGACTTTAAAAAAATTGCTCTAGGGCAAGGAAAAATCACTGAGTGCTCTATCCCTGCTCCCCCTCAATTTAAGCAAAATCAAATTAAAACAAAAAGTAAGGATATGTTTGAGGATGAAGCCACAAAAGCACAGCCTGAGAGATGTGTCTGCAAGATACAAGTTCTCTCTCTAACTCAGGATTCAAAAAGCACACTGACTTTGTAATGCAAGGTGTTACATAGTTTATTCATTACAGTATCAACTTTTTCACAGAAGAATCTGATTCTACTTTAGTAAAACCGCACAATCAAGTACTATGTAGTGACTCATTTGTTTTGTTGAACAATCTCTTAATTAAATATTTGTCTATAAATAATCATATTCTGAACTGATACCAGATTAAAAATATAAAATTACTCATCCTTACATTCTTCTTTCCTAATATACAGGAGGTATTCAATAAAGATTTTTTAACAACTGATAAAATATGTACTTGGTATTTTAAATTATTCAAGTCACTGAACTAACTTGACTTTACATACTCTTTTGGACTCATTAACTTGTTTGTTTTTTTTTTTCTTAGTGGTACAGTAATATCACTGAGCCCTAAGAAGCTGAAAGAACAAAGACTCTTTTTAGACATGTGTAAAGATAAAATGTCATGATGCTTTTTACTTTAAATACCTAAGGGAAAAAACTACAACAAATGTGGCAAAATGTTAAATCTGGGGAATGAATATATGAGTATTCATTATACTATCTCCTACTTTCTTGTATGTTTGAGAAAATTAATATGAAAAAATAATATTGTCTTTCTACTTGTCTCACTCTGATTCTAGATCCCCTTCTTAATTCTTTAAAAATTGTTCATCTCTAATGAGCCAGTAGGTACCGAGTTGATCTTATGGTTATCATCAGGAGCATATGCTCCAATTGTTCTGGCTTTAAGGAAGAATTTGGTGATCAGAGATTTTCAAGAACCAAACTATATTTGTCCATAGATATTGCCTAAACATTTGCTTACACCTTGTTAACAACTAGGACAACGTGGCCCTAACTCAGTGTAGCAGTATCAAACTTAGTGTGCCTCACCAGAGATGAACATCCATATTCACAAAATTCTATACTATGGCACAGCAAACATGGAGAAACACCAGTCCCAATCAATCTACTTCCCTATTTGCTACTCTCTGAGCTAATTCCTGCTAGAATGTTCTTCTTATCTGAAGTTTTGAATTCCAGCACAGATCTCCCATCTTAAATTTTTAATCAAATTATAAATTCTTCTCTCTGAATACCACGTATTAACATTTTCTCCCATATTGTCCTGCCTCCTTTGTTCTTCCTTCACTGCACCTCAGTTTATACTAACAAATGGACAGATAATTAAATACCTGGCATTACCACAATCCTCCCTTTTGCCTGAAAAAAGAAAAAAAACAAATTTTAATATCTTTCCCTCAAATGGTAATAAGGCAGTAAAAACAGAAGCATGAGTGAAAGTATATTAAATTTTAAAAACTAGTACTAGTGCCTAACTTTCAATAGTCATCTCTACTTCCTTGGGATATTGGTTATGTAACAAGTTTAGCATAGTAACTCTTTATATTCAGAAAGATTATTTTATTGTATTGCTTTGAAGACTTGTACTGTGATGAACACAAAGAATAGGGGACTACAGTATAAATACTGAACAATCACATCACCTTAAGAAAAGTCATTACTGAAAAATAACACAAATTCTCAGTTCTTGCTTGGTATGCAGTGGAATGGAAGTAGTTGAATTTAAACAAGATTTCAGCAGAAAAAAAAGAGCACAGCATAATAGTAAACTACTGGGAAAGAAGCAAACTACTCAAATCTTGTGTCCTCAAATTCCTTAGCTTATTATATCAGTTAAACAAAGCCACAAGTCCATTAAACTGGATTTTAAGTAATAAAATTAGACTATATGGATTAATTTCTAATAATTCAGGGTGATAGGTTTAAAATTTCCTTATTTGTATTCAAATGTTCATTACATTTCCTAAACAAGTTTGGGGGATATACTTAATATCACTGAAGGTGAAAAGGATATAACCCAAATGCAAATTTAGTGAAACTACTAGTAGCATGTAGGTAGTGACGACAGAATAAAAATTACATGTTATGCGCCAGCATTTTTTTTTTTTAAAGATTTTATTTATTTATTTGATGGAGAGACAGAGAGCACAAGTAGGCAGAGTGACAGACAGAGGAAGAGGGAGAATCAGGCTCTCTGCAGAGCAGGGAGCCTGATGCAGGACTCGATCCCAGGACCCTGGGATCATAACCTGAGCCGAAGGCAGCAGCTTAACCGGCTGAGCCACCCAGGCACCCTGCACCAGCATTTTTCACAGAGCTAGAACAACCAATCCTAAAGTTTGTATGGAGCCACAAAAGACCCTGAAGAGCCAAAGCAATTCCAGAAAAGGAAAAAACTGGAGGCATCACGATTCCAGATTTCAAGCTACATTACAAAGCTGTAGGCATCGACATGGTATATAGCACTGGCACAAAAACAGACAGACAGATCAATGGAACAGAACAGAAAACCCAGAAATGGACTCACAACTATATGGTCAACTAATCTTCAACAAAGCAGGAAAGAATATCCAGTGGAAAAAAGACAGTCTCTTCAAAAAATGGTGTTGGAAAAACTGGACAGCAACACGCAGAAGAATGAACCTAGACCATTTTCTTACCCCATACACAAAAATAAATTCAAAATGGAGGACAGATCTAAATGTGAGATGGGAAAACATCAAAATCCTACAGGAGAACACAGGCAGAAACCTCTTCAACCTTGGCCACAGCAACTTCTTACTAGACACGTCACCGGAGGCAAGGAAAACCAAAGCAAAAATGAATTACTGGTTCTTCATCAAGACAAAAAGCTTCTTCATAGCAAAGGAGATAGTCAACAAAACTAAAAGGCAGCCTATGGAATAGGAGAAAATATTCGAAACAACATATCTGATGAAGGGTTAGTATCCAAAATCTATAAAGAACTTATCAAATCAACACCCCCAAAAACAACCCATTTAAGAAGTGGGCAGAGAAGACATGGAGAGATACTTTTCCAAAGACATTCAGACAGCTACCAGACACGTGAAAACATGCTCAACATCACTCATCATCAGGGAAATATAAATCAAAACCACGATGAGATACTGCCTCATACATGTCAGAATGGCTAAAATTAACAATACAAGACACAACAACAGGTGTTGTTGAGGATGTAGAGAAAGGGGAACCCTCTTGCACTATTGGTGGGAATGCAAACTGGTGCAGCCACTCTGAAGAATAATTTGGAGGTTCCTCAAAAAAGTTAAAAATAGAACTACCATATGATCCAGCAATTGCACTACTAGGTATTTACTCAAAGGATACAAAAATACATATTTGAAGGGGTACATGCACTCAGATGTTTATAGCAGCATTATCAACAATAGCCAAACTATGGAGAGAGCCCAAATGTCCATCAACTGATGAATGGATAAAGAAGATGTGGTTTATATATACAATGGAATATTATTCAGGTGTCAAAAAACCTTGCCATTTGTAATGACATAGATGGAGCTAGAGTGTATTATGCTAAGTGAAATAAGTCAGAGAAAGACAAATACCATATGATCTCACTCATATGCAGAATTCAAGAAAGAAAACAGATGAACATATGGAAAGGAGGAAAAGAAAAAAAGGAGAGGGGGAAACAAACCATAAGGGACTCCTAACGATAGAGAACAAACTGAGGGCTGATGGAGGGAGGGAGGTGGGGGATGGGCTAGATAGGTGATGGGTATTAAAGAGGGCACTTGTGGTGAGCACTGGGTATTGCATATAAGTGATGAATCATTGAGTTCTACCCCAGAAACCAATATTGCACTGTATGTTGGCTAAAATTTAAATTAAAAATAATAACATACTATATCAAGCTAATGTTTAGAATGAAACCATTGAAACTCTATGGAAATCGAATTTCTTCATGTGTGATTCTTGAGATGCATCCTTAATACTGGATCACCCAATTCTGCCCCTCGAAACAATTCCAAGTCATTTGCCTCAACTATGCAGCTTAAGCTCTCAGGGTTTGGTACATAATCTTTCTTCTACTGGGTGCTACTGAACTATAAAAAAATTCAATAAAGAACCACATATAGCTTAGTTTCTTTTTCCATAAAAAAATGAAACAATTGACTAATATATTCAATAAATACAATTAATGTTGAGAATACTTAGTTCTAAATCATGTCCAGTTAGGACAAATAAGAAAACAAGAAGATTGGCTTAGTGTAAGGAGGGGAAAATGGGGAGAAGAGAAAAAGAGGTAGTATGGTCAATGTGAGAAGAGGGGCAGAAAAGGAAAGGAAAAAAAGGATATGAGAGGACAGAAAGAATCTGCCCTAAAAGCACAGCATCCCAAAAAAACTTAAAAATAACTCAATTGTCAAAAATTCCCTCTTTGGGAGCAACTCATTAGCACCACAGTCAAACAGACATTGTAACAAAATTATAGTATCTTCAATTTATTCTCATTAGGGTCCATCTATTTATCCTTCCAAAAAGTCTTTCCCCCCAACCCCATAAATGCTCTTGTCTTCTTCCTTTTCTAAATTCCTGAGTCCCCTTCTCCCCCCATTCTCTTCACTTATTAAGATGGTATATCAGATCCAAATTCTAAGCACCTCTGTGTCACATTTCTTTGTCAACTCCAATACATATACATACTTGATTAAAATGTGTTTTTCCTCTCATTAATCTGTATTTTGTCAGTTTACTTCATAGGCCCTCAAACACAAAACCTAAGACAGAGAAACAGACTTTCCTCCCTGACATGGTAAACAAGAGAACATTCTTATTGACAACAGATAGGTCTATTTATATACGAAAATTTTAGGTAGCAATATGTACAATGAAAAAACTATAAAGCAAGGTAATGAAATTAAAGAGTAAAAGGGAGAAGGGGCTATCTCATAGAATTTAATAATTGTTCAGAGAAATAAGTAGAATAAGACCATTTAGTATTCTCAAATGTGCTGAAGCAAAGCATCCATAATATAAAATATTACTATCTGGAATGCTGAAATGATTTTAGAAGAAAAAAAAAGTCACATTTAACACTTTCTTCCAAGTGAAAGCTTTCCAAAACATGGACTAATTAAAATAATTCTACCAGTTTTGGGAGGGGGCTGGTTTCCATAAAAAATTATTGAGAACTATATGCTTACCTAAGCTATCAAAGTGATTTAACAATATAAAGCACTTCCTAAGTATCTGACTTTGTGCTATTATCTGAAGTAATCCACAACTATTCTAGGACGTAGGTGCTATTAATATGCTAACTTTGTAGGGTGAAGAAACTGAAGTTTAGAATGGTTAGGTAATTTGCCCAGAATTCTTTTAATAAGTGGCAAAGCTAGGATTTAAACACAGACCTTTCTAATCCCAAAACCTATCCTTTAACCAGTATATTACACTGCTAGATAATTGCTTCAAAAAGCAAAGTTGGCATGATCTCACTTATATGTGGAATCTAAGAAAGTCAAATACATAGAAACAGAGTAGAACACTGCTATCAGGAGTGAGGAGGTGAGGAATATGGGTAGATATTGGTCAAAGGACACAAAGTTGTAATTATGCAGGATGAATAAATATATAGCTGTAATATACAACATAACTGTAGTTACTAATACTGCAGTGAATTATGAAAATTTGCTAAGACAAAAATATTTTGGGTGCTCTCACCACACATAAACACAATGAATGGTAACTATAAGAGGAGATGGATATGTAAATTAGCCTGAATGTAACCATTTCACTATATACATTAATATCAAAATATCCTATACACCCTAAATACATGCAATTTTTATTTTATAAAAAAGAAGAAAAGTTAGTGTATGAAATATTTAACCCAGTGCAACCTGCCAACCAATGATTAGACTACAAATCACATATGCAACACAATGATTATGAAATGCAAGGCATGACTATGGCATATCTACCTTATTGTCTCCTCCATAGTGAGAAACAATTTATTTATTTTTTAAAGGTTTTATTTATTTATTTGAGATCGAGTGAGAGAGCACAAGAGGGAGAGGGTGAATCAGGCTCCCCACTGAGCAGGGAACCAGATGTGGGACTCAATCCCAGGACCCTGGGATCATGACCTGAGCTGAAGGCAAATGTTTAACTGACTGAGCCAAGTAGGCATCCCGTGAGTAACAATTTTAAAATGAAAAACTGATTGATCAACTCTTCTATTTTAAAATCCTTCAGACTTTCCCACTGCCCCAAGGATAAAATCTAAACTCTTTCAACAGTTTTCAAGGCTCTAGACAGCATTCTCTTCTTTAAAGCCCACATTCTGGATTCTTCAGTTTCCCAGTAAGTTATGCTTACTTTTGTTTCCAGGCCTTTGTATATACTATTTCTTTTGCATGAAGCATTCACCTACTCTCCCTACCCACTTTTATATAGATCACTCTTAATCATCACTTGAATGAGTAAGACATTGCAGTGTGTGTGATGTCTCTTCTTCTGGAGAGCTAATTACAGCTATCCCCATGCCCAAAACTTTCAAACGTGCCCCCTTAGTACCTTTTAATTTTTTTTTTAATAAGTAAACTCTATCCCCAACGTGGGGCTTGAACTCATGACCCTGGATCAAGAGTCACATGCTTTACCAACTGAGCCAAGCCAGGTACCACTTAGTACTTTTCTTTACAGCACTCTATTAGAAGTGCCTATTTTATTAAAAGTGCCTGTTGTACACCAAACTCTAAAGGCAGTAACTACACACACACACACACACACACACACACACACACACACACACACGGTGGTCATTACCATAGTACAAATGCCCTGTAGCTAATATATACTTAATAAAGATTTACAAAATCAGTAAGTTCCAGACTAGCAAAGTCACATCAGATCCTTAGAAGAAATTTCTGAAAATTATTTTCATGGCTATAAGAAAGTTTTTAGGGTGCCTGGGTGGCTCAGTGGGTTAAAGCCTCTGCCTTCGGCTCAGGTCATGATCTCAGGGTCCTGGGCTCGAGGCCCGCATCGGGCTCTCTGCTCAGCAGGGAGCCTGCTTCCTCCTCTCTCTCTGCCTGCCTCTCAGCCTACTTGTGATCTGATCTCTCTGTGTCAAATAAATAAAAACTTAAAAAAAAGAAAAAGAAAGTTTCTACACAGGAACACTAAAAAATACTAGTAACAGCAGTAGGAATAATAATGTAGCAAGATCTATTGTACGTCAAGCACTGTGCTAAGGTTCTTCGTATCTTATCTCTGCCAATCATCAGAACAACCTTATAAAGGAAGTAATAAACTTATCTCAATTGCACACACAAGGAAACAGAGGCTTAATAATCTACTCAACATTACACAGCAAATAAGTGTCTGAATCTTAAATCCAGAATTTTCTTGTCTTAAAGTCCATACTCACTAACTTAGAATGGTTCTGGACTCGTGTCAAAAAATGACATGAACAGACACTTCTCCAATGAAGACATACAAATGGCTAGCAGACACATGAAAAATGTTCATCATCATTAGCCATCAGGGAAATTCAAATCAAAACCACACTGAGATACTACCTTACACCAGTTAGAATGGCCAAAATCAATAGGACAGGAAACAACAAATGTTGGAAAGGCTGTGGAGAAAGGGGAACCCTCTTAACACTGTTGGTGGGAATGCAAGTTGGTGCACCCACTTTGGAAAACAGTATGANTGTGGAGATTCCTCAAAAAATTTAAAAATAGAGCTACCCTATGACCCAGCAATTGCACTACTGGGTATTTACCTCAAAGATACAGATGTAGTGAAAAGAAGGGCCATATGTACCCTAATGTTCACAGCAGCAATGGCCACAATTGCCAAACTGTGGAAAGAGCTGAGGTGCCTTTCAACGGATAAAGACGAATGGATAAAGATGTGGTCCATATATACAATGGAATATTACTCAGCCATCAGAAAGGACGAATATCCAACTTTTCCATCAACATGGATGGGACTAGAGGAGATTATGCCGAGTGAAAAAAGCCAAGCAGAGAAAGTCAATTATCATATGCTTTCACTTACTTGTGGAACATAAGGAATAAAATGGAGGACATTAGGAGAAGGAAAGGAAAAGTGAAGGGGGGGGAAATCGGAGGGGCAGACTGTGGATTCTGAGAAACAAACTGAGGGTTTCAGAGGGTTGGAGGGTGGGGAGATGGGTGAGCCTGGTGGTGGGTATTAAGGAGGGCACATATTGCATGGAGCACTGGGTGTTGTACATAAATAATGAATCTTGGAACACTGCATCAAAAACTAATGATGTATTTTATGGTGACTAACATAACACAATAAAAATTAAAAAAAAAAAAACAAGAAAAAAGAAAAACAGACATACCACAATTACAAAGTCACCTTTATACTGCTCTACAAATGATGCTAACTCATCTTGGAAATTCATACAAGAGAAAAATATATCTCCTCCTCTCTTGATAGATAGGGAGAGATGAAAGAAGAATATAATTTTGTTTTAGAATTCACTTCCCAAATATAATTATTTCAAATTTTATATGGGATCTCCTGAGTATACACAGGTTGACAGTGAGGTGATATGGGTTAAAAGTATGAAACTGATGGCAGACAAAAGGTAAAATTTGCTATGGTTATCCAAGTTAGATTAAATCCTTAAGGACTGTCTATAATTTGACCTCAAGGGCCTTAACCACTAAAAACACTCATATGATAGAGAGGCACTTCGGTGGCACAGTAGGTTAATCGTCCGACTCTTGGTTTGGGTTCAGGTTGTGATCTCAGGGTCTTGAGATCAAGCCCTGTGTTCAGCCCTGTGCAGAGTCTGCTTAAGACT
Organism: Ailurus styani; assembly: GCA_002007465.1. NCBI lineage: Eukaryota > Metazoa > Chordata > Mammalia > Carnivora > Ailuridae > Ailurus > Ailurus styani. The sequence continues at coordinate 280,660 of LNAC01000232.1, read as the reverse complement.
TTTTCTCCCTCTCCCTCTGCCCCTTCCCCTTTCCCCCGTCTCCTAAAATAAATAAATCTTAAAAAAATAATTAACACTATGTGAAAGAAATAAGAATTATATAAATATATTACTACCTGCTTGCTTTTATGTATAGGGGAACTATTAAGTCAGTAATATTTAGTTTCCTAACCTAGCTGAACAAAGGAATATCAGGAGGAATGACAACAGAGTTAGGAAGAAAGGAAAGAAATTATGTATACCTGATCTATGAGTCGCTTTATTAAGGGTAGCCCTTCTAGTGCTGAACTGTCACAGCCACTGGTCAATACTCGTTCAAATCCCAAGGTTAAGAGGGTCTCTAGAGCTGCCATTGGATCATGAACCATGTCGAAGGCTGAAATAAATAAAATTGATTTGAATTTTGTATAGATATCCTCTAATACGGTGCTTTCCAAAATGCAGTATACACACAGTGGTATGATGGGCTTAGCTCGTACTGGCAAGCCAAAGCCAAATGTTAAATACTCAGGAGTTTTGCAAGCATCATTTTTAAATCCATTGACAGCTTGAAATCAGTCAAGGTAGGAGAATTTAAAACACAGAAATCAACAAATACTATATATCAGAGCTCTTTTTGTCCAAGAACTAGTTTACCACAATGGTATGCACTTTAGATGGTAAACATTTTAGATGGTACCCATTTAAATAGATGTACTTACTTAAACACACATTTGAAGAGAAATGTTTCCATTTCTCATGAGTCATAAAAGTCTCTCTTTAAAATAAATTCACAAGATTTTATTTAAAGAAAATTATTAAATAAATTTGCACAGGTAGCACTCAAATATGGTAAAACTATAAATGTGATAGGCAAGTGACTCAAATTTGGAAAACTCCGTTCTAAGGCTTCAGACAAACTGGACAAACTGGACCTCAGACAAACATTATACTCACCAGTTCTACAAAAGGCCTTGGTTCACATTCTCATTATTGACTAATATTTTATGCTATTCTATTTATCCCAAATACTTAACGCTCATAGTATAAAGACAGTTGTTTACAGAAGACTATCTAGACTTAGAATTCCATTCTGTTTTCTAAGAGATTTTTCTCCTCCTCAGAGAGGTGGCACTAAGAACCTTAAAAAGAAAAACGACTTCTGCTTTGGTTCTCAGCACTGCCACATAATTTGGAAGTTCTAATTTATGGTGGATTAGGTGCTTGACTCCTTTACTTTACCCTTTAGTGTACGCAGACAGCTAAATGTACCACAGAGGCTTTTCCTTTTTTTGTAGCAGTGCCTCACCAGTGATTAAACTATCACACTATCTCATTAAATAGATGAGGGAAAAAAACGAAGAACCCAGGAAAACACAAAATTTTGAAAACATGAAAATATTTTTGTTAAATGTATTAAAGGGAAAGAAATCTGAAACAATTTTCTTAGTTTAAGAATAGAGAAAAATACATTCTACATGACATCTTTACTTTTTTAAATTATTTGGCATGCCAAACTTTAAATTACATATTTTTCAGATAAACGTTTACTAATTTAAATTACTTTTCATATTTAAAGATTGCTTACTGGCCACTCTCAAGGTGTTGAATTTTAAACACCAACATCTTTTAGTTATTGCTAGTTTATGAGAAGCATTGCTAAACAGCAAGTCAAGAAAACAGTTTCCTGGTGGTATTATTCATTTCAAAAAGAAACAAGAATAACAAATGTTTTATATCTAATTTCTATAATAGATGCAAATGCCAGTGCCTACTCTTATGCTAATCTTTGAAAGCTTATTCAAAATGTCAGAAAAACATTCAATAATTTCTCAAGCATATATCATCAAGTTAAAAAAATTGACTTAAGACTTCTTTCTTTTCATGTGTAACAGAGTGCCCTCTTCAGGCAAAACTGACACTTGTTCCTACATTTTACCAACCAAGGATTGACAAAAGTGTACAGAAATTATAACTACCTGATTTATAGGTAAGAGGTATTTTTTACATGAAATTATCAGATACTTTTTAGAAATCATTCTGATGTAGACAATCAGTAGTATAGTTTTGTGCGCAACAGTGAACATATCTCTTCATTGACCATCTCCATCTATTCCTTCCTTCCTCCTTCCTAATAGTATCTGATTCTTATGTAGAAATCCACCCCTCTCTCTGCCCATGAATCTTATATTCATGTGAGAAAGCTGGCTGCACCATTAGCTCCTAGAATGGTCTTGGCTGGCTTAAGCCAGGCAGTACATTTCATTTCACTGGCCATGGTGGTTTTTGGTACCTGCATATGGTCTAAGGCAATCTAATAAAAATGAATCTCAGGGCACCTGGCTGGTTCCATCAGAAGAGCATGTGACTCTTGATCTTGGGGGTGTCAGTCAGTTCAAGCTCCACACTGGGTATAGTGATTACTTAAAAATAAAAAAATCTTAAATAAAATGAATCTCAAAATTCTTGCTTGGACAAGTACATATTCTTATAGCCAATTCCTAATCTCTCCCTCTATTATAACCCACAACCACCACCATCACTGACTTTTAACAACTTTTCATAACAAAGCTTCAAATTGTGCATCTCTAAATTTACAACAGTTAGTCCCAAGGTCAGGATAAAGAAAACAACCGGCAACAGTGTAACACTCTGGTATTGTGTTCTATAAAAAGGTTATGGCATTTGGTGAAATTAGAAAACTGACATCATTCAATAGAACTTCTAAAATGGAAATGACTCACCTCGGTGGAAAGTGACTGGTAGAGGCCGGCATATAGCTATAAAAAGAAAGCCAAATAACAATATAAATGAAGAGAGAGCATCACTGATTACTATGCACAGAATTTTCCATGTTAGATGGGACTTTTTTGTACTTTCCTCTCCTAAGTAAAGACAGCAAACTAAAATAATAAAATTGCAGCCTTCCAAATTCAGAATTCCTATGTTTCCATTAATCTCTGATTTTCATACCAAAAAATGGTCATCCACTCCTTAGCTAGACCAAATAAAAATTATGCGATCTGGTTAGTATAAAGGCAGCATTATATATACTACTTTTACCCTTCTGAGTATCTTCAAGAAAGACTTTGGCCTAGTAATATAAGTAGTATGCTTCTGTCCTTTCCACATCTCCCCATCCTCACCAACTGCAATAGCTTTTGAAGTTTTTTATGCAGTGATTAAAAGAATCAAGGTAAACTTCCCTTAAACTTTCTAGGAACAGCAAAAGAACTTGATCTATAACAACTTGAACTTAGGAGTCATAGGATAGAAGACATATACCCTTTGTCCCAAACATCTAGATAACTACTGCTTAAAACAGGTGAGCTTAAGTGCCTGCAGGTGTGACTAAAAAGCCAGTTTTCAGAAAAACTTGCATTTTTCGTTCTTTATTTTAAATCTGAGGTGATACACAATGTTATACTAGTTTTTTTTTAACATCTTAATTTTATTTTTTTCAGTGTTCCAAGATTCATTGTTTATGCACCACACTTCATGCAATATGTGCCCTCCTTAATACCCACCACCAGGCTTACCCAACCCTCCACCACCCTCCCCTCCATGACCCTGAGTTTCTCAGAATCCACAGTCTCTCATGATTTGTCTCCCCCTCTGATTTACCCCAATTAACTTTTCCTTCCCTTCTCCTAATGTCCTCCATTTTATTCCTTATGTTCCACAAGTAAATGAAACCGTATGATAATTGACCTTCTCTACTTGACTTTTTTTACTCAGCATAATCTCCTCCAGTCCCATCCATGTTGATGGAAAAGTTGGATATTCATCCTTTCTGATGGCTGAGTAATATTCCATTGTATATATGGACCACATCTTTATCCATTCGTCTTTATCCGTTGAAAGGCACCTCAGCTCTTTCCACAGTTTGGCAATTGTGGCCATTGCTGCTGTGAACATTAGGGTACATATGGCCCTTCTTTTCACTACATCTGTATCTTTGAGGTAAATACCCAGTAGTGCAATTGCTGGGTCATAGGGTAGCTCTATTTTTAAATTTTTTGAGGAATCTCCACACTGTTTTCCAAAGTGGGTGCACTAACTTGTATTCCCACCAACTGTGTAAGAGGGTTCCCCTTTCTCCACAGCCTCTCCAATATTTGTTGTTTCCTGTCCTATTGATTTTGGCCATTCTAACTGGTGTAAGGTGATATCTCAACGTGGTTTTGATTTGAATTTCCCTGATGGCTAGTGATAATGAACATTTTTCTATCAGGAGGATTAAATGCAATTATCACTAGAAGCTACATTCTTACCTACAAGGGACATGCACAACTCTTTGTCAATGTTTCCATCTTCAGTCAATGCTCCAAATACCAAACCATCAGCACCATAAAGCTTGGCAAGACGAATGTCAGCCTTCATCACCTCAACTTCACGATCTGAATATAAAAAGTCACCTCCACGTGGCCGAATCATCACAAAAACTGGGATCTGGACACATTGCTTCACTACTTGAAGGACACCTAAAAGAAAAGAGAGCAGACTAATTAAAATTCAAACGTGAGGGGCACCTACATGGCTCAATTGGTTAAGCGTCTGCCTTCAGCTCAGGTCATGATCTCAGGGTCCTGGGATCTAGCCCTATATTGGGCTCCCTGCTGAGCAGGGAGCCTGTTTCTTCTCTCCCTCTGCAGCTCTCCCTGCTTGTGCTCTCTCTCTCACATATTCTCCCTCTCAAATAACTAAATAAAATCTTAAAAAAAAAATNCAGGGAGCCTGTTTCTTCTCTCCCTCTGCAGCTCTCCCTGCTTGTGCTCTCTCTCTCACATACTCTCCCTCTCAAATAACTAAATAAAATCTTAAAAAAAAAAAAATAAAATTCAACTGTGAACTAACAGCTCAAGGAAGTCAGTAAAATTTATTGGCCTTTTATATTTGCTCTTGTGTATCACTTCTACAAGAAACGGAAGCAATGACTGAGGAAACCAGAGAAAGGTGGATCTAAAGCAAATGACAACATTAATTAAAAAAACGTGCATAAAATAGAAGTTAAGTAACAAGAGAATCAAGAGAAAAAAGCTATTTAGTAAACAGAAGGAATTTACTGCATTTTTTTTAAAGATTTTATTTATTTATTTCACAGAGGGAGAGAGATCACAAGGAGGCAGAGAGGCAGGCAGGGGGGGGGGGAAGCAGGCTCCCCGCTGAGCAGGGAACCCGATGCGGGCCTCAATCCCAGGACCCTGAGATCGTGACCTGAGCCGAAAGCAGAGGCTTTAACCCACTAAGCCACCCAGGCGCCCAATTTACTGCATTTTTAAAAGCACTTGTTAGTTGACTAAAGATAATCCTTTTCCAGGTATATGACGTTTGAAAGTGTAATAACTAACAGGCTCAATATTCTGCCAGTGTATTCCATAAGATTCTTCCTTTCTGATTGATTATAGCTCTATTTAGAACCTACTATAGAGATGTTTACATAGCTCTAAAGTTTATGACACTTTAATGAATAAAGAAATTTATCAAAACCTTTTTTGGAAGTTATATAAAAAAGACCAAAGTTCTACTTGTTAGTGAATTTATGTAGAGATCTATGAATAAAAATACCTAAATGACACAATTCATTGCTAGCTCAGAAGCCCTCAATAGTAAAAAATCTTCCACAACTTACACTGTAATTACATCTTACACTATAATTACTGAGCTGTAATTACATTACATTCTCTTAAGCTGAAAAAATTATAAGTCAAAAATGCCTTTAATACACCTAACCTACTGAACATCATAGCTTAGCCTAGCCTACCATAAACATGCTCAGAAAACTTACATTAGCTTACATTTGGGCAAAAATCATCCAATGGAAAGCCTATTTTATAACACAGTGTTGAGTATTTCGTATAATTTATTGAAAACAGTACTGAAAGTGAAAAACAGAATGGATATATGGGTACAGAATGGTTGCAAGTGTATCAGTTGTTTACTCTTGTGATCGCAAGGCTAATTGGGAGCTGTGGCTGCCCAGCATCATGAGAGTATCATACTACAAATGGCTAACCCAGGAAAAGATCAGAATTCAAAATTCAAAGTACAACTTCTACTGAATGCATATTACCTTCATACCATCATAAACTCAAAAAGCCATAAGCAAATCATCGGAACCATCTGTATATGTTTTGTGACAAGCACGATGGATTTATTTCTTTTTCCTTCCTAAAAGAACTCCAACTTTGCATGGGATAGCAATATGCCCAATATCAAGCAATAAATGACTGCTATTGCAAAACACAGATTGCACTCAAATTTAGGTATGTTTTAGAGATATCACAGAATGCCCAGGGAATGCCCTCCCTTAGTGAGAAGATTCCAAAGAGCTATTGCATATATAAACTCTTTATACTAAATAATGCTATCATCAACCTTAGAATAACACAGAAGAGTCAAAAATTCATACACGGGGGCGCCTGGGTGGCTCAGTGGGTTAATGCCTCTGCTTTCGGCTCAGGTCATGATCTCAGGGTCCTGGGATCGAGGCCCGCATCGGGCTCCCTGCTCAGCGGGGAGCCTGCTTCCCCCTCTCTCTGCCTGCCTCTCTGCCTCCTTGTGATCTCTCTCCCTCTGTGAAATAAATAAATAAAATCTTTAAAAAAAAAAAAAAAATTCATACACGGACTTCTGCTTTTGACCAAGACAGAGTAAGAGGTACTGCATTTACCCTCCCACCTATAATAACCAAAAACCACATATGAATACAAAAAATATATGAAACAATGGTTTGCAAGAGACTGTGTGTCAATCAGCAAAAAACAATGATACCTGAAAAATAGGAAACAAATGAAGTCGATTCTATAATTGACCCAAATTACTACCTTCAGGGTTTTCTAGGCTGTAGCATAGAAAGGGGGAACCCTGGTGGAGGCCAAAGAATTCTGAGTTGAAGAGACAAAGCTGAGAGTCCAGGGAGACCAAGTGACTAGAGTTTCCAGGAAAGAGCACCAGGGAGGAGAGAAAGAGAATCTTGGGAGATTTGCAGAGAATCTCCCTCCAATATTTAGCTCAGTATTATTGAGTGCATATATGCAATGAAACCATAAAAGGCCAGGGAAAAATCCATTGAAAAGAATTAGAAAGAAATAGTGCCTTTCATTTATACCTGTCAGGTCAAAAATAATGCCTATTCCCAACAGGCAGATAGGAAAAACTGAAGATTCATGGGGCAGTGGGTAGAGTACACAGAAGGGTCTTTCTTCAGTAGTAGGAATAATTAACTCTAGACTGACCACTGTTCCAGACCTGCTTAAAAAATTTTAAAGGCAATACCCAAAAGGAACAAACTGTTTCCAAATAATCCAACTGCTTGAGAATGTTTATAGGAATACAAATATATCCAGGACCCAATAAAGCAAAATTCATGTCTGGCAACCAATAAGACATTATCAGGCAGGAAAATAAGATGTATCATGAGGTGATAAATCAATCAAATGAAACCAACCTAGAACTGATATAGATGTTAGAATTAGCAGTCAAGCATTAAAACAGCTATTATAACTTTATTCTAAATCTTCAAAAGAGTTCAGAAACAATATATGAGATATAACAGACTCGAACTCCTAAAGATGAAAATTATAATGTGTAAGATGAAAAATATACTAGGTGGGTTTAACAGCAGATCAGACATTGCAGAGAAAAGATCAGTAAACTTGAAAACAAACCAATAGAATCTATGCCAAATGAAACACAGAGAAAAGGGAGAGTAGTATAAAAAGAGGGCGCCTGGGTGGCTTAGTCAGTTAAGTGTCTGACTCTTGATCTCAGCTCAGGTCTCAATCTCACAGTCTTGACTTTAAGCCTCAAGTGGGGCTCCACACTGGGTATGGAGGCTACTTTAAAAAAAAAAAAAAGAGTAGTTCATCAGTGAGCTGTGGGGACAACTTCAAGCAGCCTAAAACAAGTATAACTGAAGTCTCTGAAGGAGGGGGTGGTATACATTGAATGATGAAAATTTTCCAAATGTGATGAAAACTATAAATGCACAGGTCCAAGAAACGTGAAGAAAACTATAATCAGGTATATCGTTATCATACTGCTCAAAGGCAGGAGTAAAGAAAAAAATTTTAAAGCTATCACAAAAAAGAGATGCTACATAGAAAAACAAACAAAAAAAAGGTATAGATGATATTTCATATGAGATATAACACCAGCAAGAAGAGAGTGGAGAAACATCTTTAAAGTACTGAAAGAAGAAAAAAAATCTAGAATTCCACACCCAAAAAAAATAACTTTCAAAAAATGGGGAAAGATGTTTTGAGACGTACAAAAGATGAAAGAATTCATCCCCACCGTACTTATACTACAAGAAAAATGTTAAAAGAATTACTTCAGACAGAAGGAAAATGAAATCAGATGGAAATACGGACCTAAACAAAGGAATGAAGAACATCAGAAATAGTAGCTTCACATAGGTAAATACATGATTGTTTCTTATTATTTTAATCTTTTAAGAGATAATTGATTCTTCTTTTTTGGAAGATTTATATATTTGAGAGCGAGTATGTGAGACCCGCTAGTCGCTAGTCGGCTGGGGAGGGGCAGAGGGAGGAGAGAATCTCAAGCCAATTCCCCACTGAGAGCTGGGCCCAACACAGTGCTCAGTCTCACGACCTTAAGATAATGACCTGAGCCGAAATCAAGAGTTGGATGCTCAACCAACTGAGCCTTCCCAGGCGCCCCTAATTGACTCTTTGAACAAAAATACTGGGTGTTATACACAAATAATCATGGAACACTATATCAAAAACTAATGAAGTAATGTATGGTGACTAACATAACATAATAAAAAAAATGCAGTGTGGAGTGTATGTATTTTTAACATATACAGAAGCAAAATGTATATGCACAAAGACCAGGATGGGAGAAATGAAGACAAAAGTCAGTATGCTGAAGATGTCAGGATGGAAAGATAATGTTAATAGTAACTATCACTCAACTTTTTGATGTATAAGGATCTCATCTTTGAAAGACAGATTTATTTACAACCATAAGCACCTAAACTAATTTAATATCCACAGCATTGTCAACCTATCAGTAACCTTAGTAAAGGATCTCAATGAAACATATTTTCTATTGTCTCCAGGCTCTATAAACTCCTACCAGAAAATAGGGCAAACACTTACCCATGCTGGGTGTGGTTCCTCCTTCCAGTAAGCCAGAACATAATTCAATCCGACCAGCACCTATGTTAAAAAAAAAAAAAAAGCATTGCTCAATACAATAAACTTTTAAAAATTAAGAAAAAATTTAAGAAGCATTTCTCAAAACTTATTGTCCAAAATAAACCTTTATGAAACAGTAAACTTAACATCTTTTCCAAATATAGAGCAGAGTCTTAGAAACTGAGAGAAATCAAGTTATAAAACTAGAGTAAAACTATTTTTAACCCCAACTATATTCTGCAACCCACGTTGTGTTACTGATATCAAATTTAAGAGTTAATTCAAGTTAAGCTAGGTCTCTTGAAATTTTGTATTACAGGATCCCCCCTCCATGTACAAGGATGTGACTCAGAATAAATATGGTCTGGGTTGACTATAGTGGAACACTGATCCTTCATTGATAATAATCTTTTCCAAGAGTCTTTATTATTCTGAGATTTATAAAAGTACAAGGCAATTTTAAGTAGCTTACATCAAGATAATTTCAAGAATAAGAGAATGCTGAAAGCAGATTAACTATCAGACCACAGGGTCATGTCAGAAGAGTCTCAGGATCCAGGCTGAAGAGGCTCATACCAGCCAAACATGGGAATCACTGATTGAGAATCAATAAGAAGAATAACTATAGTGGAGTAAAACATATCAAATATGTCTAAATCTAAATTCATAATTATAAAACAATTCACTGGGGGATAGAGAATAAACTCATTATCCAAAAATCATTAAACAGGGGAAAAGGAGCAAGCATTTATCCTGCCTTTCTTATAGTAATTGAACCTCAATATAAACAAATAGTTGATGAGGGGAAGTTCTTTATAGAAGAAGCATACTACGAATAAGTGAAAAGTAAACGTTTGACGTAATATAGTACGATTTTTCAGACCCTACTAAAAGATGCAGTGTTAAAATTACTAAGTAATAAGATGAAAGAAAACCTTATAAAGGTTGGATCAGGCTGACAATATCTTAATCCACTACAGGTCAAAGGCCACAGCTTTTTTTTGTTATGACCTGTAAGTTAAAAATGTTTGTGTTTGTTTTTAAAAAATAAAAATCTTTACTGATATATAATTAACATATAATTCACTCATTTAGAATGTACAATTCAACGTATTTAGTATACTTACAGAGTTTTGCAGCCATCGCCACAATTAATTTTAGAATATTTTCCTCACCCCAAAAAGAAACCTCATATCCTTTAGCAGTCACCTCCTGTTCTCCCATGCCCTTCAACCCGAGGCAACCACTAATCTACTTTCTATCTCTAAAATTTGGCTAAAGTGGACATTTTGTATAGGTGGAATCATATAGCATGTGGTATATTGTGACTGTTTTTTTCCACTTATAATGAATTTCAAGGTTCATCTATGTTGTAGCATGTATCAGCACTTCACTCTTTTTTATTGTCAAATTAAGAATGGTATTTACATTTTCAGAGGATTATTTTAAAAATACAAAGAATATTCCACAAAGACCAAATGTTGCCAGGAAAACTAAAAGTATAGCTATGTGGCTCCTTTTTTTAAAAAAGAGATTTATTTTTTTACTTATTTGAGAGAGCATGCACATGCACACATGACAGCAGGGGGAGAAGCAGAGAGAGAGTGAGGAAATCTCAAGCAGACTCCTTGACTCCCCGACCCTGAGATCAAGGCCTGAGCTGAAATCAAGAGCCAGACATTTAACCAACTGAGCCACCCAGGCACCCCTATATTATGTTCCTCTTTACAAAAAGTGTCCTGATTTCCTGATATAGTTGAAATATTGGCCACGTGTTGAAACTAGCAGATGCTGAGTGACGGGTACATAGGGATTCGTTATACTATTCTACTTTTGTATATGTTTGAAATTTTCCATAATAAAAAGTTTTAAAAAATTTCTGACCCTGAGATGATGGGAACATCTACACTTCCCCATTAAAGCAGGTTGAGAATGCAAAACAAACCTTGAGGTAAAAATAGATAATGCTAAAAAAAATAAAAATAAAATAATGGGGGTACCTGGTTGGTTCAGTCGGTTAAGAGTCTACCTTCAGCTCAGGTCATGACCTGGGATCCAGCCCCGTGCTGAGCAGGGAGCCTGCTTCTCCCTCTACCTCTGCCCCTCCACCCGCTTGTGCTCTCTTTTGCTATCTCTCAAATAAATAAAATCTTTTTTAAAAGAAAGATAATGATAAAAGTCTTGATGATGACAATGGCAGCAAAGCTCTTAAATCATCTTAAAGTCAACAGTTTGAAAAAAATGAAGTCTTTGCTAAGTTCGATTTAAAAAAAATTAAGTTGGTGAGTAAGCACTATTGTGGACACTTGACTCAAAATGTGATTCTATTGCAGGAGTAAGATTAGAAAATGATAAAGATTATAATTTTCTAGTATGTTTTCCAGTTGGTTGGCTGTTTTCAGAAAGATTACTAGGATCCTTAGAGATCAAAAGGGCTCCCAAGATCAGTTCACAGGATTCCTTTTCAGATTTTTTTTTTTAGAGGGGGAGAGAGAGGGTGGAGGGAGGGGGAGAGGGAGAGAGAATCTCAAGCATGCTCCACACCCAGCACTGAGTCCCACCTGGGGCTCAATCTTACAATCCTGAGATCATGACCTGAGCCAAAATCAAGAGTTGGATGCTTAACCAACTAAGCTACCCAGGCACCCCCATTTTTAGACTTTTAGAAGGATTGCCAACTGTCATTCATTCTCTTTTGTCTTACCTCCTCGTTCTGCATTTACAGCTGACTCTACTGAATCAACACACACTTCCATGAGAAATCCATTTGTCGTTCCTAAAATACATGGAAAACAATGCAATTTCATGATGATACTACCCATCCAGACCAATCTACCACCATTATTTTATATTTTGCTGCCCAAATTCAATGTCCAATAATAGGCAAGTAGGTAAATACACTAGAGATCATGAATGCAATAAAATACCATACTGATTATTAAATTGATGTCTCTGAACTGTGAAATAAGTATACAGACATATGTATAAGAAATTATACTGAAGAAAATATACACTGAATGCCAAATTAATCTTCCTAAAATATAGCCCTCATCATCACATTCTAAGTCAGGCTTTTTTCAATGTTTCTCAATGTTTTCAGAATATGTTTAAATGTCTTTATAAAGATTATATGTTTAAGAACAAGGATGGTCTTTAAATCTTGGCCCCACTACTTATTTGTGTGATCCCAGACAAGCTACTTAGCCTAAGTTTTCTGTAAAACAGAGTAGTCTTTAGAACCTACCTCAGAGTAGTGAGGACTAAATAATTCATGCAAAGTGGAGAGTACCCACCGTGTGTACAAGAAGTTATCATTAATAAACTACATATTATTTCTTCTATATAACTCCAGTTCCCCTCAATTCTCATCTCTGCTCTTGCTTATACCATCTCCTCAACCTACAAAGTCCTGCCAGCTCCATCTTTGAATGGTAAAATCTTCCAAGGATCATATTAAATCACATTTCCATATCTCCTCTTTCCCAAAGTAGGGCTCTCCCTCTTTTGAACTCATATAACTCTTCATAAATTATATGTTCCTCTTTAAAATACTAATTGTATCTTCTTAAACTACTAATTACTTTCTACCTCTTATTATTATGTATGTAGATAGGTATCTGTTCGATTACTTGACCTAAAGTTCCTGAATAAGGTCTTTACGTGAGAAATCTTTATTATCACCTACAACAAGCACAGTGTCTACATGGGTACACAGTAGTCATGCAAAGATTTACTAAGGCTGAATAATTATAAAGTCATAAATTTCATTCGTAGTTACACTAAAAATGTGATGAAAATAAGTTTTGAGTTTTTCTGTAAGTTAAGCACATAAGTTTTTTGTTTCATTTGCTTTTTTTACAATTAAGGGTATTAAATGTATACTTCATGCAGTAACACCTGAAAGAATCACTACATGCTGATAATGGTGGCTAGTAAGTAGGTGGTAAGATTTGGAATTACTTTTTTTTTTAATTTTTTTTAAAGATTTTATTTATTTGACACAGAGTGGGAGATTACAAGTAGGCAGAGAGGCAGGCAGAGAGAGAGGAAGCAAGCTTCCTGCTGAGCAGAGAGCCCAATTAGGGGCTCGATCCCAGGACCCTGAGATCATGACCCGAGCCGAAGGTGGAGGCTTTAACCCACTGAGCCACCCAGGGGCCCCTGGAATTATTTTTACTTTCCTCTTTTCACCATCCCCCCCACCTTTTTTTTTAAGTGGCTCCACTTAAAAAAAGCCCAGCCTGGAGCCCACTGTGGAGCCCAAAAGTCAGGCTGAGATTAAGACTTGAGCTCAGATCAAGAGTCTGATGCTTGGGGATCCTGGGTGGTTAAGCAACTGCCTTTGGTTCAGGTCATGGTCTCAGGACCTTGGGACGGAGTCCTGCATAGGGCTCCCTGCTCAGCGGGGAGCCTGTTTCTCCCTCTGCCTCTGCTGCTCCACCTGCTTATGCACTCTAGCTCTAGCTCTCTGTCAAATAAATAAATAAAATCTTCAAAAAAAAAAGAAGAGTCTGATGCTTAACTGACTGAGCCACCTAGTGGCTCCTCCCCTTTTTACTTTTTACTTTTCTATGTCACTTTTTTCTACCCAATATTGCTTTTGCCATTTTTTAAAAGCCTATTTTCAATTTGAAAAACAAACATCTATCATCTGGTTACATAAAATTGCAACTGCCTCACTTATTTAAAAGAAGATTGTCAGTCTCAAACTGTTTAAGTGCCACTCTATGCTCTTAACCAACAGCCCTGCATTCATTCCAAGAGTTTCCAGAGAGCCACCCACACCAGCTGTCACATCAATCTAACTGGACAGTGCTGCAGAGGTACCATTTGCCTCACAGGAGAAAAGACTTTGGCCAGGAGAGGGTGGAGGTGCACAGGGAGGGCTATGATAGAAGGCAGAGTAAGACAGTTGTCCAGGAGGCAAAGTCCATTTGTAGGCATCAAAGACATTTGTTTGGAGCAGTAGTTCTCAAAGTGTGGTAGTCCAGTTAGCTCCCAATGCCTTTAAGACCCTCTCAGAGTCTGTGCAGTGAAAAGTATTTTCATAATAATACTGAGACTTTATTTGCCTAGTTCACTCTCATTCTCTCACAAGTGGAGTGGAATTTTCAAGCGGCTCCCTGACAGGTCAGATTGAATGCAGAAGCAGGTATAACAGTTCCATTAATCCAGATCTTAAAGAGATTTGCAAAAAATATAAAACACTCGCATTGTTTGTTTAGGAAGACAAACAAATTGGTATTTTTCTCACACACACAAAATGTTATTTGTACTAACATGTAATGGGTTTCTAATTAATATTTTAAAATTTCTGTTTTAACTTCGTATAGGGGCAACACCAATAGATTTAGCCTATACGATAAGAAAAAGGTCTCGAGGTTCTCAATAACTTTTAGGAGGCCAAAGGGGTCCTGAGATCAAAAAGCTCGAGAGTCTCTGGTCCGGAGGCACCAAGAGTTCCGGTGGGGGGGGGGGTGTCTGCCAAATTCCCTAGCACCTGCCCCGCCGTCCCGCCTGGCCGGGCAGCAAGCACTCGGGGTGGGGCTGGGGGGCGGGCAGTCATAAGCTCCGGCATCCGGCCGCTGTGCAGCTTTGGGGAGTCCTCACCCCCGCCGCAGCAGCAACAGGTTACCAAGCGGTCACCAGGACACTGAGCTCAGCGCTCGACACCTAACTATCCCAGCGACGCCACGGGGTGGAGACTGGTAGCCTCGCATGGCGACGAGGAACGTGAAGCTGAAAGAAGTTAATCAACTTGAACACGGTCGCACCCTAGACGTGGTGGCGCCGGAATTCGAACCCACACGTTTGGTTCCAGAGCCCGGTCACTCTCGCTACAAAGCCCCTTCTCAGGCCCTCAGCTTCCACACGTTTAAAGACAGAACGACAGAACGTGCGGCACGGGGAGCTGCGAGGAGGTGGGCAAAGTACTCTGAGAGAAATCGCGACACCACTGGCCAGAACTCCCGCCGGCCCGTCCCAGACAGTCGAGTCGGACGACCGGGGCCCCTCCCCGCCCCCTTCCGCACCGGCTTTCCCGGACGGTATGCGCGCCTGTTTCCGCTCGGAGGAGGCCCCCTGCCTCTTCATGCTCGACGCGTTCCTCCCTCGTGCGTCTTCGGTTTCTACGGAGTCCGGGTTCTGGCGCGCGCGACCAAGGAAGCGCGCCTCACGGCTGCGCGCACCCCTGCGCGTCCCCGACACCCAGACCCAGGAGCCCCCGCGAGAGCCGCGTCGCTGGCGCAGTCGCAGTCGCAGTCGCAGTCGCAGTCACTATTCGCCCTTGCCTTCTGAGAAGGAGGTGTTCGTTCTGCATGGCCCGGAAGTGGTTCTCTGTTCGGCCGTGGAGAAAGGAGACCACAGAGAGCTAGGGTGTGGGGTGGTTTCTTTGCACCGTCTTCAGTATGCAGCGATTACTCTTTCCGCCCCTGAAGACCTTGATGGGGAGCCCGTGTCTCCGGCTCCTGGTTCCTAGGGCGGCGCCTAGAACCCAGGTACTGCACCACAGAGGACTCAGTCGCGGAATCGTACAGGGGTCGAAAGAATCAGGAGAAAGATTATAGATAACCCCGCATCACATTGCGGTAGTTCTTTAGAATTCCAGCGCATTTCTTTGTGCCCAGAGTCCCTGAGGTAGGATCTGGACCTGCCACTTACTGGTAACCTTTCTGTGCCTTAATTTCTCCCATCTGTAGAATGGGAATAGCAGTACCCACTTCATAAAGTTGTGGTGAGGGTGAATTAATTTCATATACAGCAAGCGTTTAGCATGTAATAAAATCTCAGTAATTTTAACCTATATATTTGATTTTTGCTAAAAGTCCCCAGGTAGTCAGGTAAGGAATTTATAACCCCATTCTACAGAGAAGGAAATTGAGGCTTAATTTAAGTTGTCTGAAGTTAGGAAACAACACGAATCTTCAGACTCAGGAACATAGTCAGAAAAAGGTGTGCACTCGCTCAACAAATAATTATTGAGTGATTATTATGTGTTGGGAACTGGGAAGCAAAAGATAAATACCAAAAGGCTCCTGCCCTGGAGGAAAGCACAATTAATTCCTTTGTAATTCGTTTGTCAGATCTTTATTAAGGTCTTGTTATGTAACAGAACTGTGTTAGAAACAAAAGTGGCAGGAGACAAAGAGCCAGGCTGACCAGACACTTCTGTCCTGCAACTCAACTTAGTGGGAGATGGAGACAAATGAACCTGAAGTACATGATAATGTGTTAGCTGAGATAGGGAAGGTACGGTGTGCTGGGGGAATGACTTGTGGCAGACCCAGGAGAATCTAGGAATATTTCCCAGAGGAGGTGGCATCTAAACTGAGATCTGTAGTAGATATTCTCAGTCAGGGGACAAGGAGCATCCCAGTCAGCAAGAAAGAAAATAATCCATATCTAGGTGCAGTGTTAAGTCTGGGGGAAGTATGCAGAGACCAGAAGGTTCGTGTAGTGTGGGGATGGATTGGAGTGAGGCAAAACTAAAGGGAAACTAGTTGTGGGGTGGATGCAGTAATCCAGATAGGAGATGATGATTTACTAGGGCAGAAGCAGTGGAGATGTGCCCATACAGAGTACTCCACTATAGACAGTGGGATTGTGTGTGAGAGCAGTGGACTGAGGCCTTTCCCTCTGTCGCCAGTTGTAATTTGTCTGTCTTGATCCTTAGTGTGGTTGCAGCTGTGGGATCAGGCGCTCCTTGAGGCCAGGGCAATACGGCACCATCTCTGAAGCAGCTTTGCAGTCTGGAAGGGGTACAGTGTCGCTTCCCTCAAAAGCTGCTGAGCGAGTGGTAGGCCGATGGCTCCTGGTCTGCAGTGGAACGGTGGCTGGAGCAGTTATTCTTGGTGGAGTGACTAGGTGAGTAATTTGCTCGTAGCGAGTCAGCTCTTTGGGTCATCAGTAGAACCACAGGATGATCAAGGGGGAAGGGACCTTAGGAGTCATCTAGTCTCACTCCCTCATTTTATATATGTAGAAACTGAGGCCTAAAGTGGGACATGTCCGAGGGCTTGCCTTGCATAGAACTAGAGTTTTATTATTGGGAGCCCTTCATAAAGCCTGGTTTAGGTCTTAACCTGTTTGCTGTGCATTATTTGTATATATTTTCCCTCTACAAACAGTTTTCAAATTTGTCTCAAAAATTTTTATACAGTTTGTTTGAATTAAATCCACATAAATAGATCACAGTTGTTTTGTATGCCTTTAGGTCCCTTTAAATCTATAGATTTTTCTCCCTCCCTCCCCTGTTCTGTGTAGTTTTTTGGTTTTTGGGTTTTGGGTTTTTTTTTGCTATCAAAGAAACATAACTGATTGGTCCTATGGAGTTTCCCAGTCTGGATTTTGTTAACTGCATACTTGTGATGTTTAACATGTCCCATTATCCCCAGTATATCCTGTAAACCAGTTTTTGCTTGATCAGATTCAGGAGGGAGCAGGGGGAAAAATACTTCACAGGTGATTACAACATTCATAAATATCTGGTGTCCATTAGAGATGCCAACAACCATTGATGATCATTGACTAGATCCATGATTTCATTACAGTTGCAAAATTGTAATATTTTATTAGCTCAACTCTAAAGAAAAACTTGCCGTCATCAACAATTTGGTTATTGTAAGGCACAGTTTGTATAAGAAAGGCAGGATAAATACTTGAATCTTTTTCTTTATTTACCAATTTTGAAAATAATAAGTTGGTTTCCAAACATCCTCCAAAGGTGATCAATAAAGGGTTTAGGTTTTTAAGTATTATAGGTTCATAGGTTTAAACATATTTGGTATTTCAATCCATTGCACTGATGATTTGGTCAAATTGTTCCATCTTTAGTCAATGGGAGCCTCTTCAAATTGCCTCCTGGGTGTTTTTGACAGGATCCTAGTAACTAAATTCTTTGCTTTCTGGATACAATGTTCCAGGTTCATCTTACACATTTCCTGTCTCTGACCTAAAATCAGCCTTTCACTTTAGGAACCCTCACACCTTCTGGTGAAAATACCTTCTGGTATTAATACAGTATGTGTTCCTCAGATTCTCTCCACATTCCCTGTGCTCTTATTTCAAAATACCATATGTTATATGACTGTTATGGGAAACTGCAACAAATTTAAGTTTTATTAGCTTTAAATTCACTCGAGTCTAAACTGTTTTATATCTGTAACAAATCTCTTTTCCCTCTGTAAATAATGTCACTTATTCATTGAGGGGGCACATTTCTTTGCTCTAAGGGTTGATTTTACCTGTTAAGGAATGCTAGTGAAAGAATGAAGTAAAGAGAGCTGAATTAAAGGATTGAGAGAACACAAGGAGTAAAGAAATTTGTACCTGATGGCAGCTGTTTCTGGTGAAATTTTAAGCAGTAAGAAGAAAGCAAGGTGTCAAAAAAGAATACACTGAAGTGATGTATTTACCTTTAGAGGGGTTAAGTTCAGATCCATTTGTTTCTGTAAACCATTTATGAGAAATCCAGTATTGTGTCTGCATGTGTGTATGTGCATGTATCACACACACTTCTTTCCTATCTTAAGGTTGACAGAATCTGGTCTCTCCATGGTAGACTGGCATTTGATAAAGGAGATGAAGCCACCTACCAGTCAAGAGGAATGGGAAACAGAATTCCAAAAATATCAGCAATTTCCGGAATTTAAAATGTAAGTATAGGGGCCCCTGGGTGGCTCAGTTGGTTATGCATCTGCCTTTGGCTCAAGTCATGATCCTGGGGTCCTGGGATTGAGCCCTATGTCAGGCCCTCTGCTCATCAAGGGAATCTTCTTCTCCCTTTACCCACTAATGCTCTCTCTCTCTCTCACGTATTCTCTCTCTCAAATAAATAAATAAAATCTTTTTTTAAAAAGTAAGTGTAATACAAAATCATGTGAACATCACATTAGGCCCTTTCAATCTTTTGCTTATTTAAACATTTTAGAACGGTTAGATTGCATTGTTTCTCAATATTTGCTTCAGTTATATTTAGTGAGATCCCTACTCTAAACCTCCAATTCCAAAGTGATCCTGAAGTCACTGATGAGGAAGAAGGCAGACCTTTCATTTCAAGCTTCAAAACAGACTGCTCCTGCATTCTGTCTGGAAATAAAAATCAAGATGTTTCTTCTTTCTTTTTTGACTTCCCTTTTCACTCAGCTTGAATCATGATATGACATTGGCCGAATTCAAGTTCATCTGGTACATGGAGTACTCACACCGAATGTGGGGTCGCCTTGTGGGCCTTGCATACATCCTGCCTGCTGCCTACTTTTGGAGAAAGGGCTGGCTCAGCCGTGGCATGAAAGGACGTGTTCTTGCCCTGTGTGGGTTAGTCTGCTTCCAGGTAAGATTTATTCAAGTTTGGGAAGCCAGAGATGCTTCCAGGAGCTTCCTCGTTGGGACTGTTTTTAAGGAAGGAGTCTAAGTCTGTATAACAGAGTAGGAAAGAGGATAAATTTTAGTGTTACAGGCATGGCCCAGCCCTGCCACTTAGTAGGACAAGTTGGTCTACCTTCTGTAGCTAATGCTTTCCTTACGTGTAAACAGGGATAATAATAGTGCCTACTGGTTAGGTTGTGTGACCTAAATGAGATAGATCATGCATATAAAGTACTTAGTTTAGTGCCTGGAATTAGTAAGAGCTCAGTTAATACATTTTTGAGTCACAAAAGGTTCTTTCCTCTCATGGCTCTCTTCCTGGGTTCTTGCCTCCTCCCCTTTTCTGACTTGTCAGCTAGATGGGGAATGGGATCCCTGTGCTAGGATGGCTGAAGAAGCAAATTTGAAGACTCCCACAGTTAAGGGGTTTGCTGAGACTGAGATCCAAGAAAAGGAATATGAGAGAAGGTACATATGAGTATTTGGGTCACAATTATAGGCCCTCAGAGAGCATCTCAGAGCATCAAAGAAATATCAAAATTTAATCAGGAAGAAGCTAATTGGTTAATTAAACTCAGAAGTAGTAAGACTAAGAACCAATTAGAAGGAATTAAAGAGGGAGATGGAAGAGACAAAATAGAGACAATAGAGATAAAGAGACATAATAAAAGTCTAATAATTTGGGGGAGGGTTGGTGAAACAAAGTGAAAGTTTATTTTGGAATGAAAAAAAAAAAATAATTAAAAAACCACCCCAAAGACAGACTCCCAGGGAGGCAGCAATTTGAAGATGGCAGATAGGATTATGGGAAGAAGAAAGCAAAGCTGGCAAATCACACTATATACTCCTTTGTCTTCCAGTGTCCTGTGCAGATGAAATCAAACTAATTACAACATCCAGGGTAATCACTAAGGAGGCAAGACATGCCCCAAAAGATTTCCTGAGAAGATCTATTAGAAGATGAGGGAGAATCTCACCTCTGACATGCTTCTATTGACTTGGGAGGGCAGGGTTGAAAAGGCTGTATCTTACCTGATAGAAGTGAAACTGACTATTGTTTGGTTAATTGAAAAAAATTAAAGCAGGTATCAGAGTAATACATACCTTGACGTTTTAAGCTTAAACTTGTACTTTTGTTACTTTTTGTTTTTGTTTTTTTAACAACTAAGGCCTGTTTTTTGAGATCTCTGATTGGAGTTTAACTTCTGATCTCTTGCATTCCCATAAACTATTATTTCATTTCATTTTCCTTAAAAAAGGAGTGGGAACTTAGACATTTGCAAAGCCATCTGCCAGCAAAGCCTTACATATTTTTGATTCCCCTCCACCCGAGACTTTTATAAATGTCTATTCCAACTAACTTGACAATAATTGTTTTTAAGCAATTATCTTTATCGAAGCTTTTCCAAAACACTGAATCTGGTTTTTACAGAAAAAACTCTCCTTTTATTCTTATATTTTACTTATATTTATTTTACATAATGTTAAATTATATCAAGTATTTTTAAGGTTTTGGCTATAGATAATAAGCTTCTGTGTACTTTTCTACATTTGGCTTATACTTTAATAAAATGTTACTCTAAACATTGGTTAAGCATTTATGGTGCTATATATGAAAATATGGGTAAAGTATGACTCCTGGGATACTGGGGATATGGGAAGGTATGGAAATGAGAGGTTAGGTGGCGAGTACTCCTGATAACTGACAACTCACTTTCTCACATAGTAAAGTTAAATGGACAGATCTAGCCTTGTTTTATTTGCCTCTTGTGTTTTTGGTTCCAGGGTCTGTTGGGATGGTATATGGTAAAAAGTGGATTAGAAGAAAAACCAGACTCCCATGACGTCCCTCGAGTCAGTCAGTACCGCCTCGCTGCCCACCTGGGATCAGCCCTTGTTCTTTATTGTGCCAGCTTATGGACTTCACTCTCACTGCTGCTCCCTCAGCACAAGGTAAAAGTCAGTCTGTATTATTAGTATGTCTGCACAGATCCTGACAAGGTCAGAGGAACAGAAATTCTGCTTCTAATGGGAAATTATAAATCAAAATGCACACATTCCCTTAGTAACATCTACTGATTTACCAGAAATTAGGTATAACCAAAGATGACAGCAACATTGAACTTTGAGACTCTGGAAAGCTTTGGAACTGCAAAGTAAAATGTACCATTATTCTTTTGAGCTGGAGCAACTCATTCAAAGGAAATTTAGTACAGGACCCAAATATTCTGTCAGCATTGCTTACTGGCAAAACTGAAAACACAAATTTTAGGAATGGAGGGAACAAGAGCTATCCCCCAACCAGTTCTGACTCCCAGATGGATGGTGGATAGCCAGTGAGGAAGACCAGAATGAGAGCTGTTTCTGGACCTCTGATGGTATATAAGAGCCATGAGAGTTATTTATTCTTTAGATGGGGACCTACCATTCATCAAGTCTGACAAGTCTGATCTTGTAATCTTGCCTGAAATGCTAATTAAAGGAAAATACTAGTTTTTCTAAAAATGAGTATTAGTTTAGGTATTGAAGTCATGGTTGACCTGGATAACCTGTTGATGGAATGAAGTTTGAGATGACAGTATGACTTTTAAGTAAATTATTCAATAGGTACTTGAAGCCAGTAGCCTTGATTCCAATACTGAAAGGAGTTGTGGACTTGGCAGTAATCCCCACAGGGAAGCCAGATGGGGTTGAAACATTAGTATAGTAGACAGTCTACCACAGAATAATTCTTGTTCTCTTTCAAAGCCAGACTTATCAAATGAATTGCCTACATCTGTAACTGTACTTGCTGACAACCCACTCTTTCATTCTTGTCAGCTGGCACTCCCACCCACTCACCTCTGTACCTACACACCCATGCATTCACTCACATGCCTGCACTTATACCCATATGCTCCTAAATACTCTCTGTGGGAAATGGTACTCTGAAAGGTTGCCAATAACTTTTTAATTGTCAACTGTTTTTCTCTTTTTATTTATTTACATTCCACTAATTGCAGAAAGGATTTGACATGATAGTGAAACATGTAGTGCTATGCTGTCCAACACAGTATCTATTAGTCACATGTGGCTATTTAAATTGTAATTAAAATTAAATAAAATTAAGTTTATTTTTAAAAAGTAGTTAATTACTTAAAGTTTAAAAAAAATTAACTTTTTATTTAATTTTCAGGTGCAGTGGCCTCATTTCAGGTCCTCATTAGCCACATATTGGCCAGTGCAGATAATAGAACATTTCCATCATCAAAGAAAGTTTTGTTGGATGGCACTGCTATTCAGTCCTATGATGTCTTAGTAATGATAGCTCACTCTTCGTATACTAGATTATAGACCACTGAAGGGCAGCACTCTGACTTAACTCCTTTGTATCTTTATGGTAATCTGTTTATAAAATTCTTAATAATTATTTGTTGACTTATTGATTAGTATCAGAAGTTGCCTATAATGAAAATAAAACGAAATTTTGATCTTACCAAAACACTAAATGCAAGAATCTCTACTTTAGGGATTTTTTTTTTAAAGATTTATTTATTGATTTGAGAGAGAGTGCACACAGCGGGGAGGGGCAGAGGGAGACAGCCTTAAGCAGGCTCCGGGCTGAGCATGGAACCCGACATAGGACTTGATCTCATGACCTGAGATCACTACTTGAGCTGAAACCAAGAGTTGGACGTTTAACTGACTGTGCCACCCAGGCGCCCCTCTACTTTAGGGATTTTATACAGTTTTGATTCTGACTATATTTGCTAAACATGAAATATCACAAACAACATAAAATCTAGTCCTATATCTCAAGGCACATCATTTCAACCATGGTGAAGCATTTTTCCCTTGAACAATGCAAATCATTTTTGAACAGGTATGTATTGAATACTTACATACTAAGCACTGGGCTAGGATTACTTCACTAAGCAAGACAGAATCCAGTTCCTGCCTTCACAAGACTTATAGGATAGCAGGGAAGACAAGGATAGTAAATGTATAAATGTAGTAAAATATGATGCATGTTAGACCAGAATATCTGCTGGGACTGCTTAACCTATTTAGGGCGTCAAAGAGATCGGACCTCAGATTGTCACTTGGGTTTGGCCTTGGAGATCTTTGCTGCCTTCCTTAGTTCCTGCAGTACAGTTTATCTGAATGGTTTTCTTTTCTTCTTTAGTTGCCTGAAACTCGTCAGCTCCTGTGGCTGAGACGATGTGCTCACGGAACAGCAGGCCTGGTGTTCCTTACTGCTCTCTCAGGTAGGACTCTTCTCATTGCATGTGGTCAAGTTTTGTTCCACCCTTGGGGGCGGGGGTGGGGGGGGCTCTGAACACTTTGTTTTTTCCTTCTGCACCTTCGTATTTCCCTTTCATACCTGCCTTTCTCATACCCACCATCTTCATTCTCTGTTTTCTGTTCCTTCCTCCCTTCCAAAAACCTGCTTTCCAGTCTTTTGAACACAAATATTGAGCATTTATCTGGATCCAGATTGCCTAGGTTTGTATCCCGGCTGTACCACCTATGAACTCTCTGACCTTGGGCAAGCTATATAACCTCCTGGGCCTCAGTGATCTCATTTGTAAAATGGGGATGATAGTAATAGTATGAGTGAGACATGTGAAATGCTTAGAAAAGTACCTGGCATGTAGCAAAGGCTAGGTGCACATCAGAGAAAAGTCCTTTCCTCAAAGATGGTCTAAGTTGAGGAGCTCACTGGGGCAAAGAGACTGACACAGGTCTTTTTCATTCTTTAAATCACAACTCTACCCTACCTCTCTCACTCGGGAACTGCACCATCCAATACATTAATCACTGGCCTCATGTGACTGTCTAAGCTTAATTAAAGTTAAATAAAATGTAAAATTTAGTTTCTCAGTCACACTAGCCACATTTTAAATGCTCAGTAGCCACATGTGGCTAGCAGCTATTGTGTTGGCTGGCAGATATAGAACATTTCTATCATTATAGAATGTTCTGTTAAGTAGCACTGCTCTAAAGAAAACCATCAAATCAGTGATTCACCTCCCTCCGTTTTTGGTGGAAGAACATGAATTTTGACTTTATTATAAATGCTATTTATAAAAACAAGGAAAGTGATCTAAACATCCCTGAGTCATCTTTGATCATAAATAATGGATTAGTCATCCATTAACTCATGGATACTTTATATGTTTATCCAATATTTAGTTTATAAATATTTTCACTTCTGTGTTCACTCAGGAAACATTTTTTTGAGCACTTGGGGAAGACAGTTAATAAACAATGGAAACATATGGCAGATGGTGTTCAGTGCTATCAAAAAAATAAAGCAGGATAAGGGGATAGAGGTGCATTTGGGGAAGTGCTATCTTATACAGGATCATTGGGGCGATCTCTTTGATAAGGTGACATTGAGTGGAGGCCTGAGGAAATAAAGGAGTAAATTATGCAGATATCTGGGGGAAGAGCATTTCCAGAATAGATGGAGTTCATAGTGGGATAAAGAGAGCATCAAAATCACTAAGGGAATGTTTCCATCCAGTATGCCTTGTTCTAGAGCTTCTAGTTCATTCCTTTATGGGAGTCGTGCAGAATCTTCAGTGGGAGCAGGTGAGGATGCCCTTTTGTTGTTTGTGTTTTGTTTTGTTTTGTTTTAAGTTCCCATGGTGATGCTGATGTATATTCTCTGTTTGAGAACCCCTTCTGTAGATCTTTTTATTCTCTATTCCTTTTGTCTAACTCTGGGATAATAGATTTTTTCTGTGTCAGAATGAGTATTTGAGCTCTTTTCTATCTCATTTTAATAAATATCATTTACCTTGGAATATAGGGGCTTTTGTGGCAGGGTTGGATGCTGGGCTTGTGTACAACTCTTTCCCGAAGATGGGAGACTCTTGGATCCCAGAGGATCTCTTTACCTTCTCCCCCATCCTGAGGAATGTTTTTGAGAATCCCACTATGGTGCAGTTTGATCACCGGATTTTGGTAAGTAAGTCTGGCTGGTGGTTACTGGCTGCTGAGCACAGGGAGCCTCTCACAGGCTTTGGGGCATCTGAAGCACTAGAGTACAATGGGCACTAGATTTCCTTTGCTTTTTAGAAGAAATTTCACACCAGTTGTCTGATGGGATGTTTTTGTCCTAATTACCCACACCCATTCCAGCCAAATTCTGGCTTTGGGGATAATGCCATCTTTTTGAAGTTCACATGTGCCTTTTACCATCTGGCAAAGGATAACTTCCCTCAATCCTACACACACACATAGGAAAGTGATTTTAGAGGAAATGAGGCTGAGTAGAGAAGAGAGGGCAAAGACAGTGGTTGCTGAACACATAACTGTCAGAGCTGACCCAAAACCCCAGGGAGCTAAGAGCATCATAAATATTTCCCATCTTATTTAAGCTGATATTTATTAAGGGCCTGCTGGGATCATGTTAAGATTGGCTTGGTAGCCTGGGCATGATACATTGGAGTGGGGCAAGACTGGCAGCAAGGAGGCCAGCAGGAAGCGGAGGGGCCATTGCAGTAATGCAGGTGAGAGTGGTAGGGCTCTAGGCTGCATGGAGGTGCAGGGCTTGAAGAGAATGGTGGATCACAGAGAGGCTCTAAGGAGTAGAAGATTGGGTTATAGGAATGAAGGTGAAGAAGAACCCAGGGTTTGTTCTGTGGCATGCTTAAGACACACTCAGATATGGGACTACTGAAATGAGCATTGGGCTGGAGATGGAGGATGTCATCAGACTGAGGCGTGTTGGGTGTGGTATGAATGAAGCACACCCAAAGAGAGGTCCAGAGGCCTCAGATCCCCAAAGGCAACACTGGGGCTTGGGCCAGTTACCTTGTGTAGGCTCAGGCCCCTCCACCAACAACATTTTGTAATAAGTAAAGTCTGGTTGAAATTGTCATCGTGGACAGCTCTGAAAAGGGAAAGTGAAATAGATACAGAAAATGATAGAAAAATATTCTCCTTGACATCATGGAAGTGGGGAGGAGATCCTATTGCCAGTGGAGGGAAATGAAAATGAGACTTTGGGTCGTTTTTAGCACTAGCTGCCAGCACCACTACCTCCTCTACTCAAACCTCTGGAAAATAATAACCTTCATGTGCTGGGGTCAGCCCTGCTTTAAAAATACAGGATTAGAGAGGAGGTACGATGAGGCATTAGGAAGCAAAGAATGATTTAAAGAGTGAGGGCCACATCTGGGGAGGGCACCCATGTGAGAAGAGAGAGTGTGTAGAGTGATAGGTGCAGAAACTGCAGGTAAAGCCTTGGGGAACACGAGCATTTAAGTGGCAAGCAGAAGAGTGTGGAGGAGACTAAGGAGTAATCATAGGAGGAACCACAGATGGTTCTCTGTGTCTGGGACAAGAAACCTTCATGGTTACTCACTAGTCCTAGAGGAGAGATGTATTAGATGAGCAGAAAGCAGGAGGGTGGAACATTTCTTCCTGGCACTTGATGAGAGGCCTTCCTCCCTGCAGGGAATCACTTCAGTTACAGCTGTGACAGTGCTCTACTTCCTCTCCCGGAGAATTTCCCTTCCTCGAAGGACCAAGATGGCCGCAGCGACTCTGCTAGCTTTGGCATATACACAGGTATAAACTATTTTTTGGTCTGAGGGTGTCCCCAAAACTAAGTTAAAAAAGAAAGGTGGCAGGTTAGGAGAAAATATCTTCAATATTTATAATATTGATTACATCTTTATATATCTTCTAATAAATTTTATGTATTATTTAAGATTTTATCTTTTTTCCTTAAGATTTTATCTTAATAAAGAATATTCAGAAAATAAAATGAGGATATCAGTATACATAGTTCTCACAAGAGGAACAATGAATCGCCAATAAACATGAAAAGCTCTTTAGCCCCACTCATCATCAGAAAGGAGCAAATTAAAACAATGCATGTCATTTTGTGCCTGTCAGATTGAGGGAAGATTTTTTTTAAAAAGATAATCAGGTATTGGCATGGGGTTAGGAAAATGGATCCCTTCATACATTCTTGGTGAGAGCATGAGTTGGTGTAGTTTTTTCAGAGGGCAGTTTGACAACAGCTTTTAAAATGTTAAATGTATAATTCTTTGGTCCAGCAAATTGACTTCTTCGTGCCTGCCCTAGAAATATTCTAAGGCATAAAGAGCTGTGAACAAAGTAATTCATGGTAGAATTGCTGTGATCGTAAGAAAAATTGGAAACCACCTAAATAAACAACAATGGTACACAAATACTGTGGTAATACTGTGTAGCAGTTTAAAATAATAAGATCCCAAGAAATACACTGTTACGTGAAAAAAATAACAGAATGCCATTTTTTAAAGCACAAAAGTATTTCTGTATAAACATAGATACAAAAGTACAAGTGTATAGAAACTGATGACTCTCTTTGGGGAGGGTAGCTGGGCTAGGATGAAGGATTATTAAGGAGAATTGTAGGTTTATCTGTTTTGTTTGAATTTCCTCTGCTGTGAGTATATTTACTTTTGAAAAATTTAAAATACATATTTTTAATGTGTTGATGGGAGAATGTGGAGGTTTATATATCTGGTTGTCCATGCCCAGTCATGTCAATTCTGAATTTGTGGTTCCTGCTTTTTTTTTTTTACTACATTCTTTCCTCTCTAACAGGTGGGCTTAGGCATTAGCACTCTGCTGATGTATGTTCCAACTCCTTTGGCTGCCACTCACCAGTCAGGCTCCCTGGCTCTGCTCAGTGTTGCCCTTTGGCTCATGAGTGAACTCCGAAGAGTCCCAAAATAATTCTCAGAGGATCAGCTTCCTAGGACTGAAAGTGCTTTTGAGAGCTCATCAGAGAGCACAAGAACTTGGGAGTTTTCTAAAAGGATGACCTTGGCATACCAAATTGGTCAAGTTATTTAAAATTCTTTGTTTTTGACAAAGTCACTGGATCAAGAGTGTCATTAAGTATGTTTAACTGGAGTCCTTTTTAAAATATTTGTAAATTTGGTTTCCTCACTGAAAATCATGTTTAATGTAGTAGAGAAAGGAATGTCTGCCTTTGTTTCTTAATAGACTGTCTCAGATTTCTTAATGTTGGCAAGCTTTTGATTCTACATGCATCATCCACATCATCTCATCTCCTTGACCTCCTGAGTCCTGAATTATGTCTAAGTAGAAATTCTTTATGATCTCAACTTCACTCCCATCAGGTGAAGATTCAAAGGCATGGTGGCCACAGGCTCAATATGCACCTTTGAATCAAAGATTCACTGGCATACACCCTAAAGTAGCCAGAGAGCCTTGAGCGGGAAATAGTATCTTCTGGTATCCTGATTTTCACAATGGGGAAAGGGTGTAATTTGACAAGCTTAATGTCTATATGTAGCAAAATGGCTTATAAGTACTTAGAAAAGGAGAAAATCACTGGTAACCCACTTTGACTCATCAAGCACTAACCTAGTTCTTCTTTTGATTGTGCTGCTACACCGCTAGGTTAGATGAATGGAATAGATAGTAATCAGTTCCTGAAAGGGTTTCCTAACAGCCACATAGATAATTAAAGTGTGGCATTGATGGTATATGTAGTACATGGACATCTATTCAGATACATAAGCAAATTTTTGTTTAATTAATTGTTGTAATTTTAGTCTTTTGGTCTCTGTTGATATTTCACAAGGCTCTGTCTTATTCAACTTTATTTTTTTAAATTGGTGATTTGGGAGGAAGGCATCACAAAGATCAGATCTGAGGATGGAACAACCCAGCATTGCTAATATAATACAGATGACAGTCACAACAACAAACAGTTCCAGAGTGGTACCAGCAAGATGAAATTAAACAGATTATAAATATAACATCCTCATTTTAATTAAATAGGTTGTATAAGTTTGAGGTGGAGAAACCTGGCATCATATCATTTCATATTAAAAAGACAGGGATTTCAGTTGGCCACAGGCTCAACATGCACCAACGTGTGATGACACTGATAAAAAAAATTAGTGGTGTTTCAGATTTCATCAATGGAAGTGTCATAGCCACATTCAGAATACCTCCGTGCTAGTACTGTGTCTCATCATGGGTACCACATTCAAGGAGGACATTGACCACTAAGTATGTATCCAGAGGAAGGGACCAGGATGGTGAAGACTCCAGTACCCTACACCCCACAAGGAATACTTGAAGGAACTAGGGGTATTTAGCTGGAGAACATTTAGAGAGAGCAAGATTCCTGCCCTTCAGAAGTTGAAGCTCTTTCATGCAGAAGGAATGTGCTTTCTTATGCTGCAGAGCTGGGAGCAGTGGGTAAAAAGAAACCCAGAAAGCTAGTTTTTTGTTTTGTAGAAGACAAGAGTTGGATCAAAACAAACACCCACTAGGGTATGGCTGGTGAAGACAGTGGCAAAGTGGAGAGCAGGTGCCCCAGCTAAGGGGTTAAACCATTGCTGAGCTCTGGCCTTTTGCTGCTGTATAGGTCCAGAGTTGTCAGATCTGATTTTTTACAGAAAAAGAACATCTAGATTTTTATGTGAAAGCTCTCATGGGTTAGCAACTAATTTCAGGTTTGTTTTTTTTTTTTTAAGATTTTATTTATTTATTTCACAGCGGGAGAGAGATCACAAGGAGGCAGAGAGGCAGGCAGAGAGAGAGGGGGAAGCAGGCTCCCTGCCGAGCAGAGAGCCCAATGCGGGCCTTGATCCCAGGACCCTGAGATCATGACCTGAGCCGAAAGCAGAGGCTTTAACCCACTGAGCCACCCAGGCGCCCAAATTTCAGGTTTTTTAGAATGTAATGCAGCCTGAACATATCTGAGAGCCATAAATAGCCTAAGGTTTGCCCATTTATAATCTCAATTAGATGATCTCAGTTCCCTTTCAACTCCAATATTCTGTGAGTTTCATTATGACCTACAGTCACCATGTTCAAGTGGTTCTTAGCAAAACAGAAGTTAGAGTTTGTATTTGATTTTTTTAAAAAAATCCCAGATCCTGGGGCTTCTGCTATTGTTAGAAAAAGTTTCTTTTTTCACATTAGAATTTTTGAAAATCTTAAAGCCCAAGCCTCCCCCAAGACCAATTCATGATCTCTGGAAGCAGTAACATACATATATTTTCAGTTCCCTAGGTCATTTCAGCGTGCAGGCAATTGGGCACCATTGGCCTAGGCCCTGATAGCCTAGTCACCTTAGAAAGTTTTGACCAGCTTATTGCCATCTCCTCCAAATTTCTACCCACCCCCAACTCATATAATCTGATCCTATTAGTGTGTTCATATGTTATCACCTCTTCTAGACAGAATTCTTTAAAGAAAGGAAACTGGTCACTGAGGCAGGTTCCTATCCATCATCTCATGATTCCCTGCCTCAGGTTGTCCTTAGTTAATAATCGAGTCAGCAGAGAGCAGTCTGACCCAACCCCAAAAGCCATATGCTAGGGCTTCTACAATTCCCTCCAATAAAGTGGCAAAGAATAAGTTCAAGTTCCAGATGTTTTACTTCATTTTTCTTTTATTACAGATGGGTAAGTTTGGAAAAACATATTCTGGTTGCATTTAGCTATACAACTATAGTGTTCCTACCTATGAGCTCTTGGTGAATGGAGATTATTTGAATTATTTTTATGTTTGCATTATTCCCAGCTTCAGACATATCAAATAAACATTGCATGAATGACTGGAAAATGGACAATTACAGATTGAGGTCCCAGATACTTCCTTCAAAATAAGTCATCATATATCTAGAAGAGTAAATGAATTTCCCTTAATATTTTTAAGTCTGTCAATAATTCTGTCAGTTGTTTTTAAAAACACAAAGGAAATTAAAACACCTGGCTTTTTTCTACCAGTCCAGAATTTTTTGTCTTTAACTTACACTGACAAATGTTGTCCATTGTAGAAGAGGTATTGATTAGCTACTGCCTAAAGTGATGCTTATGACATTAGGATAACCAGCTGATCTGTAGCATTCCTTCCAGTTCTGGAATGAATGGTAGGTTACATATTGGCCTATGTAACACATATACCCATATCCCTGCATAAGGGACAATGCATCTCTCTCAAATATCCATTGCACTTTTATTTGATACTGATTTTAACAGAATTTTAAGAACTGTTGAGCAAAATCATTTAATGTGAAGCATTAGAAAAACATACCGCCTTAGCAACCCCCCAAAGTGATGCATGCAATACAGGCAGCCTTTGGTTTTTTGAAACAAGAAGGGAGTATCTGGCTGTGGGTCATAATAAATGCCTTTCACCACTGCAGAGTTCATTGCTGAAAGCAGAAGCAATGGAGGAGACAAGGCATACTCGTCAGGGCTTCCACAAAAGGGGAACTGTGGAATGAGAATTTCAAACACAACATAATGAAGCAATACCGAAAATCAGAGTGTTTGTCTAGGATCCTTGCTTGCAGAGAAAAAGTTGTGAAGCTAATAAGGTACAGAGCCTTCACCACTAGCAGTTTTACAGGCCAAGCTTGGGCACATCCTCTGCAGGAGGGGGTCCTCAGGAAAGCAGCAGGGCTACCTTAATACTGGAGAAGCAGAGTGGTAGGCCGCCAGGTGGGGCTGTGAGCAGAGGCACTACTTAAAAAGGAGAGGCTCAGAAGCAGACATGTCCCCAGGCTTGCCTGAAATCAGGCATGCGTGGCTATAAACATCCTGTGACTCAGAAATGGTTTTCAACTTTGGTTATTATAAAAATGACAGACCATGGTTGAATACACTTTAAAAGTAAAAAGTTCTTATAGTATGAGTAATGACTCGATTTTACAAATAAAAGGATTTTCTTAGTGCTCAGACTTCCAGAGAAACAAAAATGGTCAACAGATGTTGACCTCCTCTGTCCCACTAATAATGGCAGTGACAAACTGGAAATAATGAATTAGAGTAAAAGGGAAACACTTATGTAATAATACAAGGGAAATCTATTAGTATATAATAAAAGAGTCCTTGTTTTAACAATATTTTTTGTTAACACCAACCAAATCCTTGCATGTGGCCCTACTGGCCAGACTCTGAAACTAAATACGACCTAAGAAGCTCATCTGGGAGAACCTGAAGTATCTGTGGCTAATCTACCTTAATTCTAGATCCCAAATGAAGTGACATCACATATCACAGCACACAGGGAAATTAAATACTAGTTCTGAACTACTATGAAAAGAAGTTTAAAGACAGCAAAAAGGAACAGCATTTTATTTCTGTAAGGGAGTCTGAGAATTGCCCGAGAATTACAGCCAAGTTCATTAATGAGGTAGATCTAATAGCCATTTACACCTTAAATAATTTCAATTCCAGCCATCAGATGAATTGCTTAGTTCCTGTAGTTAAGAAAATTGTACAAAATTAAGCAAATTGTTTAAAAGGAACATCTAAAATTTAAAAGTATTAAAAGAAATATAGAAGGTAGAATAGATGTAGTAACAACTTGGTGCTATTTCTAACAAAGTATTTCTTTCATATTTTATTCCTAAATGTGAGCAAAGCAATCACAAATGAAGATCAGAAGCAGTTATAAAGATTGGGCATGGTTACTTGCAGTCAGCTCTATTATAAAGAATAGATTTTGTTGAAATACACAATCTTACAGGAAGATTCTGTCAATGAGAATTTTATTGCAGCTCTCAAAGATATGTATCCATAGTACAGAGAACAGAGAAAACTGAATCCAGGAGGCCACTCACTCTGACTTTGCACATATTACCACTGCTCTCAGCCTCAATTTCACCAACCATAAAACCAAGGGGGTTAACAGAAGATGGACCTCTAAAATCCCAGCTGTAAAAATCTCATCTTCTGAAATTTACATATAATGATTGTTGTTGGAAACTCCATTCTCATCAACATTAGTGTCCAGGACAATGGATAAAGTAGGAGATGACCACTGGCTCCCTTGGGCAACCTGGACTTAAAAACCAAAGACCAAAATCCACTTCCCAAAACTCTATCACTTTCCTCCATTCTCCCTCACCTTTAAGTTCCTTAGGCCAATGGTTAGTCCCTTAGGAACCAGCCTCAGAGCACCTTGTCTAGCCACCTTGTTTTATAGATGAGAAATGAACCAGAGTGGGCAAGTGACTTGCCTGGAATACCAGAGCTAGTCAATGACAAAGCCAGGACAAGAATCCAAGTCTGCTGTTCCTGACACCAGTGTTTTTTCCCCTAAGTCATACCACCCACTTGTCTTTCACTCCTGACAAAAAGCAAAACAAAAGCATGGGAATAGGGGTGGAGAGAGCAACTATTTAGATAATACCAGTGAGAAGCAGAAGTTATGGAACTGGAGAGGATTACACTAAGTGAAATAAGCCAAGCAGAGAAAGACAATTATATGGTTTCACTTATATGTAGAACATAAGGAATAGCATGGAAGTCATTAGGAGAAGGAAGGGAAAAATGAAGGGGGGGAAATCAGAGGGGAAGATGAACCATGAGAGACTATGGACTCTGGGAAACAAACTGAAGGTTTCCGAGGGGAGGGGGTGGGGGATGGGTTAGCCCAGTGATGGGTATTAAGGAGGGCACATACTGCATGGAGCACTAGGTGTTATATGCAAACAATGAATCATGGAACACTACATCAAAAGCTAATGAAGTGCTGTATGGTGACTAACATAACATAAAAAAAAGTAGAAGTTATTTTATTTCAAAAATGTAAATATGGACATGAAGGCACCATGCCCCCTGATTTCAAACTATATTACAAAGCTATAGTAACCAAAACAGTATGGTATTGGCATAAAAACAGACACACAGATCAACGGAACAGAATAGAGAGCCCAGAAATAAACCGGTTGCATGTATGATCCATTAATTTATAACAAAGGAGGCGAGAATACACAGTGGGGAAAAGATAGTCTCTTCAACAAATGGTGTTGGGAAAACTGAAGAACCACATGGAAAAGAATGAAACTGGACCACTATTTTACACCATACACAAAAATTAACTCAAAATGGATTAAAGACTTGAATATAAGACCAGAAGCCATAAAACTCCTGGAAGAAAATATAGGCAATAAGCTTCTTGACATCACTCTTGGCTATATTTTTTTTTAGATCTGAATCTAACAGCAATGGCAATAAAAACCAAAATAAACAAATGAAACTATATCAAACAAAGGCTTCTGTATAGCAAAGGAAACCATCAACAAAATAAAAAGGCAACCACTGAATGGGAGAAGATATTTGCAAATCACTAATCTGGTAAAGGGTTAATATCCAAATTATAAAAAGAACTATAACTCAATCTCGTTTAAAATCTAATTAAAAAATGGGCAGAGAACCCGAACGGATATTTTTCCAAAGACATACAGATGGCCAACAGGCACATGAAAAGATGCTCTTAGCATCAGTAATTAGCAGAGGAATGCAACTCAAAACCATGAGATACAGCATCTTGCATCTGTCAGGATGGCTATTAACAAAAAGATAAGAAATAATGAGTGTTGGTGAGGATGTAGAGAAAAGGGAACTACCGTGTACTACTGGTGGGCATATAAATTGGTGCAGCCATAATGAAAAACAGTATGGAGGTCCCTCAAAAAACTAAAAACGGAACTGCCATGTGATCCAGCAAGTCTGCTTCCAGGTATTTATCTGAAGAAAATGAAAGCACTAATTCAATAAGGTATCTGCACCCCTATGTTCACGGCAGCATTATTCACAATAGCCAAGATAAGGAAACAACCAAAGTGTCCACTGATGGATGAGTGGATAAAGAAGATGTACACAACTTCCCCCTCTACACACACAAAGGAATATTACCTCAGCTACAAAAAAGAATAGAATCTTACCATTTGTGACATGGACGGACCCTGTGGTATTATGCTAAGTGAAATAAGTCAGAGAAAGACAAATACATGATTTCACTTATATGTAGAATCGAAAACACAAAAGAAGAACCAAACTTATAGATGCAGAGAACAGACTGGTGGTTGCCAGAGGGGGAGTGGGGGGGTAGCAAGGAGGGTGGGCGAGACAGAAGGGGGTCATAAAATAAGTCAAGTCACGGGATGTAATGTTCAACTTGGTGACTAGAGTCAATAACACTGAGTTGCATGTTACTTTATATGGTGATGAGGGAAACTAGACTCATTGTGGTGATCAATTTGTACTGTATATAAATATCAATTCATTGTTTTGTACACCTGAAGCCAGTATGATGTTATATGTCAACTATACCTCAACAACAACAACAAATATAGATGTGATAGTAAATGTTAATCCCTGAAAAGACTAGTTTAGAAAGTACATGACAGACTCAATCAACCACATTTTAATAATCACTGCCCAAGGCCTTTGAAGTTAAAGAAAGCCCTCAGGCTGTGGGAAGGGGAGGCGGAATGCTTTGGATAACATGAAAAATTAAGACAAGGTTGTTGGAAAGTGGCTAAATTCCCTACACCAAGGAAAATAACGCAAGAAGCTAAGGTACAGAGACAAAGATAGTCTAATTTGACCTAGAGTTAACTGCAACTTAGGTCAACATAATGCCATATACATGGGTATTATACATATTTTCATTATGTTCTAGTGACAAGAATTCAGAAAAAAGTGATGGGTTGTGCCACAGTAAGCCTAATAAAAGCATCACCTCTTATCAGCCACTGACTCTGATTTTGACATTTGTGGCCTGTCTCACTAATGATAAAACTACTAAAACAGTTCACATTCATTTTACTGTTATGAAGAAGACTGGCTGGTTAAAAGTCAAAGGAACTGCTGGCATGTGAATTTAATGAAACCATAATTATCTTCACAGGGAAACCACCAAAAATGCAGAAATACGAACACGGATCTTAAAAAATCTTTAAAAACTAAGAGCTAAAAGAGGGTTACGGCAAGATTGATTCCATTCGTAAGACAATTAGGAGAAAGCAATATATATAAGTAATTGGACTTCAAAGAATAAATGGCTTCTGTTTCTAGCTCATGAGATTCATTTAAGATTGTTAACTGGGAGCATTGAAAGAAGCACAGTAACCAATACCAACAGCAAATACTCAGTTTTTCTGAGAAGTATGATAAAAATTTGTCCTTCTTACACTGATACCATGGAACTTTGAAAAATCATACAGTAACAAAAACAAGCCGAGATCCTATAATATTAAAATAATTAACAGGATATAATACACTAAACAAAAACTCAAAAACTAATTAAAATAAATTAAAAATAAGAAATACATTTACACTGGAAAAAAACAAGCATAGGAGATCCTGAGTTTTTTTAATAAAATTATAAAAAGAACACAAAAAGTAATATCCATCTGAAAGACTGTCATGATGATTAAAATATACATAAAATTCTTAAGAATGTATGGTATACAGTAAAAGCTTAAGAGATGGCAGCTATCATTATCATAACCAGGAGAAAGAATAACTTCATTAATAAGAGCTTTCAAACTGGACTCATCACCACCTCCTCCCTGCTTCAGCTTCATTTCGAGCACACGAATGTGATCACTGTTAGCCAATTACATAGCTTTTGACCAGATCGTGACCAGACCTCACAAGAAAACCAGAAACAGTATTTGGAAACCAAGATGAGGAAAAGAGTACCTGAAGAGGCACTGGCTAGCAAAAAACATTCTGACATTATTTATAAGCAGCACTCGTGAGGCAAGGGCTTACTCACAGTGACACGAAGGTAAGAAGTCAAAGAAAATCAAGGCAATTTAGAAGTCTTAAAGATGAAAGGAAATTGCTGTGACATAAAGCCCTAATGAGAAGTAAATTATTTCCAGAGGGAGCTATAAGACTTTTTGCTAGATCCATTTTTATCTAATTTGAAAACAATTTAAGACTTACCATCTTTTCACCTACCAACTAAGAGTAAGTATACTTATTTTCATCTCAGTGTATCTCTAGGAGGATCTTGATTTCTTTTTCTCTGTTTTATGAAGCATTTAATTCCTTTCTGAGCCCACTATGGAATTTATGCTTCAATAATTCTACTTTTTTCCCTATTAAAGTCAGGGATCATTCCCTGTACTCATCTAACCCTAAAAATAAAGTGCCAAAAAAGAAAAGAAAGCTACTTCAAGTCTGGGAGCATATTCTTGGGAGGGACACTCAAGGCTACATGTAGGAAAGGATAAAGCATGAGGAAGACCCCATGGGGGGAAGGTGCAAATTAAAGGCTACATGTAGGGGTGGAACAGAGCTCCTGAAGGGCAGTAGATGAAAACGTAATCAAATGGCTTCTCTCCTCTACTTATTAATGGAAATGTGGTCTGTGACTGAACAATCTTTTAACAAAGGTTCTGAAAGATACCAGGTGGCTTATTAACACATTTACCTATTTATTCCCAAGTTTACAATTTGCTTATTTTCAGGCATTCCAAGAGTCAAACTGAGAGAATTTATATTTCTCAGGAAAACATTAATAAATAAGAGCTTGGATTTTATTGCCTTTGCCCACTCTCCTGACACTGTTCTTTCCTTCTTTAAAAACCCAAATATAACCCTTCCCAAACTATGTGTATCTTAGTGAAATAAAGGAACTCTTTTTGAATTTTCCTGTAAAGGGGCTCATAGAAATAGGCCTAGAGACAGTGATTTAAAACCGGACAAACCGAGATCTCCGATCCCATCAGTTTCTCCATCCTACAAGCACACTTAAGGTTCAAAAAGAAAAATTAATGCCCAAACAGCCGGTGAAGCACATAGATTCAGAAACATTTCCTATCCTGGTCATACCAGGTATCACATAAGGTACTGTCAAAGTCTTTGACTGACCATTCACTTAGAAGGGGTTCTAACCTTTTAAAATCACATACTAATTAATTAACATCAGCAACATTATGTCAGGGATCTTGGACCACACTCATAATGGCTTCTTTTTCAAGTAAGCAAAGAAACGGTGTTATTTTGTTTGCCTGGAAGTTCATATCTGTTCCACTGAAATGCAAATATCTTGGATCCCTACTAAAGAGTGTGGATGTCCACATAAATGATATCTCTGTTACAGAGAAAGAAGGGGCTGCTGCACTTGCTGGAATGTCTTCGGCTTTTTATCAGATGCTCCAGTTTGGTTATGACCAGGCTTCCAGTTTGCCCTATGCCAAACTTCATGCTTTAGTAAGGGGAGAAAAGTCTAGATGCCAGGAACACACCAGACCTCTCAGATAAAGGGGTAGAAGCATGCTTCAACTGGACTAAGGTTGGTCCTCTTTGTTAGCACCAAACTCTCATTATTTAGTTCTTCACAGACTAAATTATAGCTTCTCTCAGAGAAGAGGACCTAGATAATGAAAAGGAATTAAAGTAGGTATTAAGGTAGAAATTCCAAGTCCAAATATCCCAAGGTCAGGCAAAGCAGCATCTGAGGCCAAAACAAGAAAGTGGTGGAATTCAATGGGCAGCAACTCTGGGGTAGTCAAGGTTCCCAAGTCCTTGTCTGGCCTCACGGGCCTACCTGTACCCCAATCATGGGCACCACCTCCTCAATCCACAGCAAGTCCAGTGGAGCTGAGGTTCGAGTTTGTCGGTGGTGAATTCGGCGTAGCCGCAGAAGGTAAAGGATGATGGCCAATAGCACCACCAGGATACAGGCGAAGAAGAGATAGTGGTTGTAGACAAAGGAGAGGCGGAACCAGCTACCATGGGCCTGCCGGACACCTTCTTGCCGTAGATCCCTAGGAAGAGTTGGAAGGTGGAAAGTCATGTTAATTTCAAAGAGAGATAGTTATGCTGATTTAAAAGGCCAGTGGTATCCCACTTTTTTTATTCATGCAAATATGCTAGGATAGCAGCTCCGCAGAGCAAGCAAAGCTAAAGAATATCTCCAGCCTGAGGACTGCTGTGTGATTCCTCCTGTACTTTCTTTGCCAGGGCCTACAGAGGGACGAAGCATCACAGGCCTACATCCTCCAGGATCTGGGGAAAAAATTAGAAGGCAAAAAAATGAACAGTAAAAGAAGCCTGATCACCTATAACCTTAGTCTTAACAGTGACCCCATACCATTCCATAAATACATGCATCCAGTTTTTAAATATGGTACTAACAGGAATAGGGTGGCCCCTAAGTCCAATCAAGACATCAGGTGCATCTAAATCTTAAAAAAAAAAAAAA